>JBAMJV010001148.1:0-236192 GCA_037951105.1 Echinarachnius parma | reverse complement strand
TTATTTTGTGTAGCGCCCTCTCTACCAAAACACAACTATCCCTTTAATTATAATAATAAATGTACATTTACAATTGTAGTTAGTGTGTTGCCTTACCATAATGGTCAAATATGATGTTATTGAAGAAATAAAAAAAAAATATGAATTTTTTCTTGTTTTCTCGAAATAATAATAATAATATTGAATATTTATATAGCGCAATATCCACCTAATAAGGTGTTCAAAGCACTTATTATTATCCCTGGTCATTTGGTACAGTTCAGACCCGCACAATTATCTTGTACACATTCTCAACTCCCCGGGGAGCAGTACTAGCGGCGGCAACCTTATAGGTGCACCAAGCTAGTTTTCACTAGACCAGGTACCCATTTATACCCCTGGGTAGAGAGCAGCAATGTGGATAAAATGCCTTACTGAAGGGCAAATAGAGTGGGCAGGGTTCGAACACGATCAGAAAGCACGCGTTCTACCGATCTTGCCACACCTGTCATGGACTGTCATGGGTTTTTATATTCATATACTCAATTTTTGTTGACTTATCCTTGGAACAAACTTAGAAGATATGTCAAAAGAAACACACACAATTCCTGTATAAATGAGCCTCATTTGCATAATTTATGTATAATGAAACAGGAATGTAATTTATTATGATATTATCGTCTTCATTGAAATACTTGAATTTTAACATTCCTGCGGCGGCCACATTGGATTCGTGAGACAAGATGACTGCCAATGCTGACAATAACCTGCTAAAAGTATTTGTTTACTTTGATTTACCCTAGTTCATCAACTGCAGAAGTTAAAACATCAATTATTTACATAAAGACTACAATTTCATAATATATCACATTTGTGTACTGATGTATACATTCTGCAAATTTGTCTAATTAACATCTATAACCCTCCCAATTCCATCCACTCCCACCCTCTCTTTCTTATCCCTCTGTCAACAGATATCACCGCGCAATGGAGCATTTCTATCGTACCACACTGGCTTTTATGTATGTTTTGACTGCGTTCAACGTTCATGGTGAAAACGGTAAGGATACATTTCTGATTTTCGAGCCTTTAAAAATCCCCAATGCCATAGCCAGGTTAATAAAAATGTGTGTGTGTGTGTGTGGGTGGGGGGGGGGGGGGGGGGGGGGGGGGGGAGGATAATAATGTTCCACCCAGAATATAGGGAAGGGTCTACACGAAGTACCTCCGACAACAGTACTCCGCTCTCAGCTATACAGGGTGGCCCAGAAATAACGGAACGGGGCACTTGCCATTATACAGAAACATACAGACTAGATTCACTGGATAGATAATCTTTTAAAAGGAAATTTGATACCAACAACAGTAATTTTGGTCGAGTAGTTTTTGTTTTAGGGCGTCTGAAGTGACACCATGTCAGGGTCAACTTTTTGTCAATTTCTAGAAAGTCGGTGCCTGAAAAATAACAATTCATGCCCGTCATAGCATCAAGGAGTGATCAATGCGAATACCGCATTAATGCCCCTTCGCATAGTCGACATCGGTTTTACAGCTGAATGCACATGGAGAAAAGAATTCGTATTGATCGCTACTTGATCCTATGGCAGGCATGAATGGCTATTTATCAAGCACCGACTTTCTAAAAAAATTACAAAAACTTGACCCTGACATGGTGTCACTTAAGACGCCCTAAATAAAAACAATACTCGAAAATTACTGTTCTTGGTATCAAATTTCCTTTCAAAAGATTATCTATCAAGTGAACCTAGCCTGTACGTTTCTTCATAATGGCAAGTTCCCTGTTCCGTTATTTCTGGGCCACCCTGTATATAGCACTCTGTGTCGCTCTGCACGTTCATTAATTGAACATTACATTTTACCATATGAATTAGCCAAATGAGAGTAATTGACTGGTTCATCTCAGTCATATGATTTCAATTGAAAACAGAATGTCCCATGGAAGGGTTCAACTTTCATGACTACCTATGTGACTGTATTTTCTTACAATGATATCAGTTGCAAGTGGAATTATCCACGCCGTACGAACAGGATGTAATTTACAAGGATGTTAGACATAACGCATGTTACATTTTTCGGGAACATCGCGGAATTTTCCCTCGGGGTTTAAAAGGATATTTCGGGAAGACAATACGTCCATCGACTACGGTACGTCTTCCCTAATTATCATTTCAAATCTCTCAGAGCGGAACATTCCTTAATGTTCCCTTCTCTACCCGAAACCTTCTAAATTAATAAAATATTTGTCTATGCAGTTATCGTGGTGGCAAGACTAGGCGCCAGTGCATTCTTACCATGTGACGCTCAAACCAATTTAAACGATGTGTCATCGCTGTCATGGATCAAGACTTCTTCTTCTACCAACAAAGTGCTATTTACTAAATTTGAAAAGGGTGACCCTTTGTTTCCGAGACCAGACAAATACAGAGTGTCCAATTCCTACCAACTTGAGGTGCTCATTGTCAATGCCTCAGATGCCGGATCATACAGGTGTGATTATCGTATCTCTGCATCAGTCACTTCCAGAACCATTGAGCTTTACGTACCGGGTGAGATTTAAAATAATTATCTAATAAGTAATCTTGATTGCTCGAGAACGCATTTAGGTTGAAGGTGGGTTCCCACTGCCGATCCGATCAACTCGATCAAGCTCGATCGCCCCATCGGCACATTTTTACCCCGACCAATCTCGACCAAATTCTTGATCGTCCTTAAACACGATCTCTTCCCGACCGCTATTCGATCTTTTACGACTCACATCCGACCATTCACGACTTCTGCACGACGTATACTTGACAACAACTTCGATCTCTACTCGATCACTCCGATGCATATACGATCCCTATACGATATGTACTAGACCATCTAGACCAACTGGACGTCAACACGATCTCTACACGAACTCGACTCGAGCAGGTCGACCTGCTCGTACAGGAGTCGACGATGAGTCGTGAATTCGTTGTGGTTGCAGAAATCATTACCGACAGCCGATATTACAGTATTCGCTTTTGATCAGTATTTTAATTCAAGAATTAGATTAATGTTAAAGGGTACCGCCGGGCATGATAAAACCAATCCTTAGTTGTTTTGGTACTATAATTGAATACCAATCATACTCTCATGGGGTCTGATATGTTTCTGTAATTTGAGAACAATGCAATTAATTACTACGACCTACGGAACCACGGCTATTTACTGGTTCGCGCGCGCGACTTTGTTTGCACGACCGCTCAATCAATACGCGTACGTTATTATGGTAGTATGCGATTTATCGCATAGCCCATGCGATAGTTAGTATCGTTTCGCGCGTGCTCGCACTCTAGCCACGGCCACCGCATCGCACCATATCTATGCATGCATGCAATATGTATACATGCTATTGCTTGTACATTAGGGTTAGGGTAAGGGTTGTTAGGGTATATATTTGTTTTTAAAATCCAACACCAATCAAGCAATCCGAAATAGCTCCGTGGATAGAGAGTAAGATTGATACGCTAGATATCCCTGGTTCGAATCCTACCTTGGTCCAATGTTTTTTGTATTTGCTATTCGTTCGGCACTCGACTAAAATAATGTTCGAAATTATACAAGTCGGAAATTTCGGGTATGCATGGTCTCTGACCAAGTCGCTAATTCACAAGGAGTTGCTGAATGGTTTCGGAAACGCAAATTCGCAACCCGCCCGACATTAAAAATACCGCCTACCCTAAAGTGTTTTTCTGATTTAAAAAAAAAAATAATAAAATAAAAAATTCCAATTGCGATATGTGTTATTTGTGTGTTATATATGTGTTTTTGTGTAATTTGCGAATCCTGAAAAAAAAAAAAAAAAAAAACCCTACCTACCTACCCTAATGTTTGGTTGCCCGTTACTCCAATTCAACAATTTATTGTTTTTGGCCTTATAGCGCTACTCGTGTCTGCCTCTCCCTCTCTCTCTCTCTCTTATAGCTCTGTCTATACGCACTGTGCTGCAGCAGCGCGCGCACACAAGCGATTTTCGAGATTTTCTCTGCTTGCTGCGATATATCGCAGATGCGATCAATAAGAGGATCGTTAAGTGGTATCGTTATCGGAACTGCGCTGACAGAATGAGTGATATGTGATATTAAAAATGATTCCCTAGCAATGTAGAAATACTTTCAGGATCACAGACTTGTTTTGTATGTTCATTTGGGATATTTATTTGATGTAAGAGAGCTAAATCTCTGTCCGGAGGTACCCTTTAAGATTAAGAATAATGACTTAGACTAAGATTAATAATAATATTACGATTAAGACCAAGAAAAACGTAAACAAATTTCCCTATAAAGCAGCATCCCAGAGCCATCCCGCTGAGGGTCCCCTATCACGACCGGCCCTGACAATGCTATCATGGAACGCTGAAGGTATATCAGATGCCAAAGAGGAAGTCCTTGCACATATGTGCAAACACATGAACTGCGATGTGCTATGTCTCCAAGAGACTGGCTGCGGCAGCGACAATCCATGACCCAAGGTCAAGGGTATGAAGTTTGCTGTCAAGCGACCACATCGCCAATATGGAAGTACTATCTTTACGAAAGAGGAGATTAGACCGGAATCTATAACACCCACAGTGACGACATTAAAGTGCTAAATGTGACAATCAAGTGGCTAACGATTTCCTCCATCTACAAGTCACGAAACATCGGGTTTTCGTATCCATACACTACTACCAATAACTTGGATTCCTATGGGTTTTGGTTCTATGGGAATTTCGACTTAGGAAACAAATAGAAACCAATATGATTGTCTTATAGGTTTCTTATGGGTTTCTATGGGAATTTCTACTTTGGTTTGTCAGTGGTTTCACGCTTTTGTTAGTACACGCTCAGATGCGCTTGGGTGACGTTTTATATGGTACGGTAGGAAAACATGGCAGCCTCCAGTGCTCAGTCCAAACAGTTGATAATGGTTTTAAAAACATTGATTATTTTATCATGAGCGATACCTAAGAAGAAATTATACGCACTCACGAGTAACATCAAGCGAACATTTGAGCGTTTCCTCCCCCTTTAAAAACAAATCACGTTCACACTTTTGATGTTGTGTTTGAAATCGCTCTCTGAACTATGCCAGTAAGATTCCTTTCTAACATCAAAGCAAGGTTGGATGAAAACAAGTTATATATTTTGTTTATAATAAAACTTAATGTGGCGCGGACAAGGCAAATAGAGGACGCGAGTCATATAATTACGCATACGCTACGCACGAGACGCGCCGTCTATACAAACTAATGTTATCCCCTTTTAGCCGTATGGGGCGCCAAGTGTAAACACATGGATTCCGTTACAAAATCAATGATTTTGTTACAAAATCAACCAACAATAATGATTTTGTTACAAAATCAATCGACAGAAATGATTTTGTTACAAAATCAACCAACAATAATGATTTTGTTACAAAATCAATCGACAGAAATGATTTTGTTACAAAATCAACCAACAATAATGATTTTGTTACAAAATCAATCGACAGAAATGATTTTGTTACAAAATCAATAGACAGAAATGATTTTGTCACAAAATCAAGGCAAAAAAATGATTTTGTTACAAAATCAATCGACAGAAATGATTTTGTCACAAAATCAAGCCAAAAAAATGATTTTGTTACAAAATCAATCGACAGAAATGATTTTGTCACAAAATCAAGCAAAAAAAATGATTTTGTTACAAAATCAATCGACAGAAATGATTTTGTCACAAAATCAAGCAAAAAAAATGATTTTGTTACAAAATCAATCGACAGAAATGATTTTGTCACAAAATCAAGCAAAAAAAATGATTTTGTTACAAAATCAATCGACAGAAATGATTTTGTCACAAAATCAAGCAAAAAAAATGATTTTGTTACAAAATCAATCGACAGAAATGATTTTGTCACAAAATCAAGCAAAAAAAATGATTTTGTTACAAAATCAATCGACAGAAATGATTTTGTCACAAAATCAAGCAAAAAAAATGATTTTGTTACAAAATCAATCGACAGAAATGATTTTGTTACAAAATCAATCCTGTTGAGTGATTTTGTTAACAAAATCAATGATTTTGTAATCGTTTGTGTGATTTTGTAATCGTTCGTGTGATTTTGTAACAAAATCAATGATTTTGTAATCGTTTGTGTGATTTTGTAATCGTTCGTGTGATTTGGTAATCGTTTGTGTGATTTTGTAATCGTTTGTGTGATTTTGTAACAAAATCAATGATTTTGTAATCGTTTGTGTGATTTTGTAATCGTTCGTGTGATTTGGTAATCGTTTGTGTGATTTTGTAATCGTTTGTGTGATTTTGTAATCGTTCGATAGATTTTGTAGTGATTTTTTATCGTACCAAGTACGATACTACGAAGCCCCAGAAGGGACATGTATAGAAAAAATATATTATCACGTTTGAACGTGATAATTATTACGTTCGAACGTAATACTATCACGTTCGAACGTAATACTTATCACGTTCGAACGTAATACTTATCACGTTCGAACGTAATAATTATCACGTTCGAACGTAATAATATTATCTCGTTCAAACGCAAGAATTAACCGTCGCATGCCCAACGTAGGCCTACTACGTGCGGGATTTGGGGACAATTTTAGCGGCCATAATGTGGGAATTAGGCTCCCTTAAATCCAGTAATTGTGTCCTTCGACACAAGAATGGCAAAAAGGGCGCTAAATCTTCATGTGAAGTGCTTTCTAGATTCTATTATTTTGGGGATTCTTCCCCCTGCATCTATAATGTATGAGACTAGGCTCTTCAATGGACACTTTAAAATTCATGGGACGAGCTATACCTCGGAACATCATCGAACTGCCCTCAGTCTTTGGAGCAGTTCAAGGTTGCTTTTGAAACTATTTAGGTCTTTTTCATGAACTTTTACCCTCATTTATGATGAACAAGACGTTGATGACCATATAACTATATTCAGTTATCTGTTGTTTTTTAGGCGGGGGCCTGAAGTATAGGGGCGACAACTTTACCCCCAGTATGCTTACAATTTAAACCCTCGACAAGAAGCATAAGTCGTTACTATATTGATCAGGATCAATTTTTATTTGTTCGATTCGTGTAGCATAATTATACAAATTAGGTAGATATCATGCTGATTTCAAGTGTATATGAAATTGCCCAACTTTGGTCAAAATGGCAACCTATAGTTTACTCCATGTCACAGTTGGACGAGATAATTAAACTTTTATATTTCTTATTGGAAGTTATATTCTTAAATATGCAAATTAGGGAGTACCGTCTCGAAATTTAAAATCATTGCATGCATGTGCACCTGTAAATGAATGCCAGAAACAATTTCCTTTATGATCCAAAATGTCCCCATATCAATAGTTTTATTTATTGTATCACCCTTCCTAGATTATCTTGTTCTGTACGCGTCATGGTATTACGTGAAAATATGCAAATTAGATTATGTAATATTATTAAATATGATCATAAATGGCCAATAGTGACATGTTCACTCCCCCTTAAGATAATTTCAGCAGAACAGTCGAATCATAGATTTTTAACTCTATGAACAGTGGCGTAGCATACGCTGGAGGGGGGGGGGGGGGGGGGGGGTGAGGAGAACGGGCCGGGGGCCGTCTTATCGACAAAGACAATGAAAAGGTAAGGGTAAAATCCTTCTTTTTTGTATCCAATAAACACTTAGACTGTTATTTTGAAGTCGTGTCTATAAGCTAAAGCCGGGCTGCATGCCGGATTATCAAACAATAATGATACATATATATATATGTAACCTTAAATCAAATGAATGTGACACTAAATTACTTTGATTTAGGGTTACAGCACTGGGGCAATGTTATAGGGATACACCGAGTCAGTGGTGTAGCGTGGTCGGACTGATTGGGGCACACCTTATGTATTTCTTTCATTTTTCAAATTTGTGTGCTCCTTATTATAGTGTCTTTTTATTTGTATTGATTTGACAAACTATTGGGGGCACAGCCTCCCCCCCCCCCCCCGTAGCTACGCCACTGCACGAGTCCCTTACCATGGCCATGGCCGCCGGCCGTGAATACATCGATTGTGGTATGTATTGCGCAAAAAAAAAAGTAAAATTGCAAATATTACGTTTGAACGAGATAATCACATCACGTGATGTATTACGTTCGAACGTAATAATTATCACGTTCAAACGTGATAATATATTTTTTCTATACATGTCCCTTCTGGGGCTTCGTAGTATCGTACTTGGTACGATAAAAAAATCACTACAAAATCTATCGAACGATTACAAAATCACACAAACGATTACAAAATCACACAAACGATTACCAAATCACACGAACGATTACAAAATCACACAAACGATTACAAAATCATTGATTTTGTTACAAAATCACACAAACGATTACAAAATCACACAAACGATTACCAAATCACACGAACGATTACAAAATCACACAAACGATTACAAAATCATTGATTTTGTTACAAAATCACACGAACGATTACAAAATCACACAAACGATTACAAAATCATTGATTTTGTTAACAAAATCACTCAACAGGATTGATTTTGTAACAAAATCATTTCTGTCGATTGATTTTGTAACAAAATCATTTTTTTTGCTTGATTTTGTAACAAAATCATTTCTGTCGATTGATTTTGTAACAAAATCATTTTTTTTGCTTGATTTTGTAACAAAATCATTTCTGTCGATTGATTTTGTAACAAAATCATTTTTTTTGCTTGATTTTGTGACAAAATCATTTCTGTCGATTGATTTTGTAACAAAATCATTTTTTTTGCTTGATTTTGTGACAAAATCATTTCTGTCGATTGATTTTGTAACAAAATCATTTTTTTTTGCTTGATTTTGTGACAAAATCATTTCTGTCGATTGATTTTGTAACAAAATCATTTTTTTTGCTTGATTTTGTAACAAAATCATTTCTGTCGATTGATTTTGTAACAAAATCATTTTTTTGGCTTGATTTTGTGACAAAATCATTTCTGTCGATTGATTTTGTAACAAAATCATTTTTTTGCCTTGATTTTGTGACAAAATCATTTCTGTCGATTGATTTTGTAACAAAATCATTTCTGTCGATTGATTTTGTAACAAAATCATTATTGTTGGTTGATTTTGTAACAAAATCATTTCTGTCGATTGATTTTGTAACAAAATCATTATTGTTGGTTGATTTTGTAACAAAATCATTTCTGTCGATTGATTTTGTAACAAAATCATTATTGTTGGTTGATTTTGTAACAAAATCATTGATTTTGTAACGGAATCCATGTGTTTACACTTGGCGCCCCATATAGCAGCACGTTCGTTCTAGACTAGTTTGCGAAGGCCCGAAGCTTGTACGGAGTCTTCGCTATACAGCAAAGTGACGTCATGTTTTGAGTTCGGAGGTTCTTCGGTTCTGGGTTGCTTACGTAGTTGTGCCTGTGCGCATGCGCTTGATAAGGGCCCTTGATCGGTACGGTATTATACGGTACACGTAATCGGTACGAAACCAGTAGGCCGTATGCGTAATATCAAAGGTTACAGTCCGTTATTCCGAAGGTTCGTTATTCCGAATGTTCAGTTATTCCGAAGGTTCGTTATTCCGAAGGTTCGTTATTCCGAAGGTTCGTTATTCCGAAGGTTCGTTATTCCGAAGGTTCGTTATTCCGAAGGTTCGTTATTCCGAAGGTTCGTTGATCCGAAAATAAAATCGGGTTCGTTATTCCGAAGGTTCGTTGATCCGAAAATAAAATCGGGTTCGTTATTCCGAAAATTAAATCGGGCTTGTTATAATACTATAGTTTGTGTTTTGTTTATTTAATTTACAGCCTGCATTAAGCATACCCCTCCCCCTTCCCTCCTTTGGCCAGACCAATCAAACATTTAAGTTTATTTTATCTCTTTATATGAAATTATAGCATTATAACAAACCCAAATTCATTTTCGGATTAACGAACCCGATTTCATTTTAGGAATAGCGAACCTTCGGAATAACGAACCCTCGGAATAACGGACCTTCGGAATAACGAACCTTCGGAATAACGAACCCGATTTCATTTTAGGAATAGCGAACCTTCGGAATAACGAACCTTCGGAATAACGAACCTTCGGAATAACGAACCTTCGGAATAACGAACCTTCGGAATAACGAACCTTCGGAATAACGAACCTTCGGAATAATGCAACAAATGTTCGGATTAACGAACCCTATTTCATTTTCGGATTAACGAACACTCAGGTATAGGAAATTTGCGTGTTCGGAATAACGAACCTTCGGAATAACGAACCTTCGGAATAACGAACCGCACCCATATCAAAGACGCTTAATGGAAAGACCGACCACTGTACAATTATTCTGTACAAAGTGAATGGGCAGAGCGCGATGTACAAAATTAACACGCACTTTGATACGCAGGCTTTTCATTCTGACGTCACAATAACAATGTTTACTTCGCCTGACTAAAAATAACTTCAAGAAGACGTGATCAAGTTTGACGACCCCTAATTTGCATATCGCGCGTGAAATTTGTTTTGCGCACTTGGGTACGCGTACAATTATAAAACGTAAAGAAGTCAAGTATATAACGACAGTGTGTAATATTTTGAAACTCCTGCGAGATAATGATATATTTTCCTCTAAATGGACTCGATATGTACATACTGTTTTGCATGAATTAGGTATGTCAAATTTGTGGTATGAATATGAAAAAGTAAGTAGTTCATGGGTGAAATCAGCCCTTAAACTAAGATTAAGTGATACATATTCTCAAAATTGGCACTGTAAAATTAACGATAGTACATGTTGTTTAAATTACCGAATTTTTAAAAGTAAGGTAATTATGGAACCATATTTGATATTAATGCCGCCCTCATTGAGAATTGCTTTAGCAAAGCTCCGATGTGGAAATCACAGATTGCCTGTAGTAACTGGAAGATATAATGGAATCGAAAGAAAGGATCGCATATGCGAGCTTTGTAACAATAATAAATTAGGGGATGAATTTCATTATCTATTTGAATGTCCAGTACTAGATAATGAAAGAAAGACCTTTATAAAGTCATACTATAGAGTGAGACCGAATGTAATGAAAATGAGTCAGTTATTTAATAGTGTAAATCATAGGGAATTAGCAAATGTATCAAAATTGTGTTGTATCATAATGGCACTCTATAAGAAATAGTTAAAGTCTGCAGCCACAACGCTGATTTGTAGTATGTATGATTATCCTTCAAATTGACGAATAGTGGTAACTTGGAAAGTATTATAGTCATTTATAATATGTTGATGCACACGTTTACTGCATGATCTGAACAAGTACCTTTGTTGTATATAAATAGTTTTTGCTCTTGTTTTTTTTCCTTCTCTACTGCATTGATATTTCAATATCCGTTGTGCATTCTCTTGATAGTAACATTTCCTTGGTCAATTCATAGCTTGCGATTGACCTTGTTTTCTTTCTTTTACTTCATTATTATTATTATAAATATTGCGATTGCGTTTTATTTACTTGTCTTTGTTTGCTAAATATCGTCTTCACACCATATTATAATGATTATTTAGCCCCCATAATTATGAAAGTTAAGTATATTACTATATTGATTCTGGAATAGTTCATTTTTACAAACTTACTTTAGATTATTATTAATAGATTCCTGCTAACTTGTCAGTATCACTTTTCATTTATTTGGTCATCATTGCATAGCGGTTTCACCCTTAAAGTAATAACACCTTTTAGAAAAGGTATAGGGAAATTAAATTTGACAAGACCGAGTTTATCATCTCAATGATCTTCACATTTTCGAAAGTTTATATTTTTGATCGATTTTAAATTTGCAATTAACTTACTTCCTGTTTGTTTTATGTTACATGTTAGTTTTCTTATATTTTGTGATATATGTTTTGAATATGTGTATATATATCTGTATATATTTGTTATATTGTGCTAAATGTGATTTTCTTCAACACCCTACGACAGGGTGACATGAGAAATAAAACATTGAACATTGAACATTGAACATTGAACATAAAGAATTAAATAAAGAAAGTGCGCGGACTGTGCGCGCATTAACAGTATAATACGCGAGTAGCCATTGCCAAATTTCTCTACACGGTAAAAATCTTTAAATTTAAAAAATATGTTTCTCACAGCTTTGATTTCAATTGTAAAATCGCTATCGACTATAATTTTAAAATATTTTTCTTATCATGAGGATAATATTAATTCTACATAAAAACATAGCCCTAAAGGCTACTAAGGTCGACACTAAGCTGTTGCTCAATCTTCATGCTAGCCTGAATTTGCCGAGTATTTGTAAGTACGGTTTAATCCTTATTTTCTTTGAAATTCTTACGAAAGAAGGCGACATCTGTCCCAAAAAAGCTATCGACTATAATTTTAAAATGTTTTTTTTATTAATAAAAATGACACGAATACAGTGATATAATAAATTCCCTATGGTTACTAAGGTCTGGCTTAAGCTCAATTTGAATCTTCATTATGTTTGAAGGGACATCGCTACGCGACCGCCATCTGTCTTGTAATTCTACAGTCTTTGGTAATATACACGACGCGAGTCGATAATGCTAGCTGCGTACAGTTCGTTGCGCGCACATACGTCACATTAGGGAGTTTTCGCTAATGTGAACGAGAACGAGTTTCCCGTCCTAGAACGACCGTTTCAGGGTGGCCCAGAAATAACGGAACGGGGTATTTGCCATTGTGATAATATGTTCACTGGATAGATAATCTTTTTAAAAGAAATTCGTTATTCCGAACACCCAAACAAAAACATTACTGTTGATGATATCAAATTTCTTTTTAAAAGATTATCTATCCAGTGAACCTAGTCTGTATGTTTCTTTATAATGGAAAGTACCCCGTTCCGTTATTTCTGGGCCACCCTGTATAAGCAAATAATATGCGTATGACGTAATACTCCACGTTGGCACTGTTTAACAATAGTAACTAGGTCCGGTAAGCTCCGGCATACTTATCTTGCCGAACCTAGTTACTATTGTTAAGTTTGCCAACGGGGAGTCTATACGTCATACGAATATTATTTGCATACATCACAGAAGCGGTCTATTGAATGTAGTCAACCCGTGCTGTTCACTACCTGTTCGCTGCCTTTGAACCATTTTCGTTTTTAGTTAACGCGCGTTCACAATGACGTCGTTCCCTTCTACACACAATCATGACAAACACTCACACACACCTTACACTTTCAAACATACACATGCGCAAACACACGACCCGACTGAATTATTCAAACTCCAACACAGACACACACACACACATACACGCATTCAATCACACAAAACACACACACACTTACACACACGTATACTCACACGCACAAACATCCACTCCCGCACGCACGCACGCACTCGCACTCAAACAAACAACAATGCACACAAACACCCCACACATGCGCTCACACAAACACAAACCCTTACACACGCGTATACACACAAACACAACATTAATAAAACTCCCACACATACGCATACAGATACACAACACACACCCACACAAACACAAACACATGAATGCACACTCACAAATGCACACAAACACCCACAAACGCACATCCACATAAACACAAACACACGCACGCACACTCATCCACGCGAGCACTCAAACACAAACACACGCACACACTCAAACAAAAACCCATACCCGTACACATACGCAGATACACACACGCACGCAGGCACTCGCATTCCAACAAACACAAACAAACACATATACACTCACAAACACACACACACACACGCACAAATGCGCACACACGTACACAAAGCCACACACGCACACATTCAAACACACACGCATACACCAGTTATATAATCCACCACACATACACATAGACATACACGTATAAAAAACACACACACATATACATGTTGATACTTCTCTGATTACGTAATTCTGAAGACGGTGTACTGGATTTCCGACGAACCTGAAATCGGGCATGAACTAGTGCTCAGATTGGCCAGACGACGAGAGAGAACGTAAGTGACGTAATTTCTCGCCTAAATGACGTCATTTCTTCTAGTAGGGGCCACAAATATGGGTGTTCACTGCAGTTTGGGGTACAATTGTTTTACTTGGCATACAAACTCCTTGGATCAAAAGAAGAAAATTTATCCAAAGAGACACTCTGTATCAATTATGGAAATTAGGCCTAATTTGCATAGATACAGAGTGTCTCTTTTGACGAAATTTCTTCTTTTGATCCAAGGAGTATGTATGCCAACTAAAACAATCGTACCCCAAAATGCAGTCATGGACCCCTTAACCACCCCACTACTCGTCGTCCTCAGGTTTGCGAAAAGTCCGTATAATCGCATCTGTCACGGCGTGGGCCCGGTGCGGGCGGCTGATTTTTTTTCCGGCCCTCTATTTTCCTTGTCCGCGCAACTTTAACATTCACGTACTACGTTGTCCTTTTCATTTAACAACATTGCTTCTTGTTTACACACAGAGGTGTACATTGAAGAATGCATTGGTGGTACCGAGAGCACATGCCGGGTGGATGGGTCGTACACCAATTCTCTCACCTGCAAATTCTCTGGTTTTCCCGCCAATATCACCGTATCCTGGCAGCGCGCGGAAGACGACGGAGTGGTCTTAGTCCGGCGCAGTTTCCGGAGCAGCGGAGAACTAGTCACAACTTACGACAAGGAAAGAGAAAATGCATCATTGGTTTGCAGGGTCATTGACGGCAGTGGAAGAAATTCTAGCAGATATGCCCCTTTCGAGCAGGCTGTCCAATTCTTTACCCCTGGTAATTTTTTGTAGTAAACTGGGCTCCAAAAGAAACTTATCACTTTTTCAGAGCGACGCTCACTAAAATCCATAGCATCAAATTGAATCATATTTAGACACAGATAAGCTATCATTCTCCTTATGAAGCATATCCTAAAAATTAAAAGTTTGCTTTTACCAAAAATGAGAAAAATTCGATGGAATCACTACAGATCACTTTTCAAAAATCACAGAAACTGCTCGCTGCGAACATCCACGAAAGGCGGTCTATTCAGAACTTTCAATAGCTATTCATTCAACTTCAAAGCGGGTTATGTAACCACTAGACTGGCTATTGTCCGTACCGAGCTCTGTGCCCGGAAGGCGAGCAGTTTCTGTGATTTAAAAAAAAATGACCTCTTGCGATTTCCTTATTTTATTCTTTGTTAACTAAAGCAAACCAATTTTTTTTAATGAGCTTGCTAAGGGGTATTATAGCTAATCTACGCCCAATTATGATTGATTTTTATTCTTTGGATTTTAATGTGTGTCGCTCTGAAGAAGTGATAAGTTTCTTTTGGAACCCAGTTTAGTTTCACGTGACTGTTACACCACAACAACTCAATTATCAATATTTATATGACAATAGTCATGAACTTGTGGTGGAAGTTGAGCGTTTCCATGATAAAATCTGAACAATTTTTTCCCCTGGAACCGAGTATTCTCTTTGAAAAATTTTTATGTAGGATTGTGATTTCATTAGCATTATATTAATGTGACAAACCGTTTGCTTACAGGTATGAATAAAATGACTCCTCTTGTGTTAGTCCACATGAGGCCACTGCAACGGGCCAATATGCACCATTTGAATAATAATAATAACCACGGTAAGGGCCACACGTTTAAAAGACACCATGTACTAATCTAGGGACGTATATTTATCTTCATATACAATGTTATGCTTAGAAACCACACACTTGTATAAACCAGTCGCTAGATGTATTGCATGTATATGGTATATAAGCTATTCCACTAAATACTCTCTCCCATTCCATCAACAACAAATACACGAAATGCAGATATCCCTGGAAACAAAGAAGACTCTACAGAAAACACACTTATAATAGTCATGGGAGTCACCATTCCCTTACTGATCCTCATCATCGTCATCACCATCATCATCATCGTCCGCTGGAAAAGAAGTGAGTTATTATTATAAAGCGCCTAGAAATGTATAGAGCTTTAGATTATGCGTTATAAAAATCGAACATTACTATCGAAAACGTATTAGTAAAATATTATTTTTTTTTGTTTTGTTGTTGTTGTTGTTTGTTTTGTTTTGTTTTGTTTGTTTGTTTGTTTGTTTGTTTGTTTGTTTGTTTGTTTTTTTTTTTTTTTTTTGGGGGGGGGGGTCTGCTAGGGGGTTTCACCACTTACCCCCACCCTCTTATTTCCAAGATATTGAAAAGGGGCAATATTCATGCGGAACTCATGAATGTACTTCTAGAACAATATAATGTATTTTCCAGGAGAACACAAATGAAATTCCTGTAATGTTCGTAATTTTAAAACAGAAACAACATTCTGGCATCATCATTAAGCCTTTTCTGTTTGCTTGAGTGAAAACGTGAAGGATAATATTCAGGCAAAAGACTTCATCCCCGGCCCTGAAAATATACCAGTACGCCGATTGTGAATTATCACATGTCATAGAAACGTTAGTAATATTGCACATTTAGAAACTGAATAAAGGCTCTACCACCGATCAAATAGGAATGTAGTATCATTATAATGTCATGATACATTCATCCATATTCAATTTGTCTTACCCAAACCATGTTTGGAAAATGGAAAATGGAACATACAAATGGATAATTCACATAATAATTTCGAAGACGGCCTTACTATATAATTTTAATGTTTTTCGAACAACAGTCGTACTACATTGTTTTGTATTTCTATTGATTTGCAGCAGGTGCCCTCACTGAGGTAAGTGATATAATATGAAACTCACTCTTGTCAGTATGGTAGTATAATAATTTCAATCGAGGCAGGTTGTCTACCCCTGTCCCCAATCAGTTTTAAATTAACAATAATACTTAAAGGAGAATTTCATTGTTTTTTATATAGATTCAGCTCATATTTCCATACGGTATTTCATACATTAATTTATAACACGAATATTACAAATAAGTGTTTTAAAACAATGTTTTGAGGAGTTATCATCAATGAATTAGTGGTAATTGGTAAGCCAGTATTGTGGCATCAAAAGTCCCGCCGTAGCCAGTTGAAATACTATGACGTCACACAGTGAGTAAGTCATCATTAGCAGACGATATCCGATATACAGTATAACAAACACATTTTATAGTGCCTTTTTAACATGACTCTGTTCAATCATCCTTGTTTATTGACGAGAAAATTTGTCATTATTTGCTCCTCTGCCTCACTCTTAAAAGCACTATGTTGTTCTTTGACACACAATTTTCCCGTAAAGCATGCTTAATAACGTTATTTTAATCTATCACATCGCCCATAAGTATCAAACAAAGAACTGCACATTCAGCGACACCCGCATCAAAATACAGCTGTTGAACAATGGGCCAATAGATCGTGCCCAGACTTCGGCGGGTCTTTCAAGCAGATAGGACGGTGTGCGACCAAGGAGTTACCATCGATGGAGTCACAACTGTCACTAATCCCTGTCTTTATTCTAAAGGCGAACAAAAGGAGAAGTGTGGCTTTGCGGTTTATTTGAAGTTCGATCTTCGATGCCGCCGAGCGAAACCAACGACTTGCTAATTAATTCCTGACGATTTTTTAATTTCATGATAATTCAACGAATTTTCATTTATTTGTGACTATTGCATGATTAGTAGTAGACTTGATGAACGCGTCGTCATGTAATTGTAATAATTTCCTACATGAATTGAGAAAAAATCCAGATATATCTTGAATTAATATGATTCTTTGAAGCATTGTTTATCAACTTTCGATCATTTTCGACAAATTGACATCAACACAAAATAATCTTGAGATATCACTCTAATTGATAAGATACGTCGCAATAGTGCCAACGCATGCCAACTACGTTAATTTTCATCATGAATATTTCAATTTCCACACATTTTTTTATTTCGCGCGTATTTGCTATCTATAATAAAGAAGTACTCGAATTAGTTGAGTTCGGGTTTGCGAAAAGTTATTATAATAACAAAGCACACCTCTCTTTGAAATGTGCCAATGCGTATGTAATCAACCGAAACGTCTTTGTGTTTCCAGCTGCAAGTTAAGTTCAGGTCCCATTCAAATGAGCACATTCACTGCATAGTTTACAGTGGCGGCATCGAACATCTAGTAAAGGATTTGAATCTGTTGTGACTCCATCTATATAATAGCTCTTTGGTGCGACTTACTTCATTGAATTTGTTTTTATGTCCGTAAATGTCTCCGAGGGAATGATTATTGTGTATAAGTCGAGGTGAACCTGATTTACAAATGCAATGAAATAAATGCTCTTTCGTGGCAAGAACACGTTTAGCAGACAATATGAGTGCACTAATGGTTGTGTAGATTCGCAATGAGACATCGTCTACTAATGATAACTTACTCAATGTGTGACGTCATCAAAACATTTCCGTCTTTTTTTCGATTGTTGTGATGGGGTTTTGTTTTGTTTTTGTAATAAGATATCGTGTTAGTATGGGATATAAAAAAAGTATTAATCTTACATTTGTTAGCCCCTAGTTCTCTAGGGATGTATTATTTTCATATTTTGTGATTTTCAATTAAATTCTACTTTAAGGTAAGTTTCGAGGTAAGGTTAGGATTCGGCATTCTTATTAGGCTTATAAAGAACTAATATCAGAGTAATAGTCGCCGGAGATTATGACATAGGCATATATAAATCATGGAATAATTTAAGATAACGACAACAAATTCATGAACAGTCACCAGAATACAAAATAAACACAAATATCTGCCCGCATTTTCATTAACACGGTGGAATACTGCAAATAACTGAATATCTCTAGTTTACAGTAGAGTGAATTATACTGCCCAATTATGACTAGATTTTTTATGACTAAAGCCCCGGTCACAACAGGTGTCGGGTAAAGATGAGAGTGGACAAAATGTCAGCAGTAAAAGATGTCAGTGGAAAATGTGAGAGGAGAAACTGTCAGAGGTAAAAAGAAAAATCCATGAACACAGAAATTAGTGATTCCCTTGATTTGAACCATGGACTTTCGTATTAACTGGTGCACTATCAACTGAGGTTGGGAAAGCAATTTCGCTGGTGATGTTCGTCTCTGAAACCCTTATCACGGTTCGTTAACACAATACCGTAGATTACGAAATCTACCAAGGGTAACTTGCGTTGAAACACTGATGTGAGGCAGCTTTTTTGTCTGAATTATTTTAAACAATCAATCTGAATTTGTTTAACATTTCTCTACCAAAAAAACATATAAAATAAAAACAATAAACTATGAGTACTTCACATACACTACAACATGAAAATACAAAGAGATAAAGCAGCAAGGCATATAGCTGCATCCTTACATAAAACTATCACCTCAATGCAAAATAAAACATGTTTTTTGTATTTGCCATGTCATACTCAAATCCATTCACATATACACACACACACACACACACACAGCCCAACACATATACACATATGCCTGTAAACACGGGATTATTGCACAATTAAAGGGGTAGTTCAGTTTTGTTAGAGAGGGCGCTGCACGACACTATGTGTTCTTAGGTAATGGTAAATTGAGTGTTGAAATGAAAGAACATACGGTACATCTCAAATGGCAGCAAAACAAAAGGATTTGGTCAAAATCGGTTCAGAAATGGTTGAAATATCAATAAATATGTCGGATTGTAATAAATTGATGCCCCATATTTCATGTATTTATTTGAGGAGTTTTCTTTTTAATAAAAAAAATGCTTACACTTTTTCAAAAGCGATTTTTAAGTAGTTGTTGACGATCTCTCTGTGACCGAGCATGGTGGCTTAGAGGTTAGAGTGTCCGCCTCATGCACGGGAGGTCCCGGGTTCGGTCCCAGACCGGGTCATACCAAAGACTTTTAAAATGGTACCTTCTGCCTTCTAGCCAGGCGCTCGGCATTTATAGAATGGAGAAGGGAAAGTTAATCACACGAGTTACCAGAGGACTGGCCCCCTTCTGTAGCTTTCGCTACATTTAGTAGACGTGTGGCCTAGGGCTAATGAATCAGAGATATACGCTGCCTTATGTGTCAACATTGGCACGGGAAGAACTTTAACTTTAACTAACTAACTGATGATTTCTCTATCATATCTATGCAATTATTATTTCAACAACACATCACATTAATTATTTTGTATGAAAAATGGTTGAAACTAATGCTTTTAGATTTTTAATTTTATTTAATAATACGTTTTTAAATTTTATTTAATGATAACAGGCCTTTGACTTAGTCGTTTGTAATTTTGTATACCTTTCGGGCATGGTGGATTTATAACTATTAGTGGCATCAACTGGAAAATACCTCAGTTATGCTACAGTCACAAATGGTCCGATTTGGGCTACGGCGCCCGTACGATGCCACTTTTAGGTGAAATCTTGAGGCGCCCGAACGGGTGCCGTGGCTATCGTACGGTAGCCGTTGCATTTTTCCTCGCCGTACGATGTCAACAATTTGTTTAACGCGGAGTTAAAACAAAAATGCATCGTGCGATTTTTTACTTGCCGTAAGCCCGTAGACCCAGCGTAGAGAGCATCGCACGGGCACCACAAGGGCATCGCACGGGCACAGCACGGACATCGCAGCCTTTTTTTCGAATATCGTACGATTTTGAGACAGCAAATTTGGCCACTCAAATCGTACGGGTACCGTGGAGTCACCGTAAGAGTACCGTAAGGCACCCGTACGGGCACTTAGTTTGTGTTCACGGGGGCCGTGCGATTTATGTTTTATTTTAAGACAAAGGTCATCGTACGGGGCCCGGAGAATATGTGACTGCCACTCTAAAATACCACAGACGATATCACGATTTTCCAAAATCGTAGAAAATTCGCCGTAGGGAGAAAAATCGTACGGCGCCTGGACCATTTGTGACTGTAGCATTAGGGGTGTACAAATGTTATTGAATGATAACAGGCCTTTGACTTAGTCGTTTGTAATTTTGTATACCTTTCGAGCATGGTGGAGTTATAACTATTAGTGGCATCAACTTGATAAGACCTCATTAAGAGGTTTACAGATTTTATTTAATGATAACAGGCCTTCGACTTAGTCGTGTGTAATATGTATACCTTTTGAGCATGGTAGAGTTATAACTATTATCGGCATCATCTTGATAAGACCTCAGTTAGGGGTGGGAGTACAAATTTTATTTAATGATAACAGTCCTTTGACTTAGTCGTTTGTAATTTTGTATACCTTTCGAGCATAATGGAGTTATAACTATTAGTGGCATCAACTTGATAAGACCTCATTAAGGGGTTTACAGATTTTATTTAATGATAACAGTCCTTTGACTTAGTCATTTGTAATTATGTATACATTCCGAGCATTGTAGAGTTATAACTACTAGCGGCATCATCTTGATAAGACCTCAGTTAAGGTTGTACACAGGGTTACTACCGTGGATGACAGGGATGACACTTTTCCATTTAAATTCTTACCTCGAACATTTATTCACTGATATTCAACACTGACATTTTACGTGGAGCATCACAATGAGACCCACGATGATTTTTTTTTTTTTTTTTTAGAAATGTACCTTTCTTTGTCGTGGTTAAATTTCGTACGAAATGAGAATTGTCGGGGTGGTGGAATTGGTCAAAATTCAACTTAAGATGATTTTACAACGGGAACTGAGAGAGAAGTCAAACAGTATCGAGGTTATGTCGCCGGGACGACTCAAAGTTTCTGGCATCATTTTTCGTACACATGTCTGCGATTATTAGGAAACCCACAATTAATGGAAACCGACAATGGGTTAGACACATTCCCCGGCTGGAAAGGGTTGTAACGACCGCTGGTAATAATGTATTTTGTAATAGCCAAACATGATTCAAATTGAGATGGACAAAAAACGAGTAAACAATAACTTAGTTTCATCCTAAAGCTTGCGTGAGGTGAGACACGTACTAGCAAAATTGTTTCTCCACAATGCTGTATAATGTGATAACAGTCTAAAAAACAGAAAGTTCGATATTATACAGTTGTTAACTGTTGGTAGAGGGATCATCACGGAATGTTCCATCCGAGGGATTTTAAATGCTATTGAGGGAAGGGTAAATAAGTCCCTCAACTACGTCTCGGGACTTATTTACCCTTCCAGGGGCGTCGATCACGGGGGGGGGGGGGGGGGGGGGATATATCCCCCAATATTTCAGGTGGGGGGATGGCCTGTACTATCATCCCCCCAATATTTGGGGTTCCCTGGACCCCTAATAAGCTTCCCAATGTGGGTATCCCATGACTGATGCTTTTCAGGGTTCCATCATAATGCTTGCAAGATATGTATCTATCAGGCTAAAGTTCATATTAGACAAAGCCCAGCTCATAACATGATGCTTGCAATGTGCACTTAATTATCTTCACATTTCTAAACAGCTGAATTCAAAAGCTTTGCCCCCACCCCTTGCCGGATCTACTGGGGGTTTAAGGGGTTTAACCCCCCCCCCCCCCCCTGGGCTGCCAAGTAAAAATGTATCAGTGAAAAAAGTGAACAAAAAGTGAACAAAATCACTTACGGGGGTTCAAAATAGCACCAAAAAAACGGCGCTTCGCGGCTCATGGACGATGATTGGGTCAACAACCTCCCCCCCCCCCTTAGCAAAAAGCTAGATCCGCCCCTGCCCCCTCTCAACCATAAAAAACCCGGGCACGTTGCTGGGTTGTCGCTGCGCTCCCTCGCCAGATATGGTCAAAATGACGAATCATCCCCCCCCCCCAATGGCGAGAAGAAATCGACGCCCTTGTACCCTTCCCTCTTATAAGTCCCGAGACGTATAGTCGAGGGACTTATTTTCTTCACGAAATAGCATTTAAAATCCCGACGATTGGAACATTCCGTGATTTTCCCGACAACAAATTTAACAACTGTTATATCATCTGACTATGATCTGTGACTATCATCTAAAAAATCCGTTTCGTGACTTTCACTCATTCACACACACACAAATCATCACACAACACACAGTACATAGCCGATGCACAATATATACAGTCGATTTTCGTACGGAATTTGCCTTTCTCCGCATAATATCTCAACATGTTCCGATCACTGTATTTCTATATCGGAAATATGTGTTGATTGTTTCCTTCGGGTATATTAATCATGTAATTAACTGATCACGTTGTACTGGAAATCGCTGATTTCCGTTAGAATTTTGTGGCTGCGAGAATAATAATTATTGTACGCTACGTGTCGGTACACGCGCGATATATATAGCGGGTTACGGTACACCGGCCGTATACGTACCGCGGTGTATGTGTACAAAGTTGTGATGTTGATGGAATCGCCAGAGAGTTATGACAGCCGGGTGTCATAACCTCTGGCCATGGTGTCATAACAAAATTGACACCCCTGTCATGAACCGTGATTAGCCAATCAGCAACGCGTATTTATACAGTTGTATTATACAGTTGTTAACTGGTGGTGGAGGGAAAAGCACGGAATGTTCCACTTCGAGGGATTTCAAATGCTATTGAGGGAACACTAAATAAGTCCCGAGACGTAGTCGAGGGACTTTTTTTCTTTACGAAATAGCATTTTAAATCCCGAGGGGAACATTCCATGATTTTCCCGACAGAAGTAAACAACGGTTTTATCATCTGACTAAATCCGGGGGCTTAATACACACATTCATGCATACGCATTGAAATCTGTAAAAAACAAAAAACATACATTTGATTTTCATTGTGGCGTCATAATACAATCTCTTCTGCAGCGCGCGACATGCGGTTAACAGTGCTGTTTGCCATGTGACAGTATACAGTTATTACGTGGTGGTGGAGGGGATAGCACGGAATATTTAATCCCGAGGGATTTTAAATGCTATTGAGGGAAGAGTAAATAAGTCCCGAGACGAAGTCGAGGGACTTATTTTCTTCACGAAATAGCATTTGAAATCCCGAGGGTAGGAATATTCCGTGATTTTCCCGACAACAAATGTAATAACTGTTTTATCATCTGACTTTCAAAATCCTCGCTCATCACAGAAACACATCACACGCACAGTGCAGAATTCACCCAATATTCATGTGCACAGAAGTCGATCGGCGTACTTACGATTCCCTTTCTTAGCACTAATATCTCAACATATTCAGATCACTCATTTCCATCATAAATATTTGTCGATTGTTTCCTTCGATTATGTTTACCAGGTCACTTTCTGATCCAATTGTACTGAAAATCTCTGATTTTCGTTTTTGTTTTCTTTCGTTCGCTGCCGGCCCGCGAGAGTCACCTGACATACAAGTAACGGTACGCGGTAGCGGGTACGGTACGGTATGTGTACAGCCC
This sequence comes from Echinarachnius parma, assembly GCA_037951105.1. Lineage (NCBI taxonomy): Eukaryota > Metazoa > Echinodermata > Echinoidea > Clypeasteroida > Echinarachniidae > Echinarachnius > Echinarachnius parma. The sequence continues at coordinate 211,921 of JBAMJV010001148.1, read as the reverse complement.
CTTGACGTTGCTGCGAATTGCTGGGGTGAGATAGCCCCATGAAATATACTAAAAATATTTCCTGGCAGCGGCATGTACTGTATTTGCTATTAGTCAGGTGATAATATACTGTTGTTAACTGGCGATGGAGGTAATAGCACGGAATGTTACATCTCAAGTGATTTAAAATGCTATTGAGGGAAGAGTAAATAAGTCCCGAGACGAAGTCGAGTGACCTATTTTCTTCACGAAATAGCATTCAAAATCCCGAGGGGAACATTTTATGATTTTCCCGACAGCAAAGTTAACAACCGTTTTATCATCTGAATTGCCATGTAATATTGCCATGTTATTTTCAAAAATATTACACGGAGCTCATGTACTGTATTTACTAAGTCAGGTGATAATTAAAAATATCACATGGCAGCTGATGCACTGTAATTTACTAAGTCAGGTGATACATTGCATTATAATACGGGTAACTAGTTTTGGTAGAGAGGGCGCTACACATAATACTTTTTTGTGAGATAATGAACAAATGAGTGTAAAATTTGAAAGAGCATAATATTTTAATGACAAAATAAACTTTATTTGATCGAAATTGGTTCAGAACCGGCTGAAATATGCATAAACGTAACCATTTGTAATATATACATGTGGGGCCCCACAAATATTAAATAATTTTGAACCAACCGTTACAAATTGTTTAAAAATGCTTCCTCTTTTCAAAATTGTTCAAAAGAAGTTTTTTAATAGTTGTTGATTATCTCTCTATCAAATCGTTATTTTTACGAACCTTCAGATGCACAATATTTTATTTCAAATGGTTTTAACCAATGTGTTTTAGAGAGCGTCATCTTGAGTTTTGACGCCTCTGTTTGAATGATAAAAAGCTTCTAACTCAGTTGTTTGTGATTTTGAATTCCTATCAAGCATGGTAGAGTTATAACTATTAGTTTGTAATGTAATAGTGTAGGTTTTGGTTAATAAAATTCAGTTTGACCAAAACTGTACTGCCTTTACCAGAACTCAACTATCCCTTTAACAATTATTGAACGAACATGTGATAGCAAATACACGGTAATTTATACAGATTACACTCTTTTTTATTTGAAGAAAGATAACTCACAAAGCTTTATTATTGTCTTTCTCATTGTACTGATTTGAAAACAATGATTTCCATCTCTGTTGTCAGCAACACAGACAGAAAGGGTAACATCTTTATGGAAAGTTACAACAATAACAAAATCATTAATCGAACATATTTATATATTTTGAAAGCTGCCAGTAGATCTTCATTAGATATATTCTTAACATGACTGCAGAATACATACTTTAACTATACAAATTCGTGTTTACACAGGATCGAGGTTATTCGGGGAAAGACATTACGGCAGCCGAGGAAGGAAATTCCATGATGAAAATAGAACCTGAACACGGTGCTAGTACTTCACAAGCCACAGGAGGAGTCGTATCCAATGTCGATGAAGAAGGGGTACTCTAAAGAACTACAGTTATATTTAGTATACCACAGTGTGTTGAATAGACTGTTGTCCCTATTGAAGCAGATCAGCGTGTACAACAAATAATAGCCTGGATTTGTTCTTTACTAAACCATAGGTCAATTTTTGAATATTTTGTTGGAAAATCATGCAGCAAAGTCTTACATTTAGCAAACTAAATGTCGGTTTAAGGAGAGGATAATACAATCTCTAAGTGATGTATATTCTAGTATACAAAGTGTTTCTAAAAAAGCGGAACGCAACTTCCATCAGCAACATCTCATCTATTAAACATTATTGAAATATATATCACCGCTAGGATAATATACTACCGTTTTGTATGATACCATACTTGTTATGATTCAGCATGTGGTTAGCGAATTGCAAACATTTTGACTTAGAAATGTTAAAATTGCTTTGCGCACGAGATTTAATTCATTTCATTTTATTTATTCATTTATTTCAGATAAAATACAATAATGAAAAGCGTGGAGTGCACACATTTACATGTATTTGCATAAGAAGCAAAGTGCTTGTTAACGGCAAACCCGTGTAAACAAAATTAAAATCAAAACAAAATAAATTATTTGTATACATTACTTTAAGCATAGCATACAATCTTCATAAATTGAGGTTTTACATATGACTCGAAATTGCACTAAGAAACATAACCTAAACATTTTAACAATAAAAAGTACAGAAGACAATAACAACAACAAAAACACAACATCAATACATCAAGTTAGTAAACAATTGAAGTTTATACATGCGTTTAAAAATGATACAATTATTAATATTCGGCAAATCTGAGTTCAGTTTGTCCACCCTTGTATTAAGTCCATAGATATCTGAGTGATTTTTTGGAAAATTTATTAAAGACTTAGGCGTTGGTGTACAAATTTATGCATTAAAAGAACAACATTACATAATACATTGTCAATAATATTCAATTACTGCATTGATTTAAAAAGAGGCGCAATAAGAGCTCTAAAATACATATTAACACAAATTCGAATTGCTTTATTTTTCTGTAAGATTAAAAGTCTTCTTGAATTCGAATTACTTGCACTTCCCCAGACAAATTTCGATACGTAAAACGGGGTAAAACAACAGACATATACAACATTTGTAAGGATTTCCATGGCAATAAAGAGCCTAACTTAAAAAGAATGACCAATATTTATACTAGTATTTTTACATACATAATCAATGTTTTTTATCCAGGATAGTTCGTTGTCTACAACAACGCCTACACAATGTATTATATCAACTTAATCGACAAATATATGATTGATTTGAAGCTGTGATGTCTATCACATCCTTTCCATCTTCTGATAATCAAAAACCATATATTTAGTTTTTGACGTATTAAATTGTGGCCCATTTTCATAGAACCAGTTTCAAACACTCAACATCTCGTGATTTGCCTGTGCCATTAAATTGTCTAAATTACCATTTGACACAAATAAATTAGCATCACCAGCATACAATACAAATTTAAATAAATTAGATTAATTAATAATGTCATTGATGAATACAAGAAATAACAGCGGTCCAAGTATGATTCCTTGCGGAACACGATATTTAATACGGATAATTGGGGAATTAACATCTCAATATGTAGTAAATTGAGAACGGGAAGAGAGATAGCTAGAGAACCACTGAAGAGGAACATCTCGGACACCATAATGGTTCAATTTATACAACAAAACATCATAATTCAAGCAATCAAATGCTTTACTGAAATATATTTAAATTCCTACAGCATAAAATGAGTAGAGTAATTATGTTGCATAAAGTAGGGCAGTTTCAGTTGAATGATATTTTCGAAAACCAAATTGCTGTGAAATTTAGATCTACTGATCAACGCAGTCGCATTTTACGGCAATTCATTGAAACCTGTCCTCTTGTTCGTTTCTTTTTTATTCATATTGTTCCGATGGTTATCATTTATCAACCGGGATTGACATTAAGATACTTTTTAAAATGTAATGAGTCTGCAACTGACCTATGAAAAGCGTTTATTCTGGAATCTCTCTGGGAGTCTCCGGCAAGTTGCTGAGGCTTTTCACCATAATTTCCCCATTCGTAATGCACCCTCAAAATTCACAATTTGGAGGCATGTAAGGAAGTATGAAATGGAAGGGACTAGTCTGAATCTAAACATGGTCGTTCAGGTGGGAGAAGGTCAGTTCGGAAACCAATGTGGCCATTTGTAGACGAAAATCTGCAGCACTCCGCCTCAAGATACAGAAGACATCGCATCATCAGTACAGGGAGTTCCGTGCCTTGCGCTAGCAAGGGAATGTGGTCAGACCGACTATGAGAGTCATGGTGAGGGATGGTGACACGAGCACAAACCAGTGCGGACAGACGAGTGGGTCATGTGGAAGGACATTGGGGATAATTATGGACCCTCAACTCTTTTCGAAGTTGACTAAATGCCAAGCTTTGACAAAAGAAGCATCATGAATCATCACGTGACTTTATCCTCTGTTTCATTCTTTGCATTGCTTTTAATACTTTCTATTCTGGTGCACAAATTTCTTTTTACATAACACTGTTAAGGTAATTTACAAACATTCATGCATTACGAGATCCCAACATCATGAACATATTGGGTATCAAACAGAGAGTATGAATTCATCTTTGACATATAGCAATTAGCATAATCATGTTTAATTGATGAGATTACGCTGATTGAAGTTGGGTTCCGCTTTTTTGGAAACACCCTGTAGACGACTAAAAACGCGCGATCTATAAGAAAATACTCCGTTACAGCAATAACTATTTTTAATCCAGAATTTATTCAATTCGTTGCAAGTTGTTCTTAAATAGATCTAGTAACTTTGTTGACAAATGCAAAAAGTGATATGTGTGTATTGGTGTCCACAAAGTAATGTGTGCAAATTTCACGTTTATTGGATGATTTCTGACCGAGCAATTAGCAAAAATGCCAAGTGACATTCACTTACTCATTGCACTTACTTTGTACACGGCTTAAATTATCCCTTAGACAGTTTAACATTTGAACACTCCAATCGTAAATATCTTTTGTACGAAATGGAAATTTGTACACAATTGAGAGAACCATGAAATAAGTAAGTTCCAAGTAAGTTTTGAAGATTTGTACATCGTTACTAAATCCCTTTAAATATTCTTACATGATGTCTCTTACATGATTTTCCACGCATGATCGAGGTGCAATTACTTCACAGGCGGCCGCAGGGGGCGAATGCGATAACGATAGAGAATGGGTAATGTATTTACTATTAATGTATTATTCTGTTCAGTATTTAATCAGCCTTAATAATTGTGTAATCATTGCCTGATTGATATCATTGAAAATTAATCCATGTCAATATATGAAGAGCTTATTTCCAAAAGGGGCTATATCCATTTTTCAATTTCGGAGAAAATCAAGTTTCTTTGTCCAACTTTGTGACGTGCCTATGGGAATATAAAAATTGAACGGTCCTTATTTTGATTTCGATCTCGTAATTCGTCCTAAAATTCAGATTTCTAGATAGCTACGTAGCTTATTAATGCGCTGATATCGTTAACTCATTTTTTATGTAAAGTGGATATAGCCCCTTTTGGAATTAAGCTCTTCATATATAGACATAGGTTACTTTACGTGTTCACATCAAGGCACATTATATGAAAAGAGCTGTCCGGACGAATGTACAGTTCATCAAAATGCAAACAACATGCATGACAAGTAAATCATTACATACATTAAAAGACATTATGTAACATATTATTTTAATTCCTTAGACATGGCAGATGGAATCGGGGAGACAATAATAGAATCATCATTTAGGGCGTTTCTGTGCAAAACATGCGTCAAAATTGACGACGGGTTGATGAAAATGTATTTATTTGATCTGATATATCCATTGAGTGATGTGATGTGTAGTGATGTGTAGTAAGCTGTAATAGACAGTAACCATTCTCATGTGAATGATTATAAATCCGAACACTTCAATCATAAATACAGACTTTTCGTACACTGAGGAAGACGAATATTAGGGTGGTTAAGGGGTCCGTGACTGCATTTTGGGGTACGATTGTTTTACTTTCCATACATACTCCTTGGATCAAAAGAAGACAATTTGTCCAAAGGGACACTCTGTATCTATGCAAAAAAATAGCTAAATTTGCATAGATACAGAGTGTCTCTTTGAATGAATTTTCTTCTTTTGATCCAAGGAGTTTGTATGCCAAGTATGACAATTGTACCCCAAACTGCAGTGAACACCCATATTTTTGGCCCCTACTAGAAGAAATGACGACACTAAGGCGTGAAATTACGTCACTTATGTTCTCTTAGTGGTCTGGCCAATCTGAGCACTGGTTCATGCCCGATTTCAGGTTCGTCGGAAAATCCAGTACGCCGTCTTCAGAATGACGTAATCAGAGAATTATCAACATGTATAAGTGTGTGTTTTAACCTGTATACGTGGTTATGCATATGTGTGGTGGATTATGTAACTGTGGTGTATGCGTGTGCGTTTGTATATGTCTGTACGTGTGTGTGTGTATGTGTATAAGGGTGTGTGCGTTTGTGTTTGAGTACTTTTGTGTGGGTGTTTATGTTGCTGTGTGTATGTGGGTGTTTGTGCGTGTATGTGTGTGTGCTTGTGCATGTTTGGTGGAATGCGAATACCTGCGTGTGTGTGTGTATATGCGTGTGTGAGAGGGTGTGGGTTTTCGATTGAGTGTGTGCGTATGCATGTGTTTGTTTGAGTGCTCGCGTGGATGAGTGTGCGTGTGTTTGTGTTTGTGTGGATGTGCGTTTGTGTGCATTTGTGAGTGTTCGTTCGTGTGTTTATGTTTGTGTGGCTGTGTGTTGTGTATGTGTATGCGTATGTGTGGGAGTTGTATTAATGTTGTGTTTGTGTGTATACACGTATGTAAGGGTTTGTGTTTGTGTGTGCGCGTGTGTGGGGTGTTTGTGTGCATTTGTGTTTGAGTGCGAGTGCGTGAGTACATACGTGCGGGAGTGGATGTTTGTGCGTGTGTGTATACGTGTGTGTAAGTGTGTATGTGTTTGTGTGATTGAATGTGTGTTTGTGTGTGAGTCTGTGTTGGAGTTTGAGTAATTAAGTGTTCCTGTGTTTGTGTGTGTGTGTGTGCGTGTGTGTGTGTGTGTGTGTGTGTGTGTGTGCGCGCGCGTTTGTGTGTGTGTGCGCGTTTGTGTGTGTGCATGTGTGTGTGCGAAAGTGTGTGTGTGTGTGTGTGTGTGTGTGTGTGTGTGTGTGTGGGTGTGTGTGTGCGTGTGTGTGTGTGTGTGTATGAGTGTTTGTCATGAGTGTGTGCGGAAGGGAAAGACGTTATTGTGAACGCGCGTTGACTAAAAGCGAAAATGGTTCAAAGGCAGCGAACAGGTATAACGCTTCTGTGATGTATGCAACTAATATGCCTTTGACGTATAGACTCCCCGTTGGCAAGCTTAACATATATTTACCGGAGCTTGCCGGACCTAGTTACTATTGTTAAGCTCGCCAACGGGGAGTCTATACGTCATACGCATAGTATTTGTTTATACATGTACAGGGTGGCCCAGAAATAACGGAACGGGGTATTAAGTATGTTTCTTCATAATGGCAAATACCCCGTTCCGTTATTTCTGCATGGGTCACCCAGTATAATTACAGAAACAGTCTATTCGCATCGTTTGAGGACGGGAAATGCGTTCTCGTCCACACTTGCGAAAATAGCATAATAGCGACACTCGGAATACCGGAACTTGTTCCATACTTGCATTATTAATACGAATACAACAAGGGAAGTATAAGTAAGTTTTGTGGATGTTGTCAATGTTACTAGATCGTAAAAAGTAAAAGGCTTCCTAAACTATGAAATCTGAATTTGAGTATTACCATTCAATAACAGTTATAATCAAACGTTGTCATGCTTAGGCAACCATTATTATTCAAATATTGTACTAAATAATCGTTTAACCACTTCAGATTGCATGACACTGGCATGTAGAAATTAAATTGGTGTACAGGGGGAAGCCAATGACTTGGTTAGATTTTGGGGTCATGAGGTCAAAAAGTAAAGGCTTTGGGGCTCATTACATAATACAAATAGCTCCTTGTTTTAATATATATTTCAGATCCAATTGATATATTATCAGCGAATTCAGTACCTGAAGCTGTATCTTGATGGGCCAATGATTGTGGGGGTCATGAAGTCAAAGGAATGCGTTTACGAAACAAGTTTCTCAAGAACTCGGTTCTGGACGTGTACATGTATATTGAGGAGCCAATAGACTGATCAGATTTTAGAATCATGTCAAAGGTGATGGGGCTCTTTATATATGTCGCAAATGGTAGATGCATCCATTTCGATTGCGCGCAGTCGAAGATCCATCTATTAAAAACAAAATAAAAATGATAGAAAACAAATTTTCCTCATTAACGTAATGAAATGTAATGTGCTTCCTTTTTCCTCTCTTCTTTGTTTAATGTCAGATACAAACGTCTGGCATTGCAGGATTTACTTGTGGACTACGTCATTCATGATTACTTATTCTTAAAATGCTACTATTTAACTTTCAGTTACGGGTGCAAACGGGAACAAAGCTAGGGAAGGTGCAGTCCAAAGAGTGGAAACTGAAAGCCGATGTGGCGCTCTCCGATATATATGAGGATCTTATTATGGCAGTCACACCAGACGGTATGATAGCTGTAGCAAGTCATTGTGGGAAAGGTATCGATATATACACTGCTGACGGGGATCTAAAAAAGGAAATGCTCAAGGAAAAACACGTCAGAGGGATAGCCTTCTTGAAAGATGGCCGGTGTGTTGTGCGCAACACCACTACTTCACTACTGCATGTGTTTAATACAGCAACAACAGTGTCCTTGTACACTCCAGATTGGCAGATGCTTGATGTGAAGTTTGAGGCTCAGGGTAATGATGCAGAGGTAGAGAGTAATATCACTGTAGACAACAGTGATAACATATATGTAGGTTACCGTACTGTCAAAAAGATTAAGGTATTCACTCCAGCAGGTGGGAAACCGGTCAGGGAGATAGCATGTGATGGGTCTGGACCGATTACGATATGTGCGATGAACTTGAGCAAGATGATGATCGTGCAGAATTTTTCTAATACAGCAAATGTTTTTGACGAGTCAGGTAAAGATCAGCATGAGCTCAAAAAGGATACAGATGGGTATATATGTCCTGCTGTATGCAAGGATGATACCATCCTCATAGCTATTGTGAACGCGGAGAAGGGTACAATCACCATCGAGCATTACACAAGTGCTTTCCGACACGTGGCGACTCTGATCACGGATCACGTGATCCATGAACCAGGACTGCATAACGGTTACATCCAAGAGTTTACATCAGGGGAGATAGCCTTCTGCACTCGTGCAAGGCTTTACATCTTCTCTAAATCGGTAACACCCGTCGGTGATTGAATAGGTATATTAGATTTAGATGTCATCCAGTAGACCAACTGATGCAGTGAGTGACATCAAATACCCCTGTAGGGTTTTACCCGTAATACTACAGAATTCATAATTCACCCAAAGCATCAGCATCAACAAGGATGTTGTAAAATATATAAAACAAACTCAGTTTAAAATGCAAAAATGGGATTTTGTAACTATCTTTAGTGATAAAAGGGGTTATTTCCATTACTATGAAAACACAAGACACGCGTTAAACACTGCACATCATGCTGTATGCTTTTAACAAAATAACCTAGCAAAATATATGCAAATCATTACGTTTCACCCAAGTTAGAAAATATCCGCTTCTCAGGCCTGAGGAGAGGTTGAGAGATTCGTGCCTCTAGTAGAATTTTATCACCATTTACACCGTTCTTATCGGTTTACTGCGTGTAACCGGAGGAGATTATCTCTATAATACCACTAGGTCTCGGGGGGCAGTTAACAGGGCATGGAATGTTGACGAAAGCTATTAAAATGGTTGAGTTGATTTCCACCGTGGTGGAGATCACGGCTAACTTAGTGAAACGTAATGATGTATAAAAGGATCAAACGGTGCATACCTGTTACAAAACATATAAATAACTATGAAAAACAAATGATGTAGAGATTTCGATATTCATTAAGATTGGTGTAACTTTATTAAAGGTGCCTCTGTAAAGTGTCACATATTGCCAAAAATGACATTTGAGACTTCAATCCTATACCAAAATCATTGTAAGATATGTCAGAATGGTGTGTGAAAGTTTCATTGAAAAAAAAAACTGCTTCCCTGGTTAAAAAAGGCAAAATATGCCTCAGCTTTTACAACAGACATTTATGAGGTTTATGCCGTTAATTAACGCTTTTGAGCTGAATTATAGATATCGTCATACTAAAGGGGCATTAGAAAAACCTAACCCTATTTTATTATCCTCTTACCATAAGCTAAACAACCCGGTATAAGAAAAACGAGGAAGTTCCAAGTACTTTTCGTGGAGTTAGACACTTTACAGATATCCCTTTAATTTGATGAAATAATTAGATCAGATTAAGTTGTTCAGGGAATGTACAAGGAAACGTCAACGATATTACTAAAATATGATTATGTTTATTTGCATGTGTATTCCTGTTATAATACTGTACATACACTTAACTGGCGGTTTCGTCCAATTAAATAAGGATATGATAGTGAAGATTTGTATTCATCCAGTTGCTTAGTTTCCATTGTCAGCTTCATAAATGAAGATATAGGTCCCGTGTTATTGATGAAGGTTCAATTTATACAATTTATCAAATGTTACAATATACACCGTAATAGAAGACAACAACTCGATTGTCTTTCACGCTTCTCTTTGACTAATACTGGATGTAAACAATGTATGATATGTTGAATGACGTATTAGAATAACACCAATTACTGTTTAAAGAACAGTATTTCCGGAACTATGCTAAGAAATTATAATTCCGCATACACTTGGCAATGCACCTACATGTATATCATGGTCATTCCCGTACAATTATGTAGCGGTTTGTTGTCATTATCATTATCATTATACGGATGTTTTTATGTCATTGCTTTGGTTGTTCTTAGATGCATTATGTTGTCATTCATATCGTTGCTTGAAATGTATGTACTTCAATAGTATGAAGGCGTTTTGTGTTAAAAATCATGTTTCTTATAATACGATCAATCTTGTATTTATGTACCTTTTGGTGTTATTTTGATAAAACGTCTCATTGATACCCATTCAACTGGGGGGGGGGGGGGGTGATCTATTCATTCATCCTCCCAGTTGAATAGGTATTACGTAACTCGCTACGCCCGTGGGTCGAGCTATGACTGGTAATGTTGTTTGAAAAGATGATTTTTTAGATTTAAAAAAAGACACATTTTGTTAAAGTGATTCAGGTAAAGTGTCAGATATTGCACAAAATGACATTTGAGACTTCAATCCTATATCAATATCATTGTAAAATACAATTGAAAGATTTGTGAAAGTTTGAAAGAAAACGAAAACCGTTTACCTCGTGAAAAAAGGGAATATTGATTTCATATTTTATCACCGAAAACTGATGGCTTACCGTAAATTTGTCACAGGAATGATGGTCCCGCCGTTGATATGCGCACCCGTACATGTACACATCGGCTCAGCTCAACAGTCGCGGGTACATCGACTCGTTGAATTGCGCTGCCGTGTCTATCTGGGAGGTTCAGCCCGTGATCGCGTTGCCCGTTGCGCGCCCGCCGGGTGGCCTGGGCGTGAACGTAATAACTACAGCTACCGTAGCTACCAAATAAAAGCAACTCCACGTACGCATATTCTGAATTTCCATTGTTCTCTTTCAAATTTTCTTATATAACTACTCACTCTCCCTCTCTCATATAGTAGGCAACATCCGCCATATTGTGTATTCATTTTTCATGGAGACAATGGAATAGCGGGTCAGACTGAAAGGGGGCACACCGTATATTTTTTTCTACAGAATGTTCCCCCTGTATAATACATTATTGGCTTTCTTGCAGTGGCATGACTATTTTGAAAAGTGGGGGTGGGGTCGTGGAAGGGAGCAGGGATGGTGGATGGTGTGGGAGGGGTATCGCACTATCGACCCTCCCACAGTAGGGAGCTTTTGCAACTTTTCACTCGAAAAAATGTGCAGTGTGTTCCTTACCTTGGAATATACTAGAATTCAAGAAAGCATGACCTCGGGACCACATGATTGAAACCATTATAGAAACAGGCATACACCCTACATGCATGTCTATAATATATAGGCTACATTTGGGGAGGGTATGTGGGTAGACTTTTTGTATGTATCACCTCGGAAGTATGCTAGTTGTGCAAAGGATAGATATCCCCCACCATTCACCCTGTCATACCCCCAATCTATTCCTGTGATGTTTATATGCATGTCTATATATAGGCGACATTTGGGGAGGGTATGTGGGTAGATTATTTGTATGTATATCTTTAGAAGTATGCTAGTTATGCAAAGGAGAGATATCCCCCACCCTTCACCCTGTCATACCCCCAATCTATTCATGTGATGTTTTGTATTTTTATGGCAAATTATTAGGGGGGATGCGCCCCCAGGCAACATCACTGCATGTAGAGGTTGCTCCCCATGTACTCCTTATTTTTTAATAACACAGTGAATGAAAAATATAGATTTTCAGACAGTGTGAGCACATTATTTATCTTTTATGTCAACCAGTTGCAAATAACTACAAGTCTGTTTTGTGTTAGTATCTAACATGCGCACACACACACACACACCCACACTCACACATACTCTGCGGATACATCACTACACAGAGCCCACATTTACATTCAAGTACAGTCAAACCTGTTATAGCAGCCACCTTTTTATAGCAGCAAACCTGCCTATAATGGCCACCAAACATGATCCCTTGCAGAGAAAAGGAATGTAATGGAACCTGTCTATAGTGATCACCTTTCTACAGTGGCCACTTTGATTGGCAGTCATGGTACACAGGTTTGACTGTACATTTTCATGCTTCTAGCCGTTTTCCCCCTTTACCTGGTACTATGTGTGCATTTTTTACATTTCAAACTAACAAAATCGCCTGTTTGTGTATGCTGGTAAATTGTACTTTTTTGAAGTAGGATTTACATTCCTGAAATTTGAAGCAATGCAAATGGTTGAATAACTTGTGTATTTACACAGCATTTTCACATTTTATGAAAATCAATTATATAACAATATGCAATTATTGTTATTTGGATACTTTGTATTTAATTTTTCAATAAATGCAGAAGCAACTGTTACAAAAAATGAAATACTGGGTGATTGATTCAACTTTTGGATGTGTGCAGATCATGTAGTGTCTCTGTGAATTTATTTATTTATTTATTTATTTATTTATTTTGGTATACATTTCAAACTGATCAGCAGCAGTGCTGAAAGGATCAGTGTACATTGAACATCAAAACATACATAGTATAAACAATACAATATAGCAATTGTTACATTCGAATTTGAATGAATTGGAACAACAAAATTTACAAAACTAAATCACTATAAAATAAACAAAGCTACATTACACAAAGAATAAATATCAGATCATTGTGCATAATTGTGTCTCATACATTGTCCACCTAGCCATTTGGTTGATCCTGATCTATGAAAAATACAATTGAGTTGGCCGACCCTTCAATACCCTGCACATAATAGGGGAAGCCTCTGTGAATCCAAGCAAAAGGAGGGTTAAAAGGACAATTGGCATAGTGATACACACTCACATTTCTTCATGGGTGTTATTAGCAACTTCAATCATACATTATATCAATAACCTTGTACAATTATTCTGAATCATATTATTTATTAGTATTTCATCTGAGAAAAACAATGGTTTGTTTGAGTTTTAAAAAATGATAAATTTATGTCATACACTATACAGGGAAACCCCGTTTAGCTCGCTTATAACGAGGTACCGTACTGCCCACTGATTTGAACTACAAATTAAAAACATCCTTTTTCATTAAATCATAATTACCTTTATCACATGTAATAGGGAAGACATGAAAGATATATTATCAAATTTATTTTGATTGAATTTGAAAAAGATAACAGATTGTTGCTATGAGCACTATTCGGTCATTGTTACTTCCCGCAACAAAACTTATCTTTGTTGATACAGTGGAACCTCCTAACAAGAGGTACCGGATACAGCGATGATAATTTTACACGTCAAGGATCTTTGTATTTTATTATTTTTAAGCCCAGACACAAGATACCCGACATAAGGTATTCAATCCAATTGTGCCCGAGGTGCTTGTTATAATAAGGTTTTGTTAATTTTTGCCAAAATGTGTGCGTGAATAATTCCATGCTAAAGAGTTGTATTTGAGAAATGAACTGTTTATGCTATATATCAATTTGAAGGCCTTATCGGTAGGGCCTTAACCCCTTGACCACAGGAACCAAGTGGGTTGTGTACAAAGTCTATGGGGATTTCATAAACTCGTAGGGAACGGGTTAATTTGGCATCAGCATGGTGAGGGATCTGTGGGCAATCACTGGCCGAACATCCCTGCCACTTCCCACGGTCGACGTCCACATCTAACATGTCTCATACGCTAGAAGTCCTGCTCCAATATTATGGTGTTTTCGCTCAGCGACGTACAGAGCTTTCAACGACGCAGGGAGCGATCTATTGCCCCGTTCACCGCGCTCAAATAACTTTCGTTGACAAGCAGTTTCGCTAATTTGGTGAAGGCGGACGTACATTCGTAGACTGCATGACGTCACATCTCGTTGTCACAAGCAATGTATAGACAACGCATGGCTGGCTTGTATTGTTAACACGCCAACTAATTGTCTATGTACTACACATGATAGCAATGTGCTGAATGTTTACCTCGCTACAAGCATGTTGATTGGTTGACCATAGAGCTGTATCGTGCCGTCGCATAATAACCGGAATAATTCTGACCAAAGTGTGTCGCAGATTTAAACCCAAGAACGGTCGGCCCGCTGTTACTGTAGGAAGTTCTTGATTTTGCACACGAACTGCAGGATTCCCCGTTTGCAAAAACCTGCTAGCTTAGTTCCTTGCTAATGGACGTTGTGGGTCCGTTTCCCGCAGGGTATGAGCATGGCGACTGAAGGGTCTGCGAGAACTTGGGTGTTGGCGGCCTGGTTATTTGTTCTGGGTGGTGTGGTATAGTGGGTGTGTAGAATCTTGATGGGTCTTGAAGAAATCTATAGAGAGGGTGAGATTTGTGAAAAAAGGAATGCAATCAGATAAATAGTAATGTGTAAGTCATGTGCACTTATTGCACAAAATGAACCACAAACATGTATTCATGTAGTAAAAATAGGATTTGATTTCTAATCAACATGGACCAAATTTGTTATTTTCCCTTCAGTTTGTTATTCAGCTGTTAGGATCGAAGCTACACTATAATTATTGACTCTAATTTTATTCCATTGTCAATTTTTCAGTAGCAGTTTTCATCTGTTTTTCAATCGGTATACAGTATACAGTATGCCTAATGCATTTGTCTCTAATAAGCAAAATAATAAATCTAAGGTCCACATTCTGAAAATATTGCAGAGATACAAAATAAAATCATGCTAAAATAATTTTCATCATTCTGAAAATGGTGTAAGGGAATGCAAATTCTACAATGCATTGTGAATCTTTTCTCATGTCCAGTAATGTCGGCCCTTGTTTATTGAGATTTTCTGTTATATAACATAACAATCAAGCCCATGATAGGTTTTCAAAATATGCGCTCAATGCACATTCTTTCCTCCTCTGACATTTATCTGTGTTGTTTTCCCAGTTTTGAATCCCAGTGAGATCACTTTGTGCAAGTATAGCAATTGACACACAATGGTATGCCAAAATAAACTCTCATTGATTTTGCCTGCTAATTTGAAGATGAAATTCTAGTTTCAGAACACAGATCTATCATTTATCTCTGTCCACAGTCCAAGAAAAAGGTTCTCAATGAATTACCTTAACCATAAGTCAATCGGGGTCACCACCAGCACAAATCGTGTGAGTCGTGTCAGCATGCAGATTGCACGTCCATTCTATCGGTACTCGGAAATCCTCTATGTATAATGTCGAAGAGAACAGCCACATCCAATGCTATAAAATGAGGATAAAAATCAAAAGTTGCTTAATGATGGCAATTGGTATGGAAAGTCAATTGCCTTATGTAAGACAAAAAGAAAACACTGATCATCCAAGGTTTTTGATTGCCAAGCCTAATATCTAATCATTAGACTAATGAAAAAAACTTGTCCTGAAGTAAGAGATTTGCAGATTAGCCGGAATTTTCCATGGAGGCGGAGGGGGGGGGGGGGGGGGGGGGGTGAGGTGGGTCACACAAGGGAGCAGAGCTATGCGGCTTTGTACGGCAACAACATGGGCGGCGGGCCGGTACAGAAAGTTTGACATATTTGACGTAGTCGTACAACATTTCCGAAGCCGAGAGTATGATTTAGTATTGGTTTAAAATTTTCGACATTTTCGAGGCCGAGACCATGGTTCTTCGTACTTTACGAGGTCAAGACCGCTAAAGTATCATCTCGGACCAGTAAAAATTTGAAATTGGGAGGTGGATCAATCCACCCAATGCACCACCTGACCACCACAATTCACAATGACAATAATTTTTTTATTTTGCAACATTTCACTTTTGTCTTTTGAGTTAGACCGAGTACTACACAGACACAGTGCATTCCAGACCATAGACCTAACATTATCAAAAATGAGCATCGATAAAAAAACACAAAAAACGGATTACCCATTCTATATCAAATTTGAGAAGGCCCATCATTTCATAATCGTAAGTCATAACAAAAGAGATATCAACATAACTAGATCGGCAAATCTATTGCTTTCATGGCCTCTTTGACATGATTATCATTGTCATTTTCACAGTGAAAAAGACAATAATAATGTCAAAGAGACCATGAAAGCGATAGATTTGTCGATCTACACTCAAACTTGAATTGCTGATTCTGTAATTGGGCTCTTGACTTGGGAGGACGTACCTTAGACGGGGCTTCGATCGGCGCTGAGCTGTCCCGGCCGTGCATGACCGTGCGTGTCGTCTTCGATCACCTGCAGCTTCTCAGACTCAGCTCTGCATGCATCTCAATTATCAACCAAATTGTTGTTTTTTCTTCTTGATGAACCTCTAGATCTCCTCCCAGGCCGCATTCTCATTCGCATTTTATTTGTAGATTCTCAAACGGTTTCTTCAACAAATTTGCTAGTGGTATTTAGTACACAATGCAAATATGCACAGTACTTCGCTCACTACTACCGCTGTAGCTGTACGCGTATCGTACACGTATTACGTACGTACCGGCTCTCTACTACGAACGTACGTCTATGACTAGCTGTATGCAATATAGCCGGGCGGGGATCGGTCCACAATATAGCAGGCACGACAAGGTCAAAGGTCACCAAAGACGTTGATTAACGCTTTAGAAATAAAAGATTTAAATGATAATTATCTTCATACTAAAGGGACATTTGAAAAAATCGAACCCTATTTTATTCCTCTCTTACCATAAGCTAAACAACACGGTAGAAGAGAAACGAGGAAGCTCCAAGTCATTTTCGTGGATTTGGACACTTTACATGATTCACTTTAAGTTTTTATATTTTTTTAGGGAAATGAAATGCAGTCGTTTGGGTACATAATGCATTGATGTCACATTTAGATCCAGTGAAACTCATGATTCGATATTTTAAATAAAATGGAATTCAAATAAATGTATATTCGCGCTTGTATCCTTACGTAGTCTGTAAATGTGATAACGAAAATAATAAATAGCTAAGTGTGAAAGTACTTCCGGTAGGACTATGTTTGCATTATTAGAAATGCTTTATACTCAACGTATGATTATATACTGGTATAAACATATGTAAATTTAATAAGTACACATTCATGACATGTCACAAAAGGAAATTGATAAACATGATATGTAGACCTGAATGTTTAAATTATATTTTAAGGATTTTTATGATTCCTACTGATGTAAACAACATGAATGAAAAAAACAAATTGCGCTAGAGAGCTATCTGTAGTTACTGCATAGTCCAGCGATAACGTACACCCAACATTTAAATAACTCCCCTTCTTCTTCTCACAATCCACTAACATTGTACTAGTAACTGGGGCGTAGTCAGGAATTTTGCAAGAGGGGCTGTAACCTGAGAGCGTGTATACTCGAACCGTTGTGGCCTACCTTAGGGCATCTGGCGGTGGTCCAGGGGGCAGCGCCCCAATAACCTTTCGTGGATGTTAGCTATTCAAAGCCCCAATATCAAGATTATTAGATAACAAGTAAAAGGAAAAGCCTGATGAGAGAGTGGAAAGGGCTCGAGCCCAGGAGCCTACACCTCGCTACGCCAGTGACTAGCTATTTGCATTTATTTAGTGTTTTATCCCCAATATTATGTCATTTATACACTAAAAATCATGTTTCAATTCCAATTATTATTTGTATTTAAACAAAAGTGTGTGCATTGATCATAAATAAATAATAATTAAAAACATATTACTGTACCTCGTATTCAGTGAGGAGGTGACGGTGACCAGTGTGTATTAAAGCGAGTGTAAGCGAGTGTTCGAAAGTTGTGCAATTTTACATGCACGGATGTAATGCATGCGTTTTTAGTGGAAGAACATCATGTTCTCACGCGTATTCGCGTGTGTGTATGTGTGTGTGTGTGTGTGTGTGCGTGCGTGCGTGTGTGTTTGTATGTGTGTATGTATGTGTGTGTGTTCGCAGTTGTGTGGGCGGACGTACGTATGCGTCTTTACATATACATTTATTGAAAATGTATGCATTATACAAATTAAATTATGTTTTATCTTTTCTTGTTCAATATATGACGGTAACAAGTGTGTATTAAAGCGAGTGTTCGAAAGTTGTGCCATTGTACATTTAAAAAAAATGTATTTATTCATTTCAACAAATGGGTGGGATGGCCCTTCAGCAGAAACTGATTTTCAAAGGGGTCCCGTACAATATATAAAAATACAGAGATATTACAAGGCATAAACATTTAATAATATAAATAAGTTAAATAATGAACAAATTATAAAGCAGAACATATGCATCTGTCTTGGTTTGACGTGCGAAAAAAACCTTATTAAAGGACAATGAAACCGGACAAATTGTTGTATGCACTACAAGACACTAAATAGGATGAACAGTCCCTGAAAATTTGAGCACAATCGGTCAAGAAATAAGAAAACTATGGCTCTTTAAAAATATCCATTTATTTCTATGAGTGACTCAAATTGGCAACGCACCTTGGCAAAGTTGTGAACTACTCCCCATACGTTTTGTACCCAACATTTCAATTTTGTTCAATTTTCTCAACATATATGTTTATCCTTCGTTTGAGTTCAACATATGTTTTGTAGAATACATTTATCCACAACATCGTGAGTTTGGGGAATGGAAAAGTGTGACTATGAGAAAACTGTAAAAATGGGATAACTTGTGCACAAAACATATGGGGAGTAATCCACAAACTTATCAGAGTGCGGTTGGCAATTTGAGTTTCCCATTGGAATAAATGGGCATCTTCAAAGAGCCATAGTTTTCTTGTTAATGGCCTGATAATGCTATAACTTTCAGAGCTTATTCCTCCTAATCTCTTCAATTCTATTAAAGCAACAGTTTTGCTTGGGTTTCAAGGAGACCACCACGTAATACAACACAATCCTATCGATACACGCGTACGTTTGCAGACAATAGAGCCAAGAAGACACGTACGTCCTATACATCAGCCGTAGACCTATGCACACTTAATGGCCCGGTCACATCTGACCGGATGCGAAAACGTATGCAAACGAACAGCAAAAAGGTCAATCCGTTCGTCTCCGTTTTTTCTCCGTTCGTATACGTTTGTTGTCCTTTTCTTGCTCGGCGAATACGTCCCTCGTACGGCGATGTCTGTTATATCCGGTAAAAAGTAGTCGTCCGTTGGTTGTACGTTTGTTTTGCGCTGTGCATCCGTTTTGTTTGGAATCCGTTAGTTGTCCGGTCGTGACACAGGTCCACCGGACATCAACGGATACGAACTGACAAGTACAGGACGAGAAACGTACGAGTTCCGAACAAAGCGGATGCACAGCGCACAACAAACGTACAACCAACAGACTACTCCTATTCGGTTGTGTCCGTTACAAGTTTTGTGCATACTATATGCGATTAATAAGAATAATTGTTTAGGCCCAACGTTTATTTAATAACATGTATTTATAAATCCTATGCATTGCTGAAAAAACATGGTGGATTCGCTTTGATATATTTGTGATGATCTCTTTTCTTACTAATTTATTCAACCATTATATATCTTTAATAAAAAACAGCACTGTAATTTGGAAATGTTTCTTCCAAGTGTTTTCCATGAACATACAAACAAACAAATAAACAGACAAACAAACAAACAAACAAACAAACAAAAAACAAACAAACAAGCAAACAAACAAACAACCAAAACAAGCAAACCAAAACCAAATAACCCGAGGTATTCTTCTTCTCGGTCTCGGCCCTGGCCTCGGAAATGTTTACCGACGAAATAACACCCCCCCCCCCCCCCCCTTCAAATCCTGGGTACGCTATAAAATGGGCGTCGATTTGTAATTGATATACAGTATATACTGTTCACTGGAATGGGGTAATCTATTCATTAATTCCCCGCTGAACAATAGGTATTAAATGGACACGACATCAATAAAAGGTGGTCATAATTCATTTGGAGATCATATGAATTGATGTGCCCATTTACATACCTGGTCATTTATATGAATGATTGCTACACTGCAGTCATAGAGCAAAGCATGTTTTAATGAGGCTAAGCATTCAGATTCCAACGATCGAACTTTCTCACCCGAATAGTACTCGGCTGGAGATACATCATTTTAAAAATGCGATAACTTCAGTTTGCAATAACCAATTGTACAATGTGATATATGACATTGTAGAAATATGTCATTCTTTGCTTCCATATAATTATATTTGTAATTCAACAACGACAAAAAGATGAAAATCAAGTGTAATAACTTGACAAAATTCGTTTTTGAAAGTCTTTTTCATTCGGCTTGAAAACTGACAAAATGTACTTGCGTCTCCTTCATATTTATACCATATGAAAGGTAATTTAATACACTTTACAATATGTCAATTTTGAAGCCGTTTATTTCTTAATCGGGTCAGGAGCCAACAAAGACCAACAAAGGACAAAATAAAATATCATATTGTTGGCTTTCAGCGGCAATCCAGCCCGTTGATTGGTTGAATCAGCATCACGCAGATTCTCCACGTCCCGCGAAGAAGAGAGAGGGGGAGAGAGAATTTCCCTTTCCCCGCACAGCGCGTTGTTCCGAGGGGAGCCTGGTATTGCGTTATTTGAATGAGGCCAATCACTGGCCCGCTTCAAACACACCCCTTCGTACCATCCAATGGAATGCTCGTTCGCATTTTAGTTGTTCTTAATTTGTACCTGAGTGGTATTTTCTTGGCCCTGACCCGATTATCCAACGCAACAAAATAAAACCTACGTATCCTGAAAGAGTATAAAACATGCTTTACAATGATTATAAACTCAATGAGACGCAAGAAGCATAAACTGTTATTTTTTACCTCTGAACTTATTATTTTTTGGTGATATTTGACAACAAATTGCACTTGTAAAATTTGATTTAATACTTGATTAATTATAATAGACATTCACGCAGATTCTCCACGTCCCCGCGAAGAAGAGAGAGGGGGAGAGAGAATTTCTCTTTCCCCGCACAGCGCGTTGTTCCGAGGGGAGCCTGGTATTGCGTTATTTGAATGAGGCCAATCACTGGCCCGCTTCAAACACACCCCTTCGTACCATCCAATGGGAATGCTCGTTCGCATTTTAGTTGTTCTTAATTTGTACCTGAGTGGTATTTTCTTGGCCCCTGACCCGATTATCCAACGCAACAAAATAAAACCTACGTATCCTGAAAGAGTATAAAACATGCTTTACAATGATTATAAACTCAATGAGACGCAAGAAGCATAAACTGTTATTTTTTACCTCTGAACTTATTATTTTTTGGTGATATTTGACAACAAATTGCACTGGTAAAATTTGATTTAATACTTGATTAATTATAATAGACATAAAATATGATTCTTCCTCTAACATTTGATACCACATTCATTCAGACTATGTTAAGGTTCCATTAAGCTCAAAATAATACCCCTCTGCTTTGCTCATTGGTGCGTGCGGTTCGGAAATCTATGAATACGATATGAATAATACAGTGGAATCGGGCCGAGTTGCATTATGACTGACTGTGACCGATCAACGGTGACCAGTTGAAAGAAGTATCGTAGAACAATGACCAAAACGACGAATGCGGAAAGGTGGCGTAAACATGACGGGACAATGCGTGAAGAGTGCCGAAATATGTCGGAAACATGGCGGGCCACGCATCCGTCCCGTATGGTTTCGGTCAAGTCGGAAACCAGGCGGATTCCTATATGCGGAGAAGTGTCACAGGGGCATTTTGTTGCTCAAACCATTTTTTTTTTAAAGTTACGCTATTTTGATTAGGGGGGGGGGGAGTTACTTTTTGTGTTGTGTTTTAATTGTATTTAGACTTACTTATGCAATTCACATGTCTCAACATTTGATACTTCGGATCATTTTCTGCAAAACGTAATTTGAATTTGATTGTAGCAATAATGTATCCCTGTCCGTGTGTTGCTTTATTAAATAGCTTTTCAGGATAGTAATAGTATACTCATTGTGTTGTATTTATCAGTATATAAATTATAGCTCACATATGATATACATATCTTATCAGTTTAATGTTCATTTGCCAGTCTCTCTATCGTTTCAAAATAATCTTGAGTATACTGATGAATGGGTCCCATTAATTTAATTTAATTTGATTGAACTATAATATGGTCTGGTAAAAAAATGTCCATTCAAAATTAGCAACACAAAAAACGTATTTGTGATAACGAACGACGGTCAATGCCACTTTATCATCGTATTTTATGGGTTCTTTTTAATGTTATAATGTCTAAAGTCAAATAACAGTATTGGGAAAGTTACAGAAAGCATCAATGTTGGTCAAATTGTAATTGATCAATATTGTTGGCATAGCATAGGCGTACCCGGGGGGGGGGGGGGGGGGGGGGAGGGGGGGGGGGTTCAACCCCCCCCCCCCCCTTTGACCAAATAATGGCTGTTTGTGGGGGCCAAACAGCCATTATTTGGGGGAGGGAGTTGAACCCCCCCTGGGTACGCCTATGCTAACAATATTGATCAATTACAATTTGACCAACATTGATGCTTTCTGTAACTTTCCAAATACTGTTATTTGGCTTTAGACATTATAACACGGGCTGCGTGTTGGTCGACAAGCCCGCATGACGTACACACATGCGCTTTAAATAACTTTTGCACGCAGCGTATAATGCAGTTTAATAAAAACTCGGCAAAAGACTTGTTTTATTGCGATTATTTTATTGCTCAAATAGTAATTTTCAAAGTAGATTATTTACAAATTATAACAAATAAGTGATGATATATTGATTCACATGATAGGTGATGAAGGCATACTTTGAATATAGTTTGTTTCTACCCTCCACAGGGCATTTATTGGTTTAACAAAACAAGACTAAACATAGCATGACGTTACAAACATATCATATTAACAAATCAAAAATAACAATAAATGAACCATCGTACTGTTGTTGACCGACGTCAAAAATGTACAATACATACAATGTATGATTCACATTTAAGTACATTCAGGAGGCTTGTTGTAGTTAATTCATAAATTTAAGGAATACGACCCCTTAAAAGAACTGAACTAGAAAAAGAGCAAGAATAGAGACCGAAGATACAAATGGAGGTATATCATAATATAGGAAATGGATGTCGGCGACAATAATTGTCAACACTGTACAATTTACAAAGTTCTAATTTCTCTCGATCGAAACGAGAGATAATGAAGCAAAACTATGATTTCCTCGGCTTTTCTGCAATATTATTTTCTATATGTAATGCTACTCACAATTATATGCACATAATCAGAAACCACTATTCGTGATGAATTTACGAGTGATATATTTGGTATTTCACCCTAAAGGGACGTAGTAACATTTTTGTTGGTCCAAATCCTCAAAACCTTACTTGGAACTCTAGTGGTTCTCTCATACTTATCATATTCATATTAACAATACAAGCACGGGACAGGTTTCGGTTTTTCCAAATTTCCATTTTGTTCAAAAGATAATTTACGATTGAAGTGTTTCAGATGTTAAATTGTCTACTGGATAATTTAATCCGTGTACAAAGTAAGTGCAATGACTTAGTGAATACCACTTTGCATGTTCGCTCATATCTTAGCCCCAACATCCAATTAACGTTAACTTTTCACACATTACTTTGTGGACTTATCAGATCACACCAATACACATTTTATTAATCCCTCATCACTTTTGCGCTTGTCAACAAAGTTACTTGATCCCTTTTAACATCAAAGGCTTTTATCTTTATTCATTCCGATTACTCAGTTGAATATTGATTGTGCAATATCTATACTTGTTCGTATCATGTTTTTATCTTTAGTGAGAGCAAGTGGCGGATACTATTCATTTTATTTCTATCAAATAGTCACACCTTTATTAGTTCGGGACCGATTTTGCTGAGTTATTCCCTAACATGGTTATTATTAGCAGTGTAACTGTTTACGAGATTTAAAGCCATAATGAAATTGTAAAATATCCACAACATCATATTCACTAAACAATTGCTTATATTATAATTTCACAATAAATGAAATTCCGGAATGTTAGTTTAAAAAAATAAAACTTTGAAGCCAATGGCACTTTCTTATTAATGATTTACATGTAACAACACCTAATATAAACTCGTTTAACAGCGATATCGAAATCACCACATTAATGCAAAACTCGTTCTTCGTTACCATGATAACGAGGTTACAGCTCGTTATTCCGAAGGTTTGTTTTCTCAAAAACTAAATCGGATTCGATATTTCGAAGGTTCGTTAATCGAAAAACCAGTGTGAAGTATTACAGTGTAATGATTATACGG
This sequence comes from Echinarachnius parma, assembly GCA_037951105.1. Taxonomy (NCBI): domain Eukaryota; kingdom Metazoa; phylum Echinodermata; class Echinoidea; order Clypeasteroida; family Echinarachniidae; genus Echinarachnius; species Echinarachnius parma. The sequence continues at coordinate 187,361 of JBAMJV010001148.1, read as the reverse complement.
TATTGTAGACTTATATCAGTCATTCAGTGATATGTGTTACCATTAATGTATTTGTCTATATACATGGGCCTTATTGATATATGTTTCCCGAATCGCCCGGTAAACCACTTTTTACTCACAGAAATGCAAACCAAACAAGGGCCAAACAGTTGTTATTGTAAGTCAAAGAGCAGTTTCATCACCGACTGCTGAAGACAAGAGCATTGATTGTTTGATTGTTTCAGGTAAATCTGGATCTCCAATGTGCTCATTATATCCACAATCTTATTCTTGTCTTCAGAATATCATTCCTTCTTCAAGGGCTTGTTAATTGATGCATACATACTTGCCACAATTCATCATGGTGATCACCAGCACCATTATCATCACCTGTATTTCGTGAGTGGTGGAAATGTACACGTTTGATGACATCAGCGTTGCCATAAGTCTCAACCCTATCGCTGCCACCTCTGTGGCAACCTCTTGCTCCACAGATACGCAGTCCATCGAAGTGGGAGCATCATAAAAACCGGGTCGATTAGCAGGAACAACTGGTCCCGGTGATAGGTGATTGTTTATTATGCTGATCGATTGTTTGGAAGACATCTCGCCCATACCCTCTAGAACGTAATATTTCACCTGAAAAGATTATACACATGAAGTGGTTTCAAATTTCAAACACTGAACTTAAAATCACTCACTATGTGTATTACTGGGCATTTACAGCCCCTCGGATAGTTTCCAAACACGCCAAAATAATCGTGTCATATTCCGGCAGAATTACCTCCATATTGGCGAAATCTTTTGATTTGGGAGGACAGTTATATTCTGGCAAAGTTCTCTCCATTTTGGAAAATAATAAAATTGTAATTTAATTGCTGATATATTGTATTCGTACAACAAAAATCATCCCCTCCTATCCATGAAACTGAACACGTCCGTATGCCCATGCATGCCATGCTTGGCATAATATTTGATATTCATCATAATGATTTAATATGTTTGGCATCTACTGAACATGAGATATGCAATACGTACATTCGTAAATAATGTTTATGTTTATACACAAAAATACCCATTCCCCACATTTTGTGTATAGTTTATTTTGTATAGCACTCACAGTTTCATCGGAAGTAGAAGGAGGTGAATCCATGGGAGAAGAATTTGGTGGTACGGATCTGGCAGGTAGACTACGTTGTACGGGTTGGTGTAACCTTTTATTCCTTCGTACTTCAAAAAGGGAAAGGGAGAGGCATGACATAAATTATGTCTTCAATGTAAAATCCATTTAAAATATTATTAAAAAGGAAAATGCTGTGTTATTCTTTCGAGACCGCTATAACCGTCACGTTATTGTGTTTAATATGTGTAGATGGAGTGGTAGCGTTTCATGAATGTGATGTGCAATGTGTGAAATGAAGTAAATTATTTTCTTGCGTACTGTAAAGCATGAGTCCCATATTCGCGTTTTTCACGAAGTTACGAACATATAGGCGTACCCAGGGAGGGGGGTGGGGGTTCGTTGGTTCAACCCCCCGGTCTCGACCGTCATTATCGCTGGTCTCGGGCCTCGAAAAGTGTGCATAACCCTGGTCTCGGCCTCAATAATGTCGAAAATTTCCGGCCTCGGCTTTGAAAATTTCTTACGACTACCCCCCCCCCCCCCGCCCCCGCTGACAGAACATTTTTCTGAATAAATACCCCCCCCCCTCCCCCTTGAACATAAACACATAAACACACGAACACACATTCACCTTTTTTCTTACATAGTCTCAACCATTTCATCGGGCTATATTTTCCAGTTTTTTAAAATATACTTTTCAACATTTAATCTTCACTTTTCGATATTCCTCAGTCAAATTTTTCTCGATCTGTTTTTATGTTCAATTATGTAATCTGTATTTTCTTATTTGTACATTCATTCGTTCATCTTTTTGTCTTAACTTTATCATCATGCGAGTTCATAATGTTATTTCATCACATTTTCTTATTTGTCATGTGATCGTTATTGTATCATAATTTCTGTTCTCCATTTTGTATCTTTATTTTCATCTTGTTTCCTATATCATACATGTACCACGCTGTTACATTACATGTCCACTGCACTTTTTTTAATTTGAATGCCAATGTGATGAACTTGTTTGCCCATGCGCGAATTTGAATGACCGAAATGAGACCCGAGACTGCTAGAGATGAAATTGAATGACCATTAACGAAAATGAGCACCCATCGCTTACATTGGCATGACGCTAGTGTGAAATTGGTTGCTCCGTTAATTAATATGAATGACTAAAAACGAATTTGAATGACGATATGTCGATCCAAACGCGGATTTGGTGAAATTGAATGCTGCTGATATGAAATTGCATGAGAAAATAGCGAAATTGACCGGGAAAACCTATATTAAAATCCGGTTTTACACTACATCATTGGTCTGGTAAAATCTTCTACTCGAGTTTTATAAACGTTGTTGTTATGTAAAAGACTACTATTCCGTTTGAACTAAAATATAATGTATTCAATTTAATTATTGGCCTTTGCAACTCCTGAAATCTGAATTAGACAATTACAATCAGAGCCCCAGATTTATTTGATGATTGTTTAGACAATTTTAAAAATGCTTACAATTTTTAAAGAATTTTCAAGTTTTGAGATAGTTGTGGATGATCTCTCTAATTTATTTAAACAAAACATCACGTGCATACTTTTGTATGAAAAATGGTTCAAAGTTCAAATTTTATTTAACAAAGCAAACATACAATGAAAATATAATTTACAAAGTAAAGTGTTTGGAATCAAAAGAAAGGCAAAGCCTTATGAAAGCGATTCCAATGTATACAAACAAAAATACACAGATACAGATACATCATAATTACAAAACTACCCTACATTGCACACACACACACACACACACACACACACACACACACACACACACACACACACACACACACACACACACACACACACACACATGCCTGGCTAGGTGTATACTTAGAGAGCAAATATTGTTTGAATCTCCTCTAAAATAAATTCAAAGTCTGACATGCTTTTATTTCAGGGGGTATATTATTCCATAATTTTGGACCCTGAACAAATATAGATCTATGAAAGTCTGATAATCGTATTTTGGGTATATTAAAGTCATTCATACTTCTTATAGAATATGTATGCACATTATTATTAAATTTAAAAATGATTGCTTAAGGATTTGGGCAATATTTGTTTAAAACAAAGATACATGAATATTGCAACGTGAAAAGTATATGTGTCATTTACATTTAAAACGTTATGACTCTTCAAAATTGGTTCTGAATGGGCAAGATAAGTACTATGAGAAATAATTCTGACTGGGAAGGGAGTTACTTGAAACAGGATCTGTATTTACATATACGTATAGTTGTAAAGTGGCATACTAAGGTTAAGGACAAATAATGGGGTTACCTTAGTAGTTTATGCAGGGGCGGGGGTGGGGAGTGGGGGGGGGGGGGGATGTATTGACTTCCTTCACTCCCGTGGCTACGCCAATCTGAAATTGTAGTATTATGACAAACCCGATTATAACTAACCCGATTTCATTTTCGGATAAACGAACCCTATTTCATTTTCGGATTTTTCGAAATAACGAACCTTTTGAATAACGAGCTGTAACAAATATTTCAGCACTTATGGGGAACATGTATATCATTATCATAATGTAGACAATAACTATTCTCGGAATTCTTACCGGCTCGAACACAACAGGAAACACTCAGACAAATGGCGCACACCAGAACGAATCCCGCCGCTGAACTTGAAGCCACAATCACGAACGTCTGGTCTGTACGGTCAAGAAAAACAAATACACAAAATGTATCACCGACAAGCTATATGATTCCATTCAATGGTAAATTAAATGTAGGTTTACCATCCATTTTAACACTTGTGTACTTCGAATTCGTCCCGAGGCACCAACAGAGCAGAAATCCTAACTTCAATTTCGTCTTTTGTCGATCAATTTAACAAAAATACCACACAACTTAGTCATTTGTCACACATTTTCGTCAAATGCAAATCAAATTTGTTGGTCACATTGCTGAAACACATAAAAGCGAAAGTAATCTCGTCATTTTGCAATCAATTTCATGTTGTCTTGTTGTAATTGTTATAATGTAACATTAATCATTTAGGGGGTAACATACACATGTATACTTTTGTTTACACTCGCAAACAAACTCACACGCACACACACACACACACGCGCGCACACACACAAACATACACAAACACTCGCACACATACACACAATCACATTAAACAAAGTTCTTTATTAAATTCTTTTTCAAGACAAAATATAGAAATAATATGAAACAATACAAAATAAAACCACGCACACACACACACACACACACACACACACACACACACACACACACACACACACACACACACTCACACACACACACACACACACACACACACACACACACACACACACACACACACACACACACACAAACACACTTGCACACGACACACATACACGCTTACAGACACATACCCACCTAGCTACCTACCGTCTACATAGTCATGACACATACATGCATATAGGGCTATACCATGTGACGAATTTGAATGAAAAAATCACGAAATTATTAATTTGCACAAAGACGAATTTGATCTTAAAGGACAATGAAGTCCAGACAAATTGTTGTAACACTATAAAACACTAAATAGGATGAGTAGTCCCTGAAAACTGTAGAAATGGGAAAATTTGTGTAAAAAACATATTGGGAGTTATCCACACACTTATCAGAGTGTGTTGCCAATTTGAGTTCCCCATAGGAATAAATGGACGTCTTCACAGAGCCATAGTTTTCTTGTTTCTTGCCCGATTATGCTCTTACTTTCAGAGATTATTCCTCATAATCTCTTTAAGTCTATGAATTCAAAACAACATTTTGCTTGGGTTTCATTGTCCTTTAACATTCACAACTCGCTCAGCGGTGGAGACGAATTCCAATGACAATTGAAGGTTTTGAATGCGAAGTGTTTGAAATTGATTGAAAAATGACGAATTAGAATGATAATTGACGAAATTAAAGATGGGATTTACGCTCTGTTGGTTTCTCGTAACGAAATTGAAGTACAAATTTATCAAATTGAATGACAAAAGTATTTACAATTGATTGAAAAACCTATAACAAAAGAGATATTATTATACACGGTTAAGAATATTATGCATGGTTGCCCTGTCCAACTAATTAAGCAGTGTTCTTTTGACTTTGAGATGCACTTTGTCTGGGAAAGTTGCTAAGCGTTCATTGGAAGTTAACGTTTTTATTACTAAAAATTATTCATGTGTGCATCAAGTCAATTGGTGCGCCCCTCGGATTTCTGTTTATTTATGCGTTTATTCATTTATCTAATTCTTTAATTTCATTTACATTTTTAATTAATTTATTTTTCGTTTTTGTTTTATTAATTAATTAATGTTATTATTATTATTATTTTTGTAATTATTATAATTAAAATTAATATATATTTTATTTGTATTTATTTATTTGTTTATTTATTTATTATTATTATTATTATTATTGTTTGGGGGGGGGGGGGGGGGGGGGTCGCTAAATACCTTCTTTAGTCATGCTAGTTTGCGTTGTTAGCGATTCAGTCGTTTGTATGATAACTGGAGATGCCGTGCCACAAAGTGCTCGTCCGCAGGCGACGATCCAGAGTTGTTTATCCTTGGCGCCATCTTTGATTTCCAGCACCTGACCGACTCGGAGGCAGGAATCTTTCCAATGTTGCAGCCCAGCGATGCGGAACTCGAGGTACAGACATAGGTCATCTGGTATGGACTCGTTGACCGATTGAGAGATGACGAGATGTCTGGACTCCATGTCGTAAGTGGCCGTGATACCTTGGCGGAACACGTAAGATTAATTTATACCTAATCGGCATTTTGCTTTGTTATCATTCTTGTAGCTAGATTAAGTTCTAGTGCCGGTTTTCAATTCCATAATTTAGTCAGAATTTAACTTAAGTACGTAATTGAGATTTGATTAATTCATCAACTGAAAATCTTACAAAAATGTCAATGTCATAAAGTCTTCAAATATGACCTTTAGATTTTGTTTTACTGAAGTAAAAGTCAAAAAGTCGAATTCTCAGCCTAGAAAATGCTAAGTACATTTCTTACTTAATCTAAGTATTGAATTGAAAACCAGCCCAGACACCTACTTGGATTCATTTTTGTTACATTTGCCTTTATATCGTTAAGCAGTTTTCTACATTTATCAGCATTCTTTATTTAGATGGGTCCGACTCCCCACTCGAGAAATACTCGAGGACTATACACTATTTAAATATGCGAAACATTCAATAGAGATATATATTTTACGTTTTTCAAACAAATATAACTGATTTTAATGCTAGTCGAATAAATTAAGTTGAACGTCTATTTAATCGTTGTGATATTTGCACCAACTTATTTTGTATTATGACACTCAAGAAAAAGAAAAATCTATAACGATCTAATATCATTTTCTTAAATTGAAGGAACTAACTTATGCTGATATAGCATAACATTATATTTTATCTAAATATTTTAACATGACCTAAGCACGACAGGTAATAGGGGGCAATTAAATCTCTCGATCGTATCATGAGTTTGCTTACATTCTGATACTGATAGACATTATAATTTATCAACGGTATCGAATTTCTTTACATTCGGAAATATGACATAGAGTGAACAATAATTGTACAGTTGTTTACAAATATCATAAATCACTTATTCATGACGAAAGGAAATATGTTACAACTAAAGAAACTCACCCATGGCATCAGGAGAAAGCGCTACATTGTATAAAGAAAGAAAGCCAGAAAAAGAAAATAAGAGAAAATAATTAAAACATAAATATTAGTGTTATTATCCATACTCTACTTTGCATAATAATAATTCAACTAATTGTAATATTAAAGTGATCCATTACCTTTATATTTCTGTCACAAAGTAATATTTGAGAATTCAATCCCATTATTCCGTTATCATAGTAAGATTCTTAAGAATGATAAGTGAGATTTTCATAGAAAAGGACTAATATATACCTGATGAAAATTGTTGTAATCGATGTCTGATTTCAACCTGATCGTTCGCGTGTAGCATCCGAATTCGAATTACTAGCCGAATTGGGATTTTGTTTGTCTACGGTCAAATGCGTATACATACGCTTTGAAATCTTAGATATCTCCATTATCTGGGATACATTTGAAAAGCCCGAACTAATCTAAATTTCTATAATCCAACTTACGAGCTGTAGAAGTATTAAAGGACGTGACCTCCAGACTTGATCCTATCTCGTTTCTAGCCTGGACTGTGATTCTATACCAAGTGAAGCTTGCGAGACCTCGTGTAAAAAAGTGCGAATCCAAGACGTTGCTCCATTTGTGACATGGATAGGTCCACCATGCAGCAAGATACATTGTAGTTCACCGGGAGATCGCCACCGTGACTGGGTGTCCATTCCACATCGAGGGTCGTGGGAGAGAAACTGTTTACCCAGACCTTCGATGGTGCATTGGGAAGAGCTGTCAACATAAAATGAGGTGATCCACTACTCACTGTACACATAACACAGAGTCGCTTGGATCGTTCAATGTGAACAACATTTCAAAGGCAAAATGTCCAACAACTGGGCCACCGGTGTGGTTGAGCGAGCTGTGTTCTATGTAAATCTATTAACCTTATATTCCCGGTTATATTCGTGGTTTTGTCAATACAATATTACAATTATAATTAAAGGGGTAGTTTAGTTTTGGTAGAAAGGGCGCTGCACATCACAATTTTTTTGTGAGGTAATGAAAAACTGAGTGTCGAATTTTATGCAAATTTAATGGCAGAATAAACTTCATTTGGTCAAAATCGACCCAGAAACGGCTGAAATATCAATAAATATATCTGATCTTATAATTATTTGGGGCCCAAATAATTAGATGATTTTTTCAAAAAATTCAAAAAATGCTTGCACTTTGAAAGCGTTTTTTAAATAGTTGTTGATGATCTCACTATTTAATCATTATTTTAATAAAACATCACATACATCATTTTGTATGAAAAATGGTTGAAACCAATGCCTTTTAAGAAAGCGCCCTTTTGTGTTTGAATGGCTCTTTTTGAATGATAACAGGCTCTTTACTTAGTCGTTTGTAATTTTGTTATACATTTCGAGCATGGTGGAGTTATAACCATTAGTTTATAATGTTACTGTCCAGGTTCGGTTACTAAAGTTCAGCCTTACCAAAACTAAACTACCCCTTTAAAACACGCCGAGTATAGAGCTACAAACACTTAACACAGCCCACTCAACTACACTGGAAGCCCCGTTGCATGTCGTCGGTTTTCATTTTCCTATGCTCAAATCATCGTCGCCGCCTTAACGAGTTAGGACAATAAAGCTTTAAACACAATTTCGATAAAACTTACATTTTTAGGAAAACTTGAGCAAGCCGGGTCTTTGAATTGACTTTTTATGAAAGAGGATGGATTATAATGATCATTTGGTACAAATATCCGTAACATGACATTTTGATTACAAGAAATATGATCACATTTCTAAATATGTACTACCCGTCAAAAACTTAATTTTCAAGGTTTCGGCATATTTTTCCAGAAAAATATTGACATGTTAATAAAGATTGACTACGATTCTATCTGGTAAGTTGGATGTTGTAAGTGTGCGGGAGTTTGCGAAGACACAATTTGATATTTCTTTTCCCCCAAAAATGGAACATTTATGATTTGCTGATCCCGAAACCTGTGACCTACAGCATTCATGACTAAACAAGACATGCATCAGCCTAAAATCACTCAGTCATGTCTTAGTGAGCTCATTGTCTGGTGAAATGCAGATAATTGGCCTTGCACCAGAAATGAGACAAACGCATTGAAAATAGCTCCTGGTAATGAATGCAGCGGCGACGATGATCGGGTCAAAGAGACAAGATTCGATGATTGTTCATTACTGGTATGTCTATGCTCAAATCAACTCCGTGAATTTACTTCGTATAACGGGTGGGGAGTAATGCATTATTATTATTATAACAATTACTTTCATGAACACTTTTGAAATATCCGTCAAACATGACATATTCATTGGTTTTCGTTTTGTATTCGACCGTGTTATAAAGGGATCTAGTAACATTGTCTACATCCTTCAAATCCAATTGGAATTATAGCGGTTCCGTCATACATTGTTGTATTTGTATTAACAATATAGGATGGGACATGTTTCGTTTTTGAATGTCCCTTTTGATGAAAACGATTGAAGTGTTCAGAAGTTAAACTATCCACTGGATAGTTGTAACCATGTACACAGTCAGTGCAATGAGTTAGTGAATTTGACTTTGCCTGTTAAACATGCGTTACTCGGCTATATAAGGTCAATTTAACTTGAAATGTTCACACAATACCCAGTGGATATATCAGATAACGACTTTTGTTCACAGGTCAACAAAGTTACTACAGTTCTGGTCGTACTTAATTTTAGTAACCAAAACTTGCACCATTTCATTACAAACTAATAATTATAAGTCCACCATGCAGCCATGCCCGAAAGGTAGAAAAAACCTACAAACGGCTCAGTCATGAGTCTGTTATCATTCAAACTTTTTGCTATTTCTGAACCGGTTTTTATAAAATGACGTGCTCTAACACATTTTGCACTTAGTTTTTCATTACCTCACAAATTAACTATTTATTAAGGCGCCCTCTGAACCAAAACTAAACAAAACTACTAAATTATGCATATATTTATAATCAGCACCCCAATTAATAAATCAATAAATCAATAAATATATCTACTAGTTTCTATTCATACACAGTATCAACTAACCAACCAAATTGTTAATCAATTAAACAAATCAATCAATCACCAGGTAACAAATCTTTTAATCATAACTGATTGTTTGTACATCGATTTAATATATTGTGAAATATACGAATAAGACATACATGTAAGTGTACATGACTTTTTTCATAATAAATGTGTGTAAACATACTGAATACGGTTACGCGACATGTTTCGGAGCAGAGCGTTATATCACGGACGGTTTGTAGCAGTCCTTCTTGGTTGCGAGACGTTTAAAGGAAAGAGCCGATGACTTCCTTATTTGGATTCCCCTAAGGATGAGTGTGTGTGGTATGGCTTGCAACGAACAGTCACGTATCACGTATAGCGTTCACGTTCACGTTTTGTGCTTTTTCGTGAAACAGGTAACCCAAGTCTACGAAGTGTTGGATTACGTGACCCAACAGTTTGTTGATATACTACATTCAATCCACAAAAGCTCACGTAAATTGGCGCTTGCGTAAACAAAATAATGTAAATTGTCGTTGAGAAGAGACTAATTCTCGGTTTAAATTCAACCGAGAACGAACCAGTCCTACCTACCGTTATACCAATTACCTACAAGTACCTACAAGTATGTGGGGTTCACCCCCCCCCCCCCCCTTGACAAAAAATTGACGGTTTGAACCCCCCCTTTACAACTTGTAGACTTGTAGCTGGTGTCGAGACCACATCTCGACCCCCCCCCCCCCCCCCCCCCCCAACTTACCAGGATTCTCAAGTCTTGGTCTTGGTCTTGGTCTCGACCTAAACAATTTGCGACCGGTCCTGCTCTTGGCCTCGAAAATTGTAAATGTACTCGGCCTCGGCTTCGGAAATTTTCTACGGACACCCCCTCTCACCCCCCCCCCCCCCCACCGCTTACAGGATTCTCAAAAAAATTCACGCGTACGTCAATAGATTCCCGGATGATTCATTAGCTCTGCACAGTGCGCTCTGGCTCTGCACGCATATAGTCTACGCAATTCAGACCGCATGAACGCATGGTTGAGAATGGTGATGCGTTTTCCAATTATATATTTTTGTCTGAAAACATATTTTTGTGATCTTGTTGAAGGAATGGAATACTAAAGATGGTACCTTTCTATAATAAGAATATTATTTTTGGGTGGTGGTACCCTTTAATTCAATCATTGTTTTATTACTTTGGTTGATCACTCACTCACTCACTTTCACATGCATGCACATACTGCCACGCGCAGACTAAGATCGCCGCAACTTCAGGCGTAATGCGGAGTGAATGGTCCGCTGCGTATAGCAGGTCAGGTGGAAGTCAACATTTGTGAAAATTCACGCACGACACTTCTTTAGAAATATTATAATAACAAGAGAAATAATGCAAGTGGTATGGTTGTACATTTACTAAATGATAGAACTGCATATTATCGTCTCAGATTGCTCTGAATTATGCACATACATATCATAAACATAATGATTGAAATGATTTGATGAGGGGTTTCGGCATTTTCGTCGATATTTTAAAACCTTTTTGTGCATGTATGTCTAGTCTTAGTAACAAGCGCTTGCAATTTTAAAAATCTTGATTAAACACTCACGTCACGTTTTGGTAAACGCGACAATTCGTGTTTTACCGGCGTGGAAAACAACGAATGGTAGGCCCTACACTTTGTAAATAAAAGTCACCTTTTTAAAGAAATAGCGCAAAACGTGAACGTGATACATGATACGTGACTGTTCGTTGCAAGCCGTCTGGTATCTGTCCGAATCAATCGCAGCGCTGTGTTGTATTGATTTATACAAGAGGCTGGGTCTCGAGGTAGCCCGTTGATCTTCTAGGGCCCCGTTGCAGAAAGAGATACAATCGATTGTAAATTGCAATTAATCGTAAGTCAGATCACGTGTTCTAGATGCGCAAATCTGATTGGTTGAAACGCGTAAATGTTCTGACTTACGATCAATCGTCACTTTCAATCGATTGTATCTCTTTCTGCAACGGGGCCTAGATGTTTCCAACCAAATGTCGTTATTATGGATAGGACGTCCTTATCGAGTCCTTGCATACAAATCTAGCAGCTTTTCTGTTAACAGCTTCTAGTATAATTTTGTTTTCCTCTTTGCATGTGTTCCCTACTGATGCAGCATATTCTAGCTATATGAATATGAGTTTGCCCGAATATGACATAATTTGTAACTAATTGTGACATTATTTTACCCGAATATTGTCTTTAAGCACTCTATAGATTGTTGCAACACCCACTCCTCAATTCACATGCCTCGTCCGCCTATGGGCGGTTGAGATAGGGATGACAAGCAAAACTTCGCAATAAGTTATAGGTATACAGAGCGTATACAAACAAAAAAGGTACCTGAAGTTACAAGGTCAATTATTTCAAGATAATATATTTTCATACCATAAAAAAGATATAGATGTAAAGAGTAACTATTCAGCTTTCATTTGATACCTTTTCTGAATCAGCAGTACCACGTATTGCTGACTCGGAGTTCTTTGTTGTTGAAGAGGACAGGACTGTGTTAAACATACTTTTTGCAAGTTTTGACTAATGAATACATTCCTGAAGTCGATGGTACCACACTTAAAGGGGACCACCAGGCAAAGAACAACACATTATTATATGTTTTGGTACCGTTTTGTGATATCAAATAGATACCCAACATTTTGCAAAGGGTTGTGTAATTCATAAACAAAGCAATTAATTTCCACCACTTACGGAACCACTGCTATTTCCTGGTTCCATACGGGCCAACCATTTGCGAGTGCGCCAATGCTATTCACGCGCACGTTTGTAAACAATAGATTCCCGGGCGATTCGTTCGCTCTGCACACGTTGCAAATTCACCGCACACATAGCAGTCTGCGTAATTCAGACCGCATGAACGCATGCTTTAGAATGGTGATGCGTTTCCAATATATTTTTTTTTCTGGAAACATATTTTTGTGAACTTGTTGATGAAATGGAATACTAAATATGTTACCTTTCTTTAATAAGAATATTATTTGTGGGTGGTGGTACCCTTTAAATGTTGCATAATTTAAGTCGATGTTTGTTTTGTGTGTCCAAAACATCCATCTCGTGTCGAATGTGGCCCACACATCATCCAGGTCATGAAGAGGAGATGAAAACACCTTCTTTGTTAAATGTTCCAACAAAAATAAATCACAAGGTGTTAAAACAGGGGATATTGGTGGCCATCCCACTTCATAATTAGGCGCAATAATTATCCTTTCCCCATGTTCCCCAAAGACTTGCCGTAGTCTATCTCTGAGAGCGAAAAGACGATGGACAGATGCACTGTCTTCGACCCACCAGATCTGTCTAAATACTTCATGCGCCTATCGCTCAATTTATTCCTCCAACTGAGGTACTGATCATATTCATGTATCATCTGAAGGTACATGCTCCCAATTATTATCAAAGAAAAATTGTCCGATCTCTTGACCACAAATTCCCATCCAACTGTTAATTTTTGTCGACCGATATCAACATCAAAATTTCATGCTGGTGGATGTTCGCCAGCGCAAATGTTCAATAGCAATGTACTCAGTCATGCATGATTAGTAAATGTATTCAATTACACGAATCATTCAATCAAAGAAACAATAAAACATGTTAAAAGTGATTTATTCAAATGGCACCATTAATTTCAAGAAATCGAATGATTAGCCAAAACTTGCAAAAATTGGGTTTTGCACCGGTCACCTTCAACAAAAAAGATCTCGGCAATGCGTGGCACTGCTGATTCAGGTATGAAATGAAAGCTAAATAGTTACCCTTTACATCTATATCATTTTTATGATATGAACATACATGTATATTAATTTGAAATAATTGACCTTTGTACTTCGAGTACTTTTTGTTACACTCTGTAATGTATAGCCGTCCACAAGCCGATCGTAAGCACTGGAATAGATCCCCGTGTTCACACACACAATTTTCAGCCCTTAATCATGACTAAAGAATCAGCAGCTGACTATAGAATCAACTTCTCATTAAAAATTCCTATGGCAAGCCCTTTGTGTAAAAACTAGATAAACTATGTTTTTCTCATATACACTCAGTTTTTCTCAGATAAACTCAGTTTATCACCAGATAGACAGAGTCTATCAACTGATAAACTGTTTATCTTGAGATAAACTGAGTTTATCTGAGAAAAACAGTTTATCTGAGAAAACAGAGTGTATCTAGTTTTTACACAAAGGGCTTGCCATTAGTCATGTTTCTTTAGTCATGATTAAAGGGATGAAAATTTGTTGTTTATGAACACGCTGATAGATGTGCGGAATGTCTTTTGTTCAAGGGGGAATGAATGGAACGATAATCTCCCATCCGTGAATAGATACTTTCCATGCATGAACAGTACCCCCTGAACAAAAAGGCCTGGTCACACAGGACACGACTAGACCCACGAATGCAGTACGCATTGGTGCGAATCTATGGCAAGCCGTTTTAACATTTATTCCTATTTCTTGATATACATAATTGAATTATTGATATCAAGAATTACCAATGCTTAACAACCGAAAAGTATTTCTTGATATAAAGAATGCATTTCTTGATATCAAGAAATAGGAATAAGTGTTAAAAACGGCTTGCCATAGATTTGTACCAATGCGTACTGCATTCGTGGGTCTAGTCATGTCATGTGTGACCAGGCATAAAGGAAAGAGCGCCAAACCAATCGCGGATAGGTGTACCATCATAATTGTCACCCGTCCTATGGAGAAGAACCAAAAGTCGACAAAGTTGATTTTCTGGATTTGTATTTAGGTCGATTCAGCAATATCTAAGCTTTAATATGATATAAAGGTTGTCTCATAATGATTCTGCAACGCGGAGTTATTGACGTTTTTTCTAAGGCAAATATTGAACGGTCTGGAAATAAGATGCCGAGAAAATAGCTCAATAAACTTTACATCCATTTCGAAAGTGAAATTAGCGTTTTAAGCAGGTCATAAATGAACCGATTGCATGAATAGAATGTCGTAGCAACCTTTATTCAATTTTCTTGAAAACTTGCATATCAGTAAGTATGATATACACCTTCCCTCCAGAAACTGTTGAAAAGTATCCATGTACTGCTTTGTAGAGATATGAACAGATTTAATTAAAATTCAAGTGGGTTTGGAACTGTATCTGGAAAGCTGAATACATCCGGCTTTCGTTTATTTTGGTTTATCATTGCCAATTCGCAGACAGCTTACTTAGGTGTATATTACACGCACTACATTAATTGTAATCCCTTCCCTCTGCATATTGGCAACGACCGACAAACGAGTGCAAATTTCAACCACACTTAATGCTGCTAGCTTCTTGCATGCCGTGTTAAATGCGCACTTTTGCGTTTGTTTTTAGGAATGCAAACTTGCGTCTGGTCCATGGAAGTTATTTAAAAACTATTCCAAAGAACAGTATGTTGATACGTGAAAAGTAAAACGGGGTATCGAAGCTAAACATTTTGGAGGGGGAGGCCCCAGGTACCAAAGGGGGAGGGGGGGGGGGGGGGTCCGTTGGTACAGGGTTTGTTTTTGTTCTTTTGGTGGGGATGCCCGGGGATGTCCCTTAGACAATTTTGAAACAGGTGTCTAAGTAACGGAGGCGAGCCTCAGTCAACTTCAAAATGAGGGTATATAAAAGAGTGGGATTGTGCTTTAGCCAACTTAAAACAAGCTCTAAATAGCGTTTTCTGTTTGGTTTCAGGGGCCGCGAAACCGGGGGGGGGGGGGGGGCGGGGGCTGCATTTAAAACAAAGAAATATATAAGCACAAAATAATAATTATAATAGCAACCTTAATGTGGTCAGCCCCCCACCCCACCCCCCCCCCCCTCTACTTTCAAAAGTCAAAACCTTTCCGTAGCCCCTGGGTTTTGCTGGAAGTGAGATTCATGAGCGACGCTCATACAAGTACTCGTCGGTCGTTGTTGTTTTGTTTTATTATTATTTTTGGTGGTGGTGGGGGGGGGGTATGCCTTATTATACAATTATTATGAACTACTTAAATATTTAGTACGACAAATTAATTCTACATACGATTAATCATGAATGTTATGTTACAGGGCCCAATTCTTTAACCTATATAATACTAACACTCAACCAGTGGTGTACATTGTGTTAGGGCCACTAGGTTAGGGCCACTATACAAAGGAGGCCATTTGGATTACTAATCTCTGTGCAAGCGGCGGCGCAGTCGATAGGGATTAAAGAATCTCGATGTGCGCTGGCCGCTCTTGACAGCTACCGAGATTTCAAACTTAGCACAAAGGGGTTGTTAAGAGGCGGAGCTTAATATCGATCGCTTTTAGTGCCAAATAATTTTGGAACGCAAACTTTTCAAACCCGCAAAAAACATGCTTCAAAACTCTGCTTAATTTTTACCTTTCCACTGTGTCACCCTGTTTCCCATGATGTGTTCAAATGTAAGTAAAGTGGTATTTGTGTACCCTGTTTTATTATATTAAATCGGACACAATACAAGCAAACTAGACAAACTTGCTTTACATGTAATATAGTATATGTTTAATCTAAGCTTTCAGTTACAAGCATCAATACATTCAATTACGGTTATCAAATTAACTTCATTACGTATAAAGACAGGTGAGTTAACAAGTCTTTATAACCAATTGCAAGAGAACACTGGAATAATCTATTCATAAAAGCCGGCAATTTTGGAGGTCATTTAAGAGGAGAAATAGCTAATAGTAATTCTCAGTATAAGCCCTATCTTAATGTTCGGATTATTATGGTGCACCAATTGAATCAAACCATAACGGAAGAATGGCCGTAGAGACGCGTGAAGACTCTCGTAGCCTACAGTCCCCGCTGAACGCTACTCGAATGCCGGATCGCGTGCCGGATCATCGTCGAGACAAACTGTGCTGAAGACGAGCGACCTGTCCACTGGGTGCGCGAACCAAATACATCAATCGGAGTTCGACGCTGGGTTCTGACGCGGAACGCGAACATCGGATACCGTCGTCGGATGACTCCGCCGGTCTAGGATACCGGATGAAGAAGTCGGATACCGGATGAAGAGGTCGGATATCGGATGTCGAAGTCGGATATCGGATGGAGAAGTCGGATACCGGATGAAGAAGTCGGAAGCCGGATATCGCCACCGGATGTAGATGCCCGGTCCAATCACCGGATGTAGAAGTCAGGTCCAATAACCGGATGCAACTGCAAACAATAATTCCAGAACATATTTCCACTACGGTGCAAATTGCATACATCAATATTTTATATATATAATTTCTAAGCAAGCAAAAATGTAACAAGTATATTGCCGACCGGCTTTATCATTTTATTATTAAAACAAATATTAACAAGCCCTAGCTAATACACACTTGAGCATAATGCGGAATCACCTCGCATACAGAAACAACGAATTGAACTTCCTGTCAATCTCAAATAATATCATCCTCCAAAGATAGCATCCAATATAAAGAGCAAACATATATTCCGGAGGTTAAACACGACCTCTCAAATAATTTACTTACTTGGATTGTGCTCCACTAGCACCATCCTTTCACTGTCGTATAATTTCTAGTACAACTCTTATATACATTCATAACATTCGACACAATTAACAGACTCCAAAACAGAGTCAACAAGCGATTTAACTTACGGTCACCAGTTGTGGTGAAGGCTTGGACGTTGTCGTGCTGCACACTGGGCTGGAGAGTCACCGAAAAGGGATTTCCTTATTTAAAACCTTTAACTAAAACATTTAGAAAGGCAAACTTGGTCCACTCAAATCACAGCCATCTCACGCACGTCCGTCTGGAGCAGGATCTCAAATCACTCTGCCTTATTCTGATATACTCACACACATCCAGACACTCGCATTTCCCGCCCCGATCTTACAGCCAATCAGCGCTTCCACCTACCCCATCTCCAAGCAACCGCACAATATCCTCACCCACGTGATACCGAGGGCCCAATCACACGCGCTACACGAACTAGCTCCCGACTGCCACGTAGGCCACTCACTCACGTGACTCGATGACTCCACAGCAACACTCACTCTATCGCGCACGCTGGGGCTAGCGAAAGTTACGCAAGGATCGTCCTATTGTTACCTAACGACATGCTGCTGCGGTATCGCTCGATATATCTCGCGCAAGCAGGGTCTAGCGAACGCTATATTGCGATCGACCTGTTGTTGCCTAGCAACCTCAAACACCTTAATTACGCTAGCAGGCACCAGCAGCGATAAACTTGTCCATTTTCCGCTCAGCTGGTGACACACTGGATATTTTTACTGGATATTTTGCGTACCGGTAGAACAGATATCAGGGAAATGCATGAGGCAATAATATTTTTTTCACTTTTTCATGCAATTTCAAATCAATCGTGATTTCGGAGGTTCGACATCTTGCGACTTTTGGCTCCCCTGAGGATGGCGGGACACAATTTGTTCTCACTGCGCTTCGTCTCGCGCTCCCACATTTTCTGGAACACAGTAGCCGTATTCACACGATGAAAGCCAAGTTCTTAAGAATTGCAATTCTTAAGAATTGCAATTCTTAAGAACTTCAAAATGTGTGTTCAAACGATGCCAATTCTCGAGAGTTGCAATTCTTAAGAATTAAAACCGGAAGTAGCATGCGCGACTTTCTCATTTGAGGTCACGCGCGCTCACTTGACTTGTTTTCACACCGGAAGCATATCTCGGTCATGAGGTCAACCCAAACCACGATTCTCGAAGCTGATTGTGTTCAGACGGTAACAAAAAGTAGACTGCGCGCAGTCGCGCGCTTATCGCGCGCTCATTCTGCGCAAAATCTTACAAGTATCTTGTGGTTATCTTGTGGTTTGCAAACCACAAGATAACCACGAGATTGCGCATATTTTGCAGTGCGCGCAATCTCGTGGTTTGGAAACCACAAGATAACCACGAGTTTTGCGTGTTCAAACGAGCGCTAACCACAAGATATTCTTAAGAATTGCAAACCACAAGATAACCACAAGATAACCACGAGATTTGCTTTTATCGTCTGAATGCGGCTATGGTTATCTTGTGGTTTGCAAACCACAAGATAACCACGAGATTGCGCATATTTTGCAGTGCGCGCAATCTCGTGGTTTGGAAACCACAAGATAACCACGAGTTTTGCGTGTTCAAACGAGCGCTAACCACAAGATATTCTTAAGAATTGCAAACCACAAGATAACCACGAGATTTGCTTTTATCGTCTGAATGCGGCTATGGTTATCTTGTGGTTTGCAAACCACAAGATAACCACGAGATTGCGCATATTTTGCAGTGCGCGCAATCTCGTGGTTTGGAAACCACAAGATAACCACGAGTTTTGCGTGTTCAAACGAGCGCTAACCACAAGATATTCTTAAGAATTGCAAACCACAAGATAACCACAAGATAACCACGAGATTGGATGTTATCGTCTGAATGCAGCTAGTGAGAGCGTCGTGTGGTCTTTGGTTCGACAGAGGTATAAGTAGGCCTGGTCGTGAGTTCATTATATTGGACATGGACTTGAGTGGATGATTGATACGAATAGTTTATCGGCGTGTGTATCGTTTGTCTTATCGCCAGTTCGTGGAACCATGCAGTCTTGAATATCCTGGTTTTATTTAGCTTGATACATGATTGCTTTTGTTGGGCTGGCTTGAAATTGACATTTTTGTGCTATTAGTGCGCTTGCGCGAGGGAATAGGCCTTAAACTTTTATCACGGTGAAAGTGAGTCGTAGGTGTGGTGCCTACACTGTGGTGGAAGCACACTGAGACCATAAGCGAAAGAAGGTCGATTGCTGTGACGATATAGTGAGGGTGCAATCAGGGGCATAGACAACGGGGGGGGGGGGGGGGGGGGGGGAATGAGGGGGATGCATCCCCCCCACCTCACAAGGTGGGGGGATGGCATGTACAATCATCCTCCCCAGGTTTTGGGGAAGGATATATTTGTTTGTGTGGTGTATCTGTATACGAGTGGGAAAGAAGACATTAGTTGTATGAGCAAAGACTTGTTATTTTAACGTTAAAAAAGTAATTATACATACACTTTCAATTTTCGCTGCGCGCTTCGCGCGCGAACAGATTATCTCGGTTTGTTGTGTAACTTGTGTATGGTCTGGGGGAGTATTTTTTGTCTGTATACCGGGCCACGTAGTTCCAGTGTATGCTGGCATAGCTCTGGCTGTTTGTGTGACGTGCACCAAATTGTACCATTTCAAGTATATATGCAAAATCTTCTCCATGGGAGGGGGATACACCCGAGTCCCAAACCCTCCCTATTTGGCTCTGCCCCAGCCCTCAGTAGCTTCGCCCCTCGGGACTCATTCTTGGCTAAGTTGTTGGGTCATACATAATGTGGCATATAGTGATTTTGAAACTGTGTATGACGCTAAATATAAATACAGTATTATTTTGTGTTTGTGTTGGGGTGCATATTCATTAGTGTGTCAATTATTTGTTTTCCTCGTGAAAACATATTTAAGATTTCTGGTCGATCAAATCATAACACGCTTTCCCATATACGGTCAATGTTAAGCCTGAATTTCCTATCTAGGTAAGCACCAGATTGCACCATTTCAAGTCCAAAAATACAAAATCTCCCTACCGTGGGATGGGGACACCCCCTCCCACACCCTCCACCCGCTCAGTCACTTCGCCCCCTGTATTTGGGTGCATATCTATACAGCTTGTCCCAGAAAAATTACAACGGCACTTTCCGCAACGATAACTTTAAAGATAGTAGATCAATCAGAATGGTATTTCAGGGTATGAAACTATAACTTATTACCTACATCTTGCAGAAAACCCTATTCGATTTGCTTCAGTGGTCATGGAGAATGAGGATCTTTTGTCAATCATGTCAGAGGTCCCTTCCCTCCAGATTTTGTAAGGAGACCATTGACAACTTTCTGCAACGATAACTATAAAAATATTAAATCAATCAGAATAATATTTCAGGGTATGAAATTATAACTTATTACCTACATCTTGCAGAAAATCCTATTCGATTTGCTTCAGTGGTCTTGGAGAATGAGGATCTTTTGTCAATCATGTCATGTGTCCATTTTCGTTATGTTCACGCGTTATGAACGAAAATGGACTTGTTCACGCGTTATGAACGAAAATGGACACATGACATGATTGACAAAAGATCCTCATTCTCCATGACCACTGAAGCAAATCGAATAGGGTTTTCTGCAAGATGTACGTAATAAGTTATAGTTTCATACCCTGAAATATTATTTCTGATTTATTTACTATTTTAAAGTTATCGTTGCAGAAAGTCCCGTTGTCAATGGACAACACGTCTCCTTACAAAATCTGGAGGGAAGGGACATCTGACGTGATTGACAAAAGATCCTCATTCTCCATGACCACTGAAGCAAATCGAATAGGGTTTTCTGCAAGATGTAGGTACTAAGTTATGTTTCATATCCTGAAATATCATTTTTATTGATTTAATATCTTTAAAGTTATCGTTGCGGAAAGTGCCGTTGTATTTTTTTCTGGGACAAGCTGTAGTGTGTCAATTATTTGTTTTCTTCGTGAATATATATATTTCTGGTCAATCATATCATAACACGCTTTCCCAGAAACAGTCACTGTAAGCCCGAATTTCCTATCTAGGCAAGCACCAGATTGCACAATTTCAAGTAAAAAAAATGCAAAATCTCCCTACCGTGGGAGGGGGGACACCCCCCTCCCACACCCTTCCCCCGCTCAGTCACTTCGCTAACTCGGGATTGGTCGCTTCGCTCCTTGCAATGTCTCACTCTCACATCTGGCTCAAAGTTGGCACCACTGTGAGTGTGGTTGGGCATAAGCCCCTACACACACACAATCGTGAGCCCCCATAGGTTTTGCCTCCCCCAAATCCAAAACTGCTTCTGGCCCGCCTGGACACGACCATGTTAACATTTACCCCCCCCCCCCCCCCCCCCCCCCACACACACACACTGAGCAATTGTCTTGGACGCGGCCGCGAACAAATTGGTCTTGGTCCGGTAAACAAGCAATTGTCTTGGACGCGTCCGCGAACAAATTGGTCTTGGTCCGGTAAACGGCAAATCATCCCCCCCCCCCCCCTCTGGACTATCGGGCTACCGCTTGCGATAAATGGTGGTCTGATTGAATGACTCCGGCTGTGGAGATGGGCGCAGTAACCACGACCCGCGGCCTCACTTGAAATGGAGAACGTAACTGTAAGTGATATTGCCTTTGTAATTGGTGTTCGTCAAGGACAATGGTTCCGTTGTGTTTCCTGTACAACGCGACAGTGTATGCATGTACATTTTGATTGCCTTTGACGTGTAGACTGGTCCATAACATTTCCCATGTATTCTGTTGTAGTTGGTGGGGCTTTACCAGTCCTCTGCCCCCCCCCCCCCCCCCCCCCCCAATGCATTGTGTTTTTGGATAGAATCGTCGCCGGTACTCTCGGGCGATCAAATCGTCTCGTGTTAAAATTAGTACACCACCTCCTTATACAACGGAAACGGTAATTAGGTTATACATATACATATGTATAACCTATTGATTTTGTTCGAATTTTTAGGTTATACATATACATATGTATAACCTATTGATTTCGTCAAGATTTTTATTTATTTATTTATTCTTCCTAATTTTGTGCGTCGCATATCTCAAGATCACATGAATCAATTGTCATGAATCTTCACATTATGATAGATCATGATCTAACTTAGATCTGCTAACTTTTTCAGTGACGTCACATCACAATGACGTCATCAGGACGCCATTTTGTCAAATTTCAATAATCATCATATCTCAGTCATGAAATATCAATTTCAATTCAAATTTCAGTATTGATCAGGTCAATGGTCATCTTTTAAGCTCATGCGCGTGCAATTACACTCGGAGACGCGCGCGTACGCGTCCGTCAAATGAAAAAAAATGTCAAAAAATGTTCAAAACCCCAACCCGAGTAATTTACTATATGTTTCAGACAATTTTAAGCGTTTCAAAAAATTCCGCGCGCGCGCGTCGGCGCGCGCGTATTGATTTGATTCATTTATTATTGCAACTGATAAAACATAGTTGGCTTGATACAAATTAAAATACAATATAATATAATATACAAATATATAAACACAATTAAACAAAATTTAAAAGGCAAATAATATTAAATGACTAAATGAATCTTATATATAAAACAAACAAACATTTATTAAAGTACAAATACACCTCGAAAGACCAGACAAGATAACCCAAACAAAATCAATCCCACGGGAACCTAGCCTTTTGTCAAGGCCCCCGCGCGAACACCCAACCGAGCACGAAGCGCGAGACTATAGACCCGAGCACCCAACCGAGCGCGAAGCGCGAGACTATAGACCCGAGCGCAGCGAGGGCCTTTTTCTTTTTGAATATTTGTTGTTGTTTAGTTTTCATGTAAACCTTATATTAGACCGGTATTCATCTACCAAATGTGGTAGATGCGTGTAGCGTCCATTAT
Source organism: Echinarachnius parma (assembly GCA_037951105.1). Classification (NCBI taxonomy): domain Eukaryota; kingdom Metazoa; phylum Echinodermata; class Echinoidea; order Clypeasteroida; family Echinarachniidae; genus Echinarachnius; species Echinarachnius parma. The sequence continues at coordinate 164,060 of JBAMJV010001148.1, read as the reverse complement.
AGTCGTTCTGCGCAATACCGGTACCGGTATGCAAATTCGGATATGAATATGCATACAAACGCGACGTTACGTGTCGTGCTCCGCAACTGTGTGTATTAGGCCAGTATGCGATAATGATGGCGAATCCAACGATCTTGAGTGAAAATTGTCTTGACAAGAGTATAGAATACGCAGCTAAGAAATTACAAATTACAAAGTTCAGAGAATTGCAAGTTGCAGCGTTAAGGCGGTTATTGAGGGAGCAGGATGAATTTGTCAGTCTTTGCACGGGATATGGCAAAAGTGCAATTTTCCAGGCAATAGTATGGACCTGCATGTCTGTGTATCGACCATAATCGTTGCACCGCTGCAGCAGCAACGCCAACGAGCGGAACCCTCATTGGCGCAACGCCCGCAGCTCGTGCCGCATGCATCGTCCAGTGCTTGCCCTGGACCTTGAAAGAAAGAAAACGGTCTTCAACTCTTCAACAGTGATTTTAGTATACACTGTCAGTTGAAGACCGTTTTCTTTCTTTCTCAAGCAGTTCAACTCTCTCTTTACAGATGCCGCATATTTTGTGTGTAGAGATCGAAGTCGATGATGGTTTCACTTTTAGTAATTGTGTTCAGTTTGGTCGCTGTTTGTGGATCAACTCTTGTAAAAAAAAATATACTTTCGGAACAGATCTCTACCACAAGCACAACATATGCGAACAGTTGTAGTTTGTTTCTAACTCTTAGCCTCGGGTCTTTCTTCATTTCCTACTAATTTTGTTTTTGTCTCCTCCATGTTCCCTCATAGTCATAACTGATTCGCTTGACAAAAGCCATGATATCGCACTACCAATAACAACAGCTCTGTGGCCGTTGACCTACTGTATTACACACTACAGTACATACAATGCATACGTTATACCCTTCCAAGTTCCAGGGAAAAAAACACGTTCTCTGTTTTGATTTATCAGCTGTTCACTTGCCATGGTCTCTTTTCTAGACACTCTTACATCGCATGTAATGAAACTACACGCGATAGTGTACACAGTAATGGGTTCAACATAACTTGAATGTCAATTTAAGGTCTCCGCCAGAGACTACGCTCGGTGATCGCCAGAGGTTGTGGACGCAATCATTTTGACTTTAGGGTACATTGTATCTGAAGTGATATTTTTTTCTTCAAAATATGGACAGTTTGATCGATCTAAAAATTACATACACAAATGTACGTATTGACTTAAAAGAATATTACTAAACTTTTGGTATTAATTTAGTTTTTAACTATTTTGTTGCTAAAATTAAAGTTTGCTAGAAAAATTAACCCTTTTATCATGATGGATTACACTACCGTCCTTGCCAACCGTATCTTGCGATCTGATTGGTTAGTCATCTCATCTCATGAATTAGTCATATCGTTCGCTCGGCTCATTAATACATTACCGCGGTGCAAAGGAGTAAAGGCGTTATATGGCAACTAGCCAATCTACAGTAGTTGTAATTGTACAAGCGGGATTACAGCTCGTAATGTATGATCGATCTCCCAGCCATATAGAGCCTTGATTAAAGGCTAACGGGAACCCGGACGACCACAAGGCAGATCAGCCTGGGAACTCGGAAGAAAACAAAAAAATAGAAAGAAAAAAACCCAAAGGAACCATCCCGTGCGAGAAAATAATTTTTATTACCACAAAAATGAAGGAAAGAAACACGCATGAAAGCACCCACAAGTACAAGTGGCTAAAAGCGAACACCACTAGCATACGCAACATAGTTTCACATACTCGCACGCACACACACACACACACACACGCACACACGCACGCACACACACACACACAGTCCACAACCATAACGCAACTACTCACACGCTCTCACAACATATCCACACACAAACACACACACACACACAAGTAAACACAAACTCATTCATCGAACATGCACGAGTGTTCGCCCCATATGGGTATGAACACTTCTGCATGCACAATCATCACTGTGGTAAACGTAATCGCACGAGGAAATTCCATCCTAAATTCCATCAAAAAAACCCGTCCAGACCCCCAACCCAACCCGCCAAGTGAAAACCAGGTGCCCGTTAGATGAGTCATTTAGGTCGGGTCATTCCAAGATCCTTCGAAGTGTATAATTAAAAACTGTACACCTACTACATTAAAACATTGTGTTACAGTTACCCTTATAGTTAAAATTGTAATTATAAAATGCATTATAAAATGCGTTATAAAATGCGTTCCTCATTTCTTCACATACTGAATTATACCAAAAATCTAACATTCATTCACTAGTGGTTGGTTGAAATAAATTTAAGTGATTATAAATATGCATTTTCAACATTTAAAAAGAATGGTATGTTTGTGAAAAAGTACACAACATTGACAGATTATTATATTATTGTAAATTGTACAGACACCAGGGAACAAAACTATTTTTGAATCTGTTTGTTTTACATCTTGGCAAAGGAAAGGGTTTACTGTTACGTAATTCATATCTACTAGTATTCTCCCTTTTTTCTGGTAAAAGGTTATGTAATTTGTGAGATGTATTCTGCATCTGAGTAAATAAACAGTGACACATATTTGCTCTACGATCTTTCAGGGTTTGTAAGCCAAAAACATTAATTGCGTCATTATAATTTAAATCTGAATCAATTATTCGTAAAGCTCGTTTCTGAACAGATTCCAGCAAATCACTTTGTTCCTTGGTTAGGCCCCCATTGAAGACCTGGCAAGCGTATTCTAGAACAGACCTAATACAGTGTGTATAATATTTGCACAAATCCTTTTTACTCAAACCAGCCCTACGCAGTTGGACCAATAAATAAAGTCGTTTTACAGCTTTAGAATAAATATCATTGACATGTGTATCCCAATTAAGTTTATCATTAATCCAGACTCCTAATAATTTTGCTTCATGAACTTGTTCTATAGATTCATTATTCATAGTCAAATTTACATCGTACTCATTTTTTGTGAAATTAATAACCAATTGTTTAGTTTTCTTTTGATTAATGGTCATACAATTATCACTAGTCCATTTAATCAGCTCATTTAAAGACTCCTGGAGTAGTCCATTTTGACCTAATTTTAAAACATCATAAACAGTGGTATCATCAACATACTTAACTACAGGTAAAACTGGTTGGAGATCTGTTAACATAATTATAAACAATAGGGGTCCAAGCTTTGTGCCTTGAGGAACTCCTCCATTTATGAATGACCATTCTGATGTGGTATCACCTAATTTCACTCTCTGTTTTCTATCACATAAAAAGGCATGTATCCAATTTACAATAACTCTATTTATACCCAAACTAACAAGTTTATCAATTATAATTACATGATTAATTCTATCAAAAGCTTTAGAAAAATCTACTAATAAAACCTGAAGTGCTTGCTTTTTAGAATCAGTTAAAAAATACCAGTTGTGACATAAATCTATAAGAGCTAATACTGTTGACGAACCAGGTATACTGCCAAATTGGCTTTTATCAATATGAGGTAAATATTCATTCCACAACCATTTATAAATAAAATTCTCTAACAATTTAGCAAGTACAGGGGTCAAAGAGATGGGTCTCAGATCGTTTTCCTGTGCTGGTGGGTTGACTTTAGGAATGGTTACAACGTTTGCAGATTTCCAAATAGGAGGAACATATGCTTGAGCAATAGAGGCATTAAAAATTGAACAAATAGGACCGCTTAAAATATGGGAAAAATCTTTAAGAATCCATGATGGGATTTGATCTGGACCTGGAGACTTTTTGGTGTCAACAGACCTTAACTGTTTTTCAACTTGATGAACTTGAATAATAAAATGGTCAGATATAAGGTTTAAAAAGTTTAAGTTTCTGTCATCATGATTCTCCGGTGGGTTCAACCGCGGTAGATCTGCAGACACTGATGTAAAAAAGGTATTGATCTTCTCCGCGAGTACTGACTTGTCCCCTTCTGCGATTTTTTCCGCTAGATTATACAGTGGATCATAGTTAGACTGTTGACCAGTTAGGGATTTAACTTCTTTCCACCAATTGCGAGATTGGTGGTTATCCAGGCTGTCTACATGACTCTTGCAATGGCGCTTTCGAAGAGACTTCCTCATACGGTTCACTTTATTTCTTAAAATGCAATACAGTGACTTGTCGTTGAGGTAGGCTATTTGTCGTTCGCGGACAGCATCACGAAAGTTGTCTGTGACCCATGGTTTTTCAGTTTCAACGCGAGTAACTAATTTAGTGGGAAAATGCCTTTGAATCAGAGAATGCATTACATTTTCAAAAATATCATATTTTTCTTGACAGGATTGCACCCTATAAAGGGGTGCCCAATTGATGTTTTCCAGTTCATTTGCGAACATTGCTTTACTATTTTGACTAAAAATTCTGACTTCTTGGGTCCATTTTCTGGGTTGCGATATCGTGTAAGAAGGCTTCGGCGAACAAACCACTACTTGATGATCGGAAAGACCAAGAGCAGCATCAACTTTTGGCTCCTGGTAGTAGCTAGCCATATTAGTGTAGATTAAATCCAATTTAGCATTTAGCCGAGTCGGTTTCTTAACTATTTGTTTAAGGTAATAATTACTTTTTAAGCGATTATCAGGCATGTGATTAAAATCGCCCATCAATATGATGCCTGCTCCTGGGTGGCGGCAAAGAATTCTGTCCAGCGAAGTGAATATATGCCGTATCATTTCATCGTGCTCCTGTTTTACGTTGTGAGGTAAGTAAAACGATCCAACGATTATTGGGTTAAAATGCCTGGGCAGACGGCGCGGTTGAAGTTTAACCCAAACCGATTCGATGTGGCTCTCCGACAGGTCTGGTAACACTGAAGCAGGAATTGATGAGTGGACGTAACATGCCACGCCTCCTCCGGTTGTCGTATCTCTGTTCCGTCGAAAAGGTGGGTGATAATTGTTGATAGTCAGACTGCAATCTGGTATTGAAGATTGGCACCAGGTTTCCGTTAGACATGCTATGTCGACTTGTTGGTCGTGCAAAACAAAAGAAAGTTCATCAATTTTGGGGATGAGCGACCTTGCGTTTGTGTTAAGCAGTTTAGGTAGATTCCATCTTTCAATATTTATATTAATTAAATTTTCACTTGTAACTTTCCTCGTACTTGAAGAGAGTTTATGAACTTTTCTGAGAGAGGATATAACAACATCTATGTTGCGTTGTCTTCTAGTTCCACTTCTCCGCCCTCTATGTTTGTTGTAATTATTTAAACCGAGTTGTTTTAAAATAGTCCATGTCTCATTGGATAATCTTGGTGTGAGTTCATGAGATATTGGTCGTAGTTGATACAGCTCAGACACTGAATACTTATATCTCTCATTATGTGTTGAAGTATGTGCGTTTAATTCAAAAGGCCCCGGATTGGACTCAATATCCCCGCATCTCAAAAGTTCAATGTTAAAACTTGCTGACGAGTTGCAATAATATAATGTACGACTAGTACAGTAACCGGTCCGTTTCCAATTACATGATGAGAGTTTTTTTGTAGAAGAACATTCTTTTTTAATACATGTATATGAGTGATCGGCACTGTGTTCAATGTCATTGTCAATAATATACACCAGTATTGCACATAAGAAGAAGACGGCAAGAAATCTCGGTTCCATAAATGGGCAGTTTTTGATAACATTCACATCCACAAAATAGTTCAATAGACAAATTACACACGCAGTCGCATCGCATGTACTACACGTAGATTGTACGCAATGTTCGTAGCACGAAGGCGAAGCAGTTCAATAGACAATGTGCGCTAGTCACAAGTACTGTATACGTGATACACGTAGAAAATTACACACGATGTTTGTAGTAGTACGAATGTACAGTACATTACCAATGCATTCGGCGATAATGGAGTTCCGTGAAAGCCAAGTTCGGGATGAGAACTATCCATCATAAATACGTTCACTCTCAATCTTCAAAATGATCAAAAAGCAGTTCTCCGCAGTCAGTAGGATGTTTGCTTTCATTCAGTATAGATGAGGAACGCTAACGTAACACATTGACGACAAAAAGTAGTAAAATACGTTAAAAAGTTCAGAGCTTAAAATATAGACAGGCTGCTGGTCAAGCGCCCTCTCTTATTTGCGCGCGTAACGCGAATGAATAGGAAAATTATCGTTTTTTTACATGATTTGCATTTCTTATAGATCCCTCAACACACCCTATCAATTTGAGTCATTGTTGACTCATTATAACGGAGTACGCGCGCGTCAAAGTCAAAATTACGCGCGCACGCAAAATGGCAAAACATGGTAAAAACATCCTTTTTTTATTCGGCCATAACTTTTTAAAAGTCCATAAACATCCAATTTTCTTTTAATATTCGGATAGATTATGAGTTGTAGATACGAATTCATACCTCATTTATGCCGAGTAAATGTTATAAAGTCATCGTATTGACGGTTAAAGTTGAAAATGCGAATTTTAATCAATTTCAATCAATGCTGAAATCGATCACAGTGGACTATTAACCATATCTCGCTTATTCTCCATCAATTTTCTCCCAAATTTTGATATATCGTAGCTGATGTCCTCCTCTATTCGCAATCTTTTCACACCAATTTGTTATGTTAACTGGATCCTGATGAATTGTTTGATTGTAAATAAGAGTCAAAATCTGATAAAAATTGAAGTTTGGCCAAAACGTATGCTTTCGACCTATAACTGCTGGAGGAATTATGTTACCAATGTGAAACTTCGCATGTACATAGGGATTTGCAAGCCCATCATTTCATAAGTTAACACCAAATCGCGAAAAAGCATATTTCATCGTCATATTTACCGTCAAAGGTCAAATAAATCAAGCATGAATAACCACGTACGCCGTGGACATGACATTCAGCACACATGTAGGTTATAATGAAAGGAACAATTTTTATAAGATAAGATCGGATTATGAAAATGACGTTAAGGATATGTAAATTAGGTTCAAAGGTCAAATAATTCACTGTTACAATGACAAATGCAGTGTGCAATCACATGACTGTGACGTCATCAGGACGCCATTTTGTCAAATTTTAATAATCATCATATCTCAGTCATGATTTATCAATTTCAATTCAAATTTCGCATCAATATTAATCAGGTCAATGGTCATCTTTTAAGCTCATGCGCGTTCAATTACACTCGGAGACGCGCGCGTACGCGTCCGTCAAATGAAAAAAAAATGTCAAAAAATGCTCAAAACCCCAACCCGAGTAATTTACTATATGTTTCAGACAATTTTAAGCGTTTCAAAAAATTCCGCGCGTGCGCGTCGGCGCGCTCGTATTTGCGCGCGTAACGCGAATGAATAGGAAAATTGTCGTTTTTTCACATGTTTTGCATTCTTTATAGATCCTTCAACACACCCTATCAATTTGAGTCATTTTTGACTACTAATAACGGAGTACGCGCGCGTCAAAGTCAAAATTACGCGCGCACGCAAATTGGCAAAATATGGTAAAAACATACCTTTTTTTATTCGGCCATAACTTTTTAAAAAGTCCAGAAACACCCAATTTTCTTTTAATATTCGGATAGATTATGAGTTGTAGATACGAATTCATACCTCATTTATGCCGAGTAAATGTTGTAAAGTCATCATATTGACGGTTAAAGTTGAAAATGCGCATTTTAACTGATTTTAATCGATGTGGAAATCAATCACAGCAGACTTTCGACCATATCTCGCTTATATAAATATTAATTAGGTCAATCTGCATCTTTTAAGTTCATGCGCATGCATGCACTTACACTCGGAGACGCGCGCGTACGCGTCCGTCAAATGAAAACAAATGAGAAAAAATGTTCAAAACCCTAACCCGAGTAATTTACTATAATTATGTTTTAGACAATTTTAAGCGTTTCAAAAATGTCTGCGCGTGTGCGTCGGCGCGCGCGTTTTTGCGCGCGTAACGCAAATGAACAGGACAAATGTCGTGTTTTTTTTACATGGTTTGCAATCCTGATACATCCATAAACGCAGCTATCAATTTGAGTCATTGTTGACTCATAATGACGGAGTATGCGTGCGTCAAAGTCAAAATTACGCGCGCACGCAAATTGGCAAAATATGGTAAAAACATCCTTTTTTTTCGGCTATAACGTTTTTTTAAAGTCTACAAACACCCAATTTTCTTTTAATATTCCGATAGATTATGAGTTGTAGATACTAATTCATACCTCATTTATGCCGAGTAAATGCAATAACGTCATCATATTGAGGCTTAAAGTTGAATTATGTCAAAAATTCTTAAAAAGTATATCTTGAATCTGCTGGTCATATGCTATTTGAACATATTTTTTATATTGATTATGTCTATCATATTAATGTATGATTGTATTAGTTATATTAGAAAAACAGTATCCTTGCTGATCAGGCTAATCTGTATACATATATTTTAATAAATAAATAAATAAATAAATATTGAGAATTAAAGTTGAAAATTTCATTCAATTTCCTTTTCATTTCAAACCAATTTTGTTTAGTCAGCCGACTCAGGATTCATACGTTCTTGGCAGTATTTAGTATTTGTGGTAGGCCTAAAATTAATTGAATTTATTATATATGATTAAGTTATTTATATCATCTCATACTCGTAGGGTTGAATGCCTTATTGATTTTGTTTTATTTAATCTAAATTAACCAAGTGACCGAATTGTGCAGTTTACCAATCACAACAAACACTACGTAATGATATCAAGCGGTCGAAATTGTCACGTTGAATGACACTGAACAGGGATAACACATGATTAAATATACATAGATGCACTCAAACTACATTATTGCTACATCTCATAAATTAATGTGGCTGTCGTAATTGGCCGACACAGTACTTACACTAACCCATTATTTTACATCTATATCACTTTTAAATAGTCTAATGAATGTAATTAATCTACATGTAATTTACAAATGTGAACCAAAATACTAATGTCTTTCTCTTGCACAATAAACAATTTATTTTGTTTTGTTTCCCTGTAGGCCTAACAATAAAATTAACAGGTATGAATATTTTGCTTTTGATTGAGTGGTAAAGATCGAAGAGGCCGAGAGCGCATGCAAGATAACTTTCAAGCAAAGCATTTTGAATAAACAAATTAACTCTGTTTCAGTCAACGCACTCAATCTTTGTTATCACGAGCAACTTACTCGCAATAAATTCATGTTAGTATTTGTTTACTTTCGGTCGCTCATTGCAATTTGACAATGTATTGTTAATGTCGTAGGCCTATGACTATCGTAAATGGTGCGAGTGCATACATAATAATTATAGCAGTAAGACAGTCCTCGGGGGCAAACCTAAGTTTTAGACTAAGTTGTGGCTTTCAAAATACGAATTTGTCTAATTTGCATGAGACTCGTATTACGAATTTTAACTTTTAGCTTCTTTGCATACTTGTCTTAAATTTAGAATGTCCTTAGTGAGAATATGCCTTATAAAACTCCTGTTTTCAGAATACAAACATAGTTAAGACTCGTAACTTAGGACAAATCCATTCAGTTTTGGTAAAGCTGAACTGTAGTAACCAAAACCTATTTAGTGTATCATTACAAACTAATACATGTAGTTATATAACTCCATCATGCTCGAATGGTATACAAAATTACAAACGACTAAGTTAAAGGGGTAGTTTAGTTTTGGTAGATAGGGCGCTGCACATCACAATTTGGTTGTGAGGTAATGAAAGACTGAGTGTCGAATTTGAGAGAACATGCAATTTTAATGGCAGAATAAACTTTATTTGGTCAAAATCGACCCAGAAACGGCTGAAATATCAATAAATATATCTGAGCTTATAATTATTTGGGGCCCAAATAATTAGATGGTTTTTAGAAAAAAAATTTAAAATGCTTGCACTTTTTCAAACAATTTCAAAAGCGTTTTTTAAATAAATTGTTGATGATTTCGCTATTTAATCATTATATCACTTAAACATCATATGCATAGTTTTGTATGAAAAATGGTTGAAACCAATGCCTTTTTAAAAAGCGCCCTCTTGTGTTTTAATGGCGCTTTTTGAATGATAACAGGCTTTTAACTTAGTCGTTTGTAATTGTGTATACCTTTCGAGCATGGTGGAGTTAAAACTATTAGTTTACAATGTTATTGTGCAGGTTTTGGCTACTAAAGTTCAGCCTTAACAAAACTAAACTACCCCTTTAAAAGCATCATCAACAACTACATTATTTTTAGGGACAATTTTTAAAAAGGTCTTATTATTTTTTAGTAAATGAAAAACTATCGAATAAATTTTGAGCCCAAATCTATTACGATTGGATATATTTATTGATATTTCAGCAATTTCTGAACCGACTTTGATCAAAAATAAAGTTTATTCTGCCATTAATTAAAATATTGCATGTTCTTTCAAATTCGACACTCATGCAGTTTTCTTTAACTTACAACAAAAAATGTGTTGTGCAGCACCCTCTCTACCAAAACTGAACTATATCCCTTTAAGACAAACAAAATGTCTTATCTTTTCATAATTTCCCCCCCCCCCCCACGCCTGGACGCGTATTTTTTGTCCACCACTGTTTAGCTATTTTCGCCCAATTAAGGCCTGGTCACACAGGACACAACTAGACCCACGAATGTAGTACGCATTGGTACGAATCTATGATTCCCTGGCAAGCCGTTTTAACATTTATGCCTATTTATTGACATCAAGAATTGAATTCTTGATATCAAGAAATAGGAAAAATGGCCAGACCTTTAGACTAGCGCCTGCTGCTACGCGAAACAATTAATTTCTATGCATCAAAAGCCCCAAAAGCCGAGCCATTTTCTTAATAAAATCGTAGTTTCACACTCACTTGACTGTGAGTGTATTGTGTCTATGCCTAGATGATTATTCATAGACTCATCGTCGTGGTCGAAGTCCGCATCGAGACCGGCCGGACGCGTGTAAATTAGATACTATACTAGCATAAATGAATGCCTAGGCCGCGCCCTCTATCGATCGCCACGCGCGAACGTAGTTATCATTCGTCAAATCAAGCAGTGCGCTAGATACCGACCGACATTTCATGAACGAAACAAATCCGAATCCGAATGCTCCATCCTGACGAATTTCTTTGGTTTGACAACATTGCCACATCTTAAGAGGTATGTACGATTTGCCCTGTATTTTTGTATTATTTTGTTTTGTGTTATTCATCACATTTCAGCAGCATTTTCAAAATTGAACCATGCACGTACTTGTATGTAGGACCTAGTGTAACTGTGATCAGCGCTGTACGTAGTTACTTCGCACGGCGCCTTGTTAGGTTAGACCAAGTGCAATGTTGAGCTCAGTCCCATGTGATTATTTTGGCGTAACCTTTCAGAATCGCCGCAAGTAATTTTTGTAAAAGTAGAGTTATTCAGTTTGAAATGAAAGCATACCCATACAAGATTTTTTTTTTTTTTAATCCGATTTCCGATCCGATTTCGATCATCGATCAAATTTTGCCGATCCGATCAACCGATCCGATCATCAAGGTCAGTTACAACATTACTTTTAGCTCCTTTTCTCTGGAAAAAATGAGTGGTCACTGCACGCTGAAAGTTAGATCGACAAATCTATCGCTTTCAGTTTCATGGCCATTTTGACATTATTATTGTTATTTTCACTGTCGGCATTCTAGCGATAGACGCAACCCATACACTCTGCCTTGAGAGGCAAGAACACCGTAACTCTGCAGTAAAAGTTACTTATGGAAAATCATTTTTTTATGGCACATAAAACACAACATAAGCGACATTTGTAGCCCTATCAATACATTTAGAGCTGCTATACAGTAATACTTTAACTCACCGATCTCGTGTGTCGCTATACATGTCATTCTATAATTACGACGATTTGGTAGATTTTACAACGATTTTCCATCACTCTTCGCCGTTCAAACTGCCGTTATCGTACACAGATGCAATAATTACGTTAACTGTGATCAGCGCCGTACGAAGTACGGCGCTGTGGACGACGAGACGCTACAAAATTTTGAGTGATTTTTGCGACGGGTGGTTTCAACAACTTTCCATCTAATATTATTATTTTATTTTTAGTTCTAGACATTAATTAAACATTCAACTTACCTTGCTTGCTATTTAATTTGTTGCAAAAGAATTATAACTTACCTCAAATTGATGATGATGATGATGATGACTGTTATTTCCTTCGTCTTTGTTCGCTGCATGCAATGTCAGGTGACCGAAAACTCGTCGGCAATGCATAGCGCATGCGCGGGATAGGATTAGGAGGTATTCCGCGCGTAAGTGGCGATCGGTTGACAATAAGCCAGGGACTGTCACATGTACCGTGTACAGGGGTGTATCGCGCACGCAGAAATAGATCAATCGCTGTACAGAACGCGCGCACATCCAGGCTCGTACGCCAAAGTTTGACCTGCGACCTCGCGCATTGCCGACAAGTTTTCGATCACCTGATATTGCATGCAGCGAACAAATTCGGATACCATTTTCGTCACTTCTGTAATCTTGCCAGTTTTATAGTAAATTTCAGGATAAATCAAACGAATGGAGCATCAGACGTTTTACCAGTTGGATCATTGATGTCCATGCATAACATAATTCGTAAGTATGAACCGAGATATGTTATTTAAAGTATGATATTGTATGGTTTTGTAGAAGTGTGTTTGCCGTTAAAGCCTATAAAGTGTTACCATCACGGTATACACAGCTCAGAATGCCAGGCGCCGTCCTACGGACGGCGCCTGGTTAGGTTATAATTACGTCATCGTACGGTATCGCTAGCGTGCATAAAAACAAATTAAAAAAAACGACGCAAAATTAAAATGAGTTGTTTGACTTGACAAACTGTTACCGCTACATTTTTAGCAAATAATTGTGGGCCAGTGATTCCAATAATTATTCGGTAGCGGTAACAGTTTGTCAAGTCAAACAACTCATTTCAATTTTTCCGTCGTTTTTTTTTAAATCTCAAAATGTCATGTCATACTCACAAAATGTGAACTTTGAGTTCCATTTTTTTTTCTTGCTCTGTCTTCTGCCGTTAAATTCCGTGAAGCACGCCCGCAATCATCGCAACATCGACTTTTATCGCTGAAAAACAAGCGGACTCGGCACTTGTGCGCGCACGCAATTTCCCGATCATTCGCATGGGCATGGCGTATCCGAATTCGGATACCATCGGCGATCGCCGTATCTGAATTCGTATACGGTACATTTTCGCAGTGATATGCGGCCTCCGTGCCCGTCAGTGAGAAATAAGCACAATCGGCTACTATGTTTGATGTGATCTGTAACATGTACCGGTATAGCGGTAACGTCAATGTTACTGGAAATTTATTCCGATAATGTCAACTTTGGGAAATTTTTACAGAAAAGGGGCCAAAATTGAACCATTTGGGTGGGTAAGCATCTGATACATGTGTTAATATTGATGTTTGTAATGGTAAAATTTATTACTAATACTTTATTTGTTGTAAGTGTTAATTTTTGCATTGTTTACTGTTTACCTTCATTTTCAGACCATGCCCACCTATGGCGATGGGTGTCCTGTACGGGAACAATGTGGGCCAGTACAGAAAAAGTTTGTTTAATTTTCACGCAAAATTCTAAACTTAAATCCAGCAAAATCAATCAAAACTGGCACTATAAATGATACAAGTATTATTTGAACTTGCCAAAATGGTCCAAATTAGTCTTCAAATGTCAAAAAAAAGGGAAAATCTGCAGTTTTGGAAAATCAAAAACCTGAGAAGTGCTCTCCTTCGAAGTGTTGCTGCTATCTGGATGACTGTCATGTATTTTTCGCAAGCTTCCCACACCACGCGTGTTACCGTATCCGAATTCTGCCACGGTGTATCCGAAATCGGATACGGTGGGCATGCTTGCAAATCGCGAGTTCGCTTGTTTTGTTCAATAATAAGCGGCCTCCGCACGTTGCGGGCAGGCTTTCTTTGTTTACGATGGGACATCGAGCAGGAAGAGAAACAAATGGAACTTATATGACAATTTTTGTAAGTATTACTTATCATTTTGAAAATGAAATTTTGTACAATAAATCATAAAATCATCTTCAATCTAGGTATGGATTTGTTGACTTTAGATATGGGCATTGCTCAAAATACATATTTACTAAAGTAAAGAGTCTCCATCACTTAAAATAGTTACCTTCTGATTAATTAATTCGAGTTATCGAAACTTTAAATGACGCAAACCTGAATGATAATGATCAGACTGAAATTAATTAAATCCGAAGGTAAATCATTCCAAGTCTTATCCTGCTTTTTTAAGCACGATAAATGAGATCTAAGGTTTATTTTAGACAAAATGTAATGTATAGGAAAATCATTTATTGCTGGAAACTTGCGAGTTAGACCAAATTGATTACGAAATTGGCATTCTGTTGTAACATTTGCTTATATTGAACATGATCTGCCCTTTATAACTTGTATTGTCATGTTGCAGGTGATGTGCAACCAGGCTTGTGACCAAGGTCAACTTCGACCACAACCCCTGCTGCTGGGTGCAAGGCATTGCCCTCCCAGCTTTCGACAGCCCTTATCTACATCTCCTGCTTCTTATGGACTGGTTATTATGAATTTCACCAACTCTTTCTGATACACTTACAGTATCCGATCACCTCCTAATCCTAACCCTATCACCTCTCTCTGCCCCTGTTAAGTGTTTGACAGCAGCTGACATGATTGACACTGAATCACTGCAAGAGAATAAAAATTGCTCCTTCTTTTTTGCCTTTTGTTCTCTCAGTTTAAATTATATTCGATATTTATAATCCTACTGTACTCTCGTACAATGATACAGATTGCACCAATACTAATACCACCCCTCTCTGCTAATGCTCTACAGTTGCTGGAATGCTGACTCAGTTTAACAGAAGAATAACGTGTCAGTTCTTTTGTTATCTTTTTCTTCTAAATATGATTTTTAACTCTCAAATACAGATTGAAAATTTCATCGTGACTTTCTGTGACGGCTCTGCACTCTGCCTCTTGTTGCATCACTATCTCCCTTCCATGATTCTGCTCCTCAGGATCTGGCAGATACAACCGTGATTCAGGTCAAGAGAAGTATGATTACCCTGTTTTTTGTTATTACTTCTGCCAAAGTCTATCAGTATCATCCCAACTCTCAAATACAGACGGGCCAGTGCACTTATGTCCTCTCAGATTGATTTAATCCTATTTAAACTCTCATACATTGTTACAGATTGTGAACAGTATCTTTCTGTGACTGCTGTGCCTCTTTTTACATTTGCTTTGTAGGTCCACCACTTCTACTCTTTCACATAGGCAGGTCCAAGCTATTTGACTTGTGACATACATGTACACAGCTTTTAATTGCATATTGTTCAGAGGAATGAGCTATGATTTGGAATCTTTTTTGTGCTTTGGAAAGCTACTTTTAGTCCCTTCCTAAAATGCAAAAACAAAACAAATCATTGAAATTTAATTATGCCAATTAATATGCACCAGAGAAATTTTGACTTTTTCAGAAATGTGTGCATCATGAAAACTCTGAATCTACAGGGCTGATAACACTTAATTTCTAATATATATGCGTTCAGTAAACATTCAAGTACACTACACAAAATAATGTGTAACTTTCCTATGATACTTAAAGGGACTTAGTAACATTGTCCAAATCCTCAAAGTCCCATTGGAATTCTAGCGCTTCCCTCTCACATAGTTGTATTCTTATTAACAAAAAAAGCATGGAACAGGTTTTGGTTTTTCAAATTTCCTTTCGTTAAAAAGATATTTACGATTGAAGTTTGTGTATCAAATTTCAATATGTATAACCTTTAATTCGTCAAATGTGACGAATTCAACATCTAGTCAGGTTATACATATACATATGTATAACCTATTGATTTCGTCAAGATTTTTATTATTAGGTTATACATATATATATGTATAACCTATTGATTTCGTCAAGATTTTTAAGGTTATACGTTATTACGTATAACCTTATTGATTTCGTCAAGATTTTTATTATTATTAGGTTATACATATACATATGTATAACCTATTGATTTCGTTCGATCTTTTATTATTATTTTTTATTATTTATTCTCCCCATCACTTTTGTTCGTCGATTATCTCAAGATCACATGAATCAAATATCATGAATCTTCACATGATGATAGATCATGTTCTAACTTAGAACTGCCCACTTTTTCAGTGACGTCACATGACTGTGACGTCATCAGGACGCCATTTTGTAAAATGTTAATAATCATCATATCTCAGTCATGAAATATCAATTTCAATTCAAATTTCGCATTAACATTAATCAGGTCAATGGTCATCTTTTAAGCTCATGCGCGTACAATTACACTCGGAGACGCGCGCGTACGCGTCCGTCAAATGAAAAAAAATGTCAAAAAATGCTCAAAACCTCAACCCGAGTAATTTACTATATGTTTTAGACAATTTTAAGCGTTTCAAAAAATTCCGCGCGTGCGCGTCGGCGCGCGCGTATTTGCGCGCGTAACGCGAATGAATAGTAAAATTGTCGTTTTTTCACATGTTTTGCATTCCTTATAGATCCCTCAACACACCCTATCAATTTGAGTCATTGTTGACTCATAATAACGGAGTACGCGCGCGTCAAAGTCAAAATTACGCGCGCATGCAATTTGGCAAAATATGGTAAAAACATCCTTTTTGTATTCGGCCATAACTTTTTAAAAAGTCCATAAACACACAATTTTCTTTTAATATTCGGATAGAGTATGAGTTGTAAATGCGAATTCATACCTTATTTATGCCGAGTAAATGTTATAAAGTCATCGAATTGACGGTTAAAGTTGAAATCGCGCACGAGTGTGAAAATTGGCTAAATCTGGTTAAACATGCCCTTTTCTTATCGGTCATAACTTCTTTGATACATGGATATATCCAAATATTTGTTCATATTCTGAAAGAGTATGAGTTGCACATATTTTTACATACCTAACAATGGACAATCCGATTTTGTAAAGTCTCCATAGTGCACGATAAAGTAAAAGAAAAGTTCAACCTTCAATTACGATCATGATTTGGAGTGGAGAATAGCGCCATCTATCGGCGGATAATTCAAAAATATGTCCGCGCGCACGCAAATTGGCAAAATATGGTAAAAACATCCTTTTTGTATTCGGCCATAACTTTTTAAAAAGTCCACAAACACCCAATGTTATTTAATATTCGGATAGATTATGAGTTGTAGATACGAATTCATACCTCATTTATGCCGAGTAAATGCTATAAAATCATCGAATTGACGGTTAAAGTTGAAATCGCGCACGAGTGTGAAAATTGGCTAAATCTGGTCAAACATGCCCTTCTCTTATCGTTGACAACTTCTTTGATACATGGATATATACAAATATTTGTTCATATTCTGAAAGAGTATGAGTTGCACATATTTTTACAAATTTAACATTGGCCAATTAGATTTTGTAAAGTCATCATTGTGCACGATAAAGTAAAAAAAAGTTCAACCTTCAATTACGACGTGTTCCCGTTCTCAAATCGTAAAATAAAATCAAGAAATGATTGTCTAGTGGAAACTCAGCTTTAACATACTGAAAACCGGGTAAAAATCGGCCAAAGGAAAGGTGTGATATGGTCAAAATAAGACGTCAAGTACAGAGCCATTTTACAGTCATTTTGGTCAATTTAAGAGCTTCCCACTCCCCTTTTGTTATGAATTAATATTGTTACCCTATTTTGTGTCATTCATTTATGCCAAGTAAATGTTATGACATTATCATATTACGCGTTGAAAAGTCAATATCATCATATCGAAATTTCAATATGTATAACCTTAATTCGTCAAACGTGACGAATTCAACATCTAGTTAATCTTTTTATTATTCTTCCCAATTTTGTTCGTCGCATATCTCAAGATCAGATGAATCAATTGTCATGAAACTTCATATGATGATAGATCATGGTCTAACTTAGTGCAGTCAAACTTTTCAGTGACGTCACATCACTGTGACGTCATCAGGACGCCATTTTGTCAAATTTTAATAATCATCATATCTCAGTCATGAAATATCAATTTCAATTCAAATTTCGCATAAATATTAATCAGGTCAATGGTCATCTTTTAAGCTCATGCGCGTGCAATTACACTCGGAGACGCGCGCGTACGCGTCCGTCAATTAATTAATTTTTTTTTTTAATGCTCAAAACCCTAACCCGAATAATTTACTATATGTTTCAGACAATTTTAAGCGTTTCAAAAAATCCCGCGCGTGCGCGTCGGCGCGCGCGTATTTGCGCGCGTAACGCGAATGAATAGGAAAAATGTCGTTTTTTTACATGTTTTGCATTCTTTATAGATCCCTCAACACACCCTATCAATTTGAGTCATTGTTGACTCATAATAACGGAGTACGCGCGCGTCAAAGTCAAAATTACGCGCGCACGCAAATTGGCAAAATATGGTAAAAACATACTTTTTTTTTTTCGGCCATAACTTTTTAAAAAGTCCACAAACACCCAATTTTCTTTTAATATTCGGATAGATTATGAGTTGTAGATACGAATTCATACCACATTTATGCCGAGTAAATGTTATAAAGTTATCGTATTGACGGTTAAAGTTGAAAATGCGAATTTTAATCAATTTCAATCAATGTTGAAATCGATCACAGTGTACTTTTGACCATATCTCACTTATTCTCCATCAATGTACTCCCAAATTTTGATATATCGTAGCTGATGTTCTGCTCTATTCGCAATCTTTCACACCATTTAGTTTTGTTCAATGGATCCTGAGGAATTGTTTGATTGGAAATAAGAGTTCAAATCTGTTACAAATTGAGGGTTAGCCAAAACGTATGTTATCGACCTATAACTGCTGAAGAAATTATGCTATTGACTTGAGATTTTGCATGTAGATAGGGATTTTCAAGCCCATCATTTCATAAGTTAACACTAAATCGCGAAAATGCATATTTCATTGTCATATTTACCATTAAAGGTCAAATAAATCAAGCATGAATACTCAATAACCACGTACGCCGCGGACATGAAATTCAGCACACATGTATGGTATAATGAAAGGAAAATGTTCATAAGATAAGATCGGATTATGAAAATGGTATTAAGGATATGTAAATTAGGTTCAAAGGTCAAATAATTCACTGTTACAATGACAAATGCAGTGTGCAATCACTGATGTATCTTTCCCGATTTCCCATTTTCGTTAAGAGATCCAATGTTGGTCTCGCGGTATAATTTGTGACACAAGATCAAATGGTCGTGGGTTCGAATCCAAGGCAATATTTTTTCTTTTTTTTCTTCTTTTTTTCTTTCTTTTTTCAGGGGTGGGGGGAATCTATTATTATTGATATCATGATTGAGTAGTTATTTTTGGAATCATCCTTTTATCATAATAAATCGATATGTATAACCTTAATTCGTCAAAAGTGACGAATTCAACATCTAGTTATTTTTTAAATTTTTATTTATTCTTCCTAATTTTGTGCGTCGCATATCTCACGATCAGATGAATCAATTATCATGAATATTCACATGATGATAGATCATGGTCTAACTTAGTGCAGTGAAACTTTTCAGTGACGTCACATCACTATGACGTCATCAGGACGCCATTTTGTCAAATTTCAATAATCATCATAACTCAGTCATGCATCATTAATTTCATTTCAAATTTCGCATCAATATCAATCAGTTCAATCGTCATCTTTTAAGCTCATGCGCGTGCGCTTACACTCGGAGACGCGCGCGTACGCGTCCGTCAAGTGAAAAAAAAAATTAAAAATGTTCAAAACCCCAACCCGAGTAATTTACTATATGTTTCAGACAATTTTAAGCGTTTCAAAAAATTCCGCGCGTGCGCGTCGGCGCGCGCGTATTTGCGCGCGTAACGCGAATGAATAGGAAAATTGTCGTTTTTTGACATGTTTTGCATTCCTTATAGATCCCTCAACACACCCTATCAATTTGAGTCATTGTTGACTCATAATAACGGAGTACGCGCGCGTCAAAGTCAAAATTACGCGCGCACGCAAATTGGCAAAATATGGTAAAAACATCCTTTTTTTATTCGGCCATAACTTTTTTAAAAGTCCACAAACACCCAATTTTCTTTTAATATTCGGATAGATTATGAGTTGTAGATACGAATTCATACCTCGTTTATGCCGAGTAAATGTTATAAAGTCATCGTATTGACGGTTAAAGTTGAAAATGCGAATTTTAATCACTTTCAGTCAATGTTGAAATCGATCACAGTGTACTTTTGACCATATCTCGCTTATTCTCCATCAATGTACTCCCAAATTTTGATATATCGTAGCTGATGTTCTGCTCTATTCGAAGTCTATTCACACCATTTAGTTTTGTTCAATGGATCCTGATGAATTGTTTGATTGGAAATATGAGTTCAAATCTGTTACAAATTGAGGGTTAACCAAAACGTATGTTATCGACATATAACTGCTGAAGGAATTATGCTATCAATTTGAGATTTCGCATGTAGATAGGGATTTTCAAGCCCATCATTTCATAAGTTAACACCAAATCGCGAAAATGCATATTTACCGTTAAAGGTCAAATAAATCAAGCATGAATACTCAATAACCACGTACGCCGCGGACATGAAATTCAACACACATGTATGGTATAATGAAAGGAAAATGTTCATAAGATAAGATCGGATTATGAAAATGGTGTTAAGGATATGTAAATTAGGTTCAAAGGTCAAATAATTTACTGTTACAATGACAAATGCAGTGTGCAATCACTGATGTATCTTTCCCGATTTCCCATTTTCGTTAAGAGATCTAATGTTGGTCTCGCGGTATAATTTGTGACACAAGATCAAAGGGTCGTGGGTTCGAATCCAAGGCAATATATTTTTTTTTCTTTCTTTTTTCAGGGGTGGGGGGAATCTATTATTATTGATATCATGATTGAGTAGTTATTTTTGTATTCATCCTTTTATCATAATAAATCTATATGTATAACCTTAATTCGTCAAAAGTGACGAATTCAAAATCTAGTATTGTTTTTGTGTCTATATGCCAGTGCATAGAGACACGAAAACAAGAATTTTGTTCGTCGGATACCTCAATAACGGGTGCAGCTATTGTCCTGAAACTTTGCGAGATGATAGATCTTGGTCTAACTTAGAACTGCCAAAGTTGTGGGTGCCGCCGACTATTCGTGACGTCATCGGGACGCCATTTTGTGATATTTCATTCATGAATGTATCTCAGTCATGCATCTTCTATTTCCCTTTAAATTTGGCACCAATAATTATCACGCCGAGTGGCAACTTTTCCGATTATGCGCATGCGCATGCGCTACGTAACAAGCGCGTACGCGCCCGTCTAAGGATCTTAAAATCTGAAAATGCTAAAAAAAAAAAAACATTTTTTATTCGGGCATAACTTTTTTAAAAGTCCACAAAAACCCAACTTTCTTTTAATATTCGGATAGATTATGAGTTGTAGATACGAATTCATACCTCATTTATGCCGAGTAAATGTTATAAAGTCATCATATTGACGGTTAAAAATTAAATAGCGCACGAGCGTGAAAATTTCCTAAGTCTGGTCTCTTATCGGCCATAACTTTTTAAAAAGTCCACAAACTCCCAAATTTCTTTGAATATCCGGACAGATTATGAGTTGTAGATGCGAATTCATACCTCATTTATGCCGAGTAAATGTTACAAAGTCATCATATTGACCGTTAAAAATTAAATAGCGCACGAGTGTGAAAATTGGCTAAGTCTGAATAGCGCCATCTAACATCTAACGGCGAACAGTTCAAAACAAATAATTGGCAAAATATGGTAAAAACATCCTTTTTTAATTTGGCCGTAACTTTTTCAAAAGTCGACAAAAACCCAATTCCATTTGAATATTTGGATAGATTATGAGTTGTAGATACGAATTCATATCTCATTTATGCCGAGTAAATCTTCTAAAGTTATCGAATTGACCGCTTAAAGTTGAAATCGCGCAAAGAGTGTGAAAATTGGCTAAATCTGGTCAAACATGCACTTCTCTTAACGGTCACAACTTCTTTGATACATGGATATATACAAATATTTTTTCATATTCTGAAAGGGTATGAGTTGCACATATTTTTACAAATTTAACATTGGCCAATCAGATTTTGTAAATTCATCATAGTGCACGATAAAGTAAAAAAAAGTTCAACCTTCAATTACGACCTGTTCCCGTGCTCTAATCGTGAAATAAACTCGAAAATTGCGATAGTGTAGCGGAAACTCAGCTTTAACATACTGAAAACCGGGTAAAGATCGGCCAAACGAAAGGTGTGATATGGTCAAAATAAGACGTCAAGTACAGAGCCATTTTACAGTCATTTTGGTCAATTAAAGAGCTGCCCCCTCCCCTTTTGTTATGAATTAATATGGTTACCCTATTTTGTGTCATTCATTTATGCCAAGTAAATGATATGACATTATCATAATTACGCGTTGAAAAGTCAATATCATCATATCGAAATTTCAACATGTATAACCTTAATTCGTCCAAAGTGACGAATTCAACATCTAGTTAGGTTATACATATACATATGTATAACCTATTGATTTTGTTCGAATTTTTATTAGGTTATACATATACATATGTATAACCTATTGATTTCGTTCGAATTTTTATTATTATTTATTTATTCTTCCCATCAATTTTGTTTGTCGCATATCTCAAGATCACATGAATCAATTGTCATGAATCTTCACATGATGATAGATCATGATCTAACTTAGATCTGCAATCTTTTTCAGTGACGTCACATTACTATGACGTCATCAGGACGCCATTTTGTCAAATGTTAATAATCATCATATCTCAGTCATGATTTATCAATTTCAATTCAAATTTCGCATCAATATTAATCGGGTCAATGGTCATCTTTTAAGCTCATGCCCGTGCAATTACACTCGGAGACGCGCACGTACGCGTCCGTCAAATGAAAAAAAATGTCAAAAAATGCTCAAAACCCCAACCCGAGTAATTTACTATATGTTTCAGACAATTTTAAGCGTTTCAGAAAATTCCGCGCGTGCGCGTCGGCGCGCGCGTATTTGCGCGCGTAACGCGAATGAATAGTAAAATTGTCGTTTTTTCACATGTTTTGGATTCCTTATAGATCCCTCAACACACCCTATCAATTTGAGTCATTGTTGACTCATAATAACGGAGTACGCGCGCGTCAAAGTCAAAATTACGCGCGCACGCAAATTGGCAAAATATGGTAAAAACATCCTTTTTTTATTTGGCCATAACTTTTTTAAAAGTCCACAAACATCCAATTTTCTTTTAATATTCGGATAGATTATGAGTTGTAGATACGAATTCATACCTCATTTATGCCGAGTAAATGTTATAAAGTCATCATATTGACGGTTAAAGTTGAAAATGCGAATTTTAATCAATTTCAGTCAATGTTGAAATCGATCACAGCGGCCTATTGACCATATCTCACTTATTCTCCATCAATGTACTCCCAAATTTTGATATATCGTAGCTGATGTTCTGCTCTATTCGCAATCTATTCACACCATTTAGTTTTGTTCAATGGATCCTGATGAATTGTTTGATTGGAAATAGAGTTCAAATCTGTTACAAATTGAGGGTTAGCCAAAACGTATGTTATCGACATAACTGCTGAAGGAATTATGCTATCAATTTGAGATTTCGCATGTAGATAGGGATTTGCAAGCCCATCATTTCATAAGTTAACACCAAATCGCGAAAATGCATATTTCATTGTCATATTTACCGTTAAAGGTCAAATAAATCAAGCATGAATACTCAATAACCACATACGCCGCGGACATGTAATCCAGCACACATGTATGGTATAATGAAAGGAAAAATGTTCATAAGATAAGATCGGATTATGAAAATGGCGTTAAGGATATGTAATTTAGGTTCAAAGGTCAAATAATTCACTGTTACAATGACAAGTGCAGTGTGCAATCACTGATATATCTTTCCCGATTTCCCATTTTCGTTAAGAGATCTAATGTTGGTCTCGCGGTATAATTTGTGACACAAGATCAAAGGGTCCTGGGTTCGAATCCAAGACAATATGTTTTAACTTTCTTTTTTCTTCTTTTTACTTTTTATTAGGGGGGGGGGGGAGTATGTGATATTATTTATATGATTGAGTAGTTATTTTTGGAATAATGCTTTTATCATAAGAATTCGATATGTATAACCTTAATTCGTCAAAAGTGACGAATTCAAAATCTAGTTAGGTTATACATATACATATGTATAACCTATTGATTTTGTTCGAATTTTTATTATTATTATTATTATTATTATTATTTATTTATTCTTCCCATCAATTTTGTTCGTCGCATATCTCAAGATCACATGAATCAATTGTCATGAATCTTCACATGATGATAGATCATGATCTAACTTAGATCTGCAAACTTTTTCAGTGACGTCACATTACTATGACGTCATCAGGACGCCATTTTGTAAAATGTTAATAATCATCATATCTCAGTCATGATTTATCAATTTCAATTCAAATTTCGCATCAATATTAATCGGGTCAATGGTCATCTTGTAAGCTCATGCGCGTACAATTAGACTCGAAAACGCGCGCGTACGCGTCCGTCAAATGAAAAAAAATGTCAAAAAATGCTCAAAACCTCAACCCGAGTAATTTACTATATGTTTTAGACGATTTTAAGCGTTTCAAAAAATTCCGCGCGTGCGCGTCGGCGCGCGCGTATTTGCGCGCGTAACGCGAATGAATAGTAAAATTGTCGTTTTTTCACATGTTTTGCATTCCTTATAGATCCCTCAACACACCCTATCAATTTGAGTCATTGTTGACTCATAATAACGGAGTACGCGCGCGTCAAAGTCAAAATTACGCGCGCTTGCAATTTGGCAAAATATGGTAAAAACATACTTTTTTTATTTGGCCATAACTTTTTAAAAAGTGCATAAACACACAATTTTCTTTTAATATTCGGATAGAGTATGAGTTGTAAATGCGAATTCATACCTCATTTATGCCGAGTAAATGTTATAAAGTCATCGAATTGACGGTTAAATTTGAAATCGCGCACGAGTGTGAGAATTGGCTAAATCTGGTCAAACATGCCCTTCTCTTAACGGTCACAACTTCTTTGATACATGGATATATCCAAATATTTTTACATATTCTGAAAGAGTATGAGTTGCACATATTTTTACATATCTAACAATGGCCAATCCGATTTTGTAAAGTCTCCATAGTGCACGATAAAGTAAAAGAAAAGTTCAACCTTCAATTACGACCATGATTTGGAGTGGAGAATAGCGCCATCTATCGGCGGATAATTCAAAAATATGTCCGCGCGCACGCAAATTGGCAAAATATGGTAAAAACATCCTTTTTGTATTCGGCCATAACTTTTTAAAAAGTCCACAAACACCCAATTTTATTTAATATTCGGATAGATTATGAGTTGTAGATACGAATTCATACCTCATTTATGCCGAGTAAATGTTATAAAGTCATCGAATTGACGGTTAAAGTTGAAATCGCGCACGAGTTTGAAAATTGGCTACATCTGGTCAAACATGCCCTTCTCTTATCGGTCATAACTTCTTTGATACATGGATATATCCAAATATTTGTTCATATTCTGAAAGAGTATGAGTTGCACATATTTATACATACCTAACAATGGACAATAAGATTTTGTAAAGTCTCCATATATAGTGCACGATAAAGTAAAACAAAAGTTCAACCTTCAATTACGACCTGTTCCCGTGCTCAAATCGTAAAATAAAAAAATAAAAAAAAAAGATTGTGTAGCGGAAACTCAGCTTTCACATACTGAAAACCGGGCAAAAATCGGCCAAAGGAAAGGTGTGATATGGTTGAAATAAGACGTCAGGTACAGAGCCATTTTACAGTCATTTTGGTCAATTTAAGAGCTGCCCACTCCCCAATTTGATAACAATTGAATGTAATGAAATAATATTGTTACCCTATTTTGTGTCATTCATTTATGCCAAGTAAATGTTATGACATCATCATATTACGCGTTGAAAAGTCAATATCATCATATCGAAATTTCAATATGTATAACCTTAATTCGTCAAATGTGACGAATTCAACATCTAGTATTGTTTTTGTGTCTGTATGCGAGTGCATAGAGACACGAAAACAAGAATTTTGTTCGTCGGATACCTCAATAACGGGTGCAGCTATTGTCCTGAAACTTTGCCAGATGATAGATCTTGGTCTAACTTAGAACTGCCAAACTTTTGGGTGCCGCCAAATATACGTGACGTCATCAGGACGCCATTTTGTGAAATTTCATTGATGGATGTATCTCAGTCATGCATCTTCTATTTCCCTTTAAATTTGGCACCAACAATTATCAGGCCGAGTGGCAACTTTTCCGATTATGCGCATGCGCATGCGCTACGTAACAAGCGCGTACGCGCCCGTCTAAGGATCTTAAAATCTGAAAATGCTCAAAAACAACCATTTTTTTATTCGGGCATAACTTTTTAAAAAGTCCACAAAAACCCATTTTTATTTTAATATTCGGATAGATTATGAGTTGTAAATGCGAATTCATACCTCATTCATGCCGAGTAAATGTCATAAAGTCATCATATTGACGGTTAAAAATTAAAAAGCGCACGAGCGTGAACATTTCCTAAGTCTGGTCTCTTATCGGCCATAACTTTTTAGAAAGTCCACAAACTCCCAAATTTCTTTGAATATCCGGAAAGATTATGAGTTGTAGATGCGAATTCATACCTCATTTATGCCGAGTAAATGTTACAAAGTCATCATATTGACCGTTAAAATTTAAATAGCGCACGAGTGTGAAAATTGGCTAAGTCTGAATAGCGCCATCTAACATCTAACGGCGAACAGTTCAAAACAAATAATTGGCAAAATATGGTAAAAACATCCTTTTTGAATTCGGCCGTAACTTTTTAAAAAATCAACAAACACCCAATTCTATTTGAATATTTGGATAGATTATGAGTTGTAGATACGAATTCATATCTCATTTATGCCGAGTAAATCTTCTAAAGTTATCGAATTGACCGCTTAAAGTTGAAATCGCGCAAAGAGTGTGAAAATTGGCTAAATCTGGTCAAACATGCACTTCTCTTAACGGTCACAACTTCTTTGATACATGGATATATACAAATATTTTTTCATATTCTGAAAGGGTATGAGTTGCACATATTTTTACAAATTTAACATTGGCCAATCAGATTTTGTAAATTCATCATAGTGCACGATAAAGTAAAAAAAAGTTCAACCTTCAATTACGACCTGTTCCCGTGCTCTAATCGTGAAATAAACTCGAAAATTGCGATAGTGTAGCGGAAACTCAGCTTTAACATACTGAAAACCGGGTAAAGATCGGCCAAACGAAAGGTGTGATATGGTCAAAATAAGACGTCAAGTACAGAGCCATTTTACAGTCATTTTGGTCAATTAAAGAGCTGCCCCCTCCCCTTTTGTTATGAATTAATATGGTTACCCTATTTTGTGTCATTCATTTATGCCAAGTAAATGATATGACATTATCATAATTACGCGTTGAAAAGTCAATATCATCATATCGAAATTTCAACATGTATAACCTTAATTCGTCCAAAGTGACGAATTCAACATCTAGTTAGGTTATACATATACATATGTATAACCTATTGATTTTGTTCGAATTTTTATTAGGTTATACATATACATATGTATAACCTATTGATTTCGTTCGAATTTTTATTATTATTTATTTATTCTTCCCATCAATTTTGTTTGTCGCATATCTCAAGATCACATGAATCAATTGTCATGAATCTTCACATGATGATAGATCATGATCTAACTTAGATCTGCAATCTTTTTCAGTGACGTCACATTACTATGACGTCATCAGGACGCCATTTTGTCAAATGTTAATAATCATCATATCTCAGTCATGATTTATCAATTTCAATTCAAATTTCGCATCAATATTAATCGGGTCAATGGTCATCTTTTAAGCTCATGCCCGTGCAATTACACTCGGAGACGCGCACGTACGCGTCCGTCAAATGAAAAAAAATGTCAAAAAATGCTCAAAACCCCAACCCGAGTAATTTACTATATGTTTCAGACAATTTTAAGCGTTTCAGAAAATTCCGCGCGTGCGCGTCGGCGCGCGCGTATTTGCGCGCGTAACGCGAATGAATTGTAAAATTGTCGTTTTTTCACATGTTTTGGATTCCTTATAGATCCCTCAACACACCCTATCAATTTGAGTCATTGTTG
This sequence comes from Echinarachnius parma, assembly GCA_037951105.1. Lineage (NCBI taxonomy): Eukaryota > Metazoa > Echinodermata > Echinoidea > Clypeasteroida > Echinarachniidae > Echinarachnius > Echinarachnius parma. The sequence continues at coordinate 135,777 of JBAMJV010001148.1, read as the reverse complement.
ACTCATAATAACGGAGTACGCGCGCGTCAAAGTCAAAATTACGCGCGCACGCAAATTGGCAAAATATGGTAAAAACATCCTTTTTTTATTTGGCCATAACTTTTTTAAAAGTCCACAAACATCCAATTTTCTTTTAATATTCGGATAGATTATGAGTTGTAGATACGAATTCATACCTCATTTATGCCGAGTAAATGTTATAAAGTCATCATATTGACGGTTAAAGTTGAAAATGCGAATTTTAATCAATTTCAGTCAATGTTGAAATCGATCACAGCGGCCTATTGACCATATCTCACTTATTCTCCATCAATGTACTCCCAAATTTTGATATATCGTAGCTGATGTTCTGCTCTATTCGCAATCTATTCACACCATTTAGTTTTGTTCAATGGATCCTGATGAATTGTTTGATTGGAAATAGAGTTCAAATCTGTTACAAATTGAGGGTTAGCCAAAACGTATGTTATCGACATAACTGCTGAAGGAATTATGCTATCAATTTGAGATTTCGCATGTAGATAGGGATTTGCAAGCCCATCATTTCATAAGTTAACACCAAATCGCGAAAATGCATATTTCATTGTCATATTTACCGTTAAAGGTCAAATAAATCAAGCATGAATACTCAATAACCACATACGCCGCGGACATGTAATCCAGCACACATGTATGGTATAATGAAAGGAAAAATGTTCATAAGATAAGATCGGATTATGAAAATGGCGTTAAGGATATGTAATTTAGGTTCAAAGGTCAAATAATTCACTGTTACAATGACAAGTGCAGTGTGCAATCACTGATATATCTTTCCCGATTTCCCATTTTCGTTAAGAGATCTAATGTTGGTCTCGCGGTATAATTTGTGACACAAGATCAAAGGGTCCTGGGTTCGAATCCAAGACAATATGTTTTAACTTTCTTTTTTCTTCTTTTTACTTTTTATTAGGGGGGGGGGGGAGTATGTGATATTATTTATATGATTGAGTAGTTATTTTTGGAATAATGCTTTTATCATAAGAATTCGATATGTATAACCTTAATTCGTCAAAAGTGACGAATTCAAAATCTAGTTAGGTTATACATATACATATGTATAACCTATTGATTTTGTTCGAATTTTTATTATTATTATTATTATTATTATTATTTATTTATTCTTCCCATCAATTTTGTTCGTCGCATATCTCAAGATCACATGAATCAATTGTCATGAATCTTCACATGATGATAGATCATGATCTAACTTAGATCTGCAAACTTTTTCAGTGACGTCACATTACTATGACGTCATCAGGACGCCATTTTGTAAAATGTTAATAATCATCATATCTCAGTCATGATTTATCAATTTCAATTCAAATTTCGCATCAATATTAATCGGGTCAATGGTCATCTTGTAAGCTCATGCGCGTACAATTAGACTCGAAAACGCGCGCGTACGCGTCCGTCAAATGAAAAAAAATGTCAAAAAATGCTCAAAACCTCAACCCGAGTAATTTACTATATGTTTTAGACGATTTTAAGCGTTTCAAAAAATTCCGCGCGTGCGCGTCGGCGCGCGCGTATTTGCGCGCGTAACGCGAATGAATAGTAAAATTGTCGTTTTTTCACATGTTTTGCATTCCTTATAGATCCCTCAACACACCCTATCAATTTGAGTCATTGTTGACTCATAATAACGGAGTACGCGCGCGTCAAAGTCAAAATTACGCGCGCTTGCAATTTGGCAAAATATGGTAAAAACATACTTTTTTTATTTGGCCATAACTTTTTAAAAAGTGCATAAACACACAATTTTCTTTTAATATTCGGATAGAGTATGAGTTGTAAATGCGAATTCATACCTCATTTATGCCGAGTAAATGTTATAAAGTCATCGAATTGACGGTTAAATTTGAAATCGCGCACGAGTGTGAGAATTGGCTAAATCTGGTCAAACATGCCCTTCTCTTAACGGTCACAACTTCTTTGATACATGGATATATCCAAATATTTTTACATATTCTGAAAGAGTATGAGTTGCACATATTTTTACATATCTAACAATGGCCAATCCGATTTTGTAAAGTCTCCATAGTGCACGATAAAGTAAAAGAAAAGTTCAACCTTCAATTACGACCATGATTTGGAGTGGAGAATAGCGCCATCTATCGGCGGATAATTCAAAAATATGTCCGCGCGCACGCAAATTGGCAAAATATGGTAAAAACATCCTTTTTGTATTCGGCCATAACTTTTTAAAAAGTCCACAAACACCCAATTTTATTTAATATTCGGATAGATTATGAGTTGTAGATACGAATTCATACCTCATTTATGCCGAGTAAATGTTATAAAGTCATCGAATTGACGGTTAAAGTTGAAATCGCGCACGAGTTTGAAAATTGGCTACATCTGGTCAAACATGCCCTTCTCTTATCGGTCATAACTTCTTTGATACATGGATATATCCAAATATTTGTTCATATTCTGAAAGAGTATGAGTTGCACATATTTATACATACCTAACAATGGACAATAAGATTTTGTAAAGTCTCCATATATAGTGCACGATAAAGTAAAACAAAAGTTCAACCTTCAATTACGACCTGTTCCCGTGCTCAAATCGTAAAATAAAAAAATAAAAAAAAAAGATTGTGTAGCGGAAACTCAGCTTTCACATACTGAAAACCGGGCAAAAATCGGCCAAAGGAAAGGTGTGATATGGTTGAAATAAGACGTCAGGTACAGAGCCATTTTACAGTCATTTTGGTCAATTTAAGAGCTGCCCACTCCCCAATTTGATAACAATTGAATGTAATGAAATAATATTGTTACCCTATTTTGTGTCATTCATTTATGCCAAGTAAATGTTATGACATCATCATATTACGCGTTGAAAAGTCAATATCATCATATCGAAATTTCAATATGTATAACCTTAATTCGTCAAATGTGACGAATTCAACATCTAGTATTGTTTTTGTGTCTGTATGCGAGTGCATAGAGACACGAAAACAAGAATTTTGTTCGTCGGATACCTCAATAACGGGTGCAGCTATTGTCCTGAAACTTTGCCAGATGATAGATCTTGGTCTAACTTAGAACTGCCAAACTTTTGGGTGCCGCCAAATATACGTGACGTCATCAGGACGCCATTTTGTGAAATTTCATTGATGGATGTATCTCAGTCATGCATCTTCTATTTCCCTTTAAATTTGGCACCAACAATTATCAGGCCGAGTGGCAACTTTTCCGATTATGCGCATGCGCATGCGCTACGTAACAAGCGCGTACGCGCCCGTCTAAGGATCTTAAAATCTGAAAATGCTCAAAAACAACCATTTTTTTATTCGGGCATAACTTTTTAAAAAGTCCACAAAAACCCATTTTTATTTTAATATTCGGATAGATTATGAGTTGTAAATGCGAATTCATACCTCATTCATGCCGAGTAAATGTCATAAAGTCATCATATTGACGGTTAAAAATTAAAAAGCGCACGAGCGTGAACATTTCCTAAGTCTGGTCTCTTATCGGCCATAACTTTTTAGAAAGTCCACAAACTCCCAAATTTCTTTGAATATCCGGAAAGATTATGAGTTGTAGATGCGAATTCATACCTCATTTATGCCGAGTAAATGTTACAAAGTCATCATATTGACCGTTAAAATTTAAATAGCGCACGAGTGTGAAAATTGGCTAAGTCTGAATAGCGCCATCTAACATCTAACGGCGAACAGTTCAAAACAAATAATTGGCAAAATATGGTAAAAACATCCTTTTTGAATTCGGCCGTAACTTTTTAAAAAATCAACAAACACCCAATTCTATTTGAATATTTGGATAGATTATGAGTTGTAGATACGAATTCATACCTCATTTATGCCGAGTAAATCTTCTAAAGTTATCGAATTGACCGCTTAAAGTTGAAATCGCGCAAAGAGTGTGAAAATTGGCTAAATTTGGTCAAACATGCATTTCTCTTAACGGTCACAACTTCTTTGATACATGGATATATACAAATATTTTTTCATATTCTGAAAGAGTATGAGTTGCACATATTTTTTACAAATTTAACATTGGCCAATCAGATTTTGTAAAGTCATCATTGTGCACGATAAAGTAAAACAAAAGTTCAACCTCCAATTACGACCTGTTCTCGTGCTCTAATCGTAAAATAAAATCGAAAAAATGATTGTGTAGCGGAAACTCAGCTTTCACATACTGAAAACCGGGCAAAAATCGGCCAAAGGAAAGGTGTGATATGGTTGAAATAAGACATCAGCTACAGAGCCATTTTACAGTCATTTTGGTCAATTAAAGAGCTCCCCACTCCCCTTTTGTTATGAATTAATATTGTTACCCTATTTTGTGTCATTCATTTATGCCAAGTAAATGTTATGACATTATCATAATTACGCGTTGAAAAGTCAATATCATAATATCGTAATTTCAATATGTATAACCTTAATTCGTCAAACGTGACGAATTCAACATCTAGTATTGTTTTTGTGTCTGTATGCCAATGCATAGAGACACGAAAACAAGGATTTTTGTTCGTCGGATACCTCAATAACGGGTGCAGCTATTGTCCTGAAACTTTGCCAGATGATAGATCTTGGTCTAACTTAGAACTGCCAAACTTTTGAGTGCCGCCGACTATTCGTGACGTCATCAGGACGCCATTTTGTGAAATTTCATTCATGAATGTATCTCAGTCATGCATCTTCTATTTCCCTTTAAATTTGGCACCAACAATTATCAGGCCGAGTGGCAACTTTTCCCATTATGCGCATGCGCATGCGCTACGTAACAAGCGCGTACGCGCCCGTCTAAGGATCTTAAAATCTGAAAATGATCAAAAACAACCATTTTTTTATTCGGGCATAACTTTTTAAAAAGTCCACAAAAACCCAACTTTCTTTTAATATTCGGATAGATTATGAGTTGTAGATACGAATTCATACCTCATTTATGCCGAGTAAATGTCATAAAGTCATCATATTGACGGTTAAAAATTAAATAGCGCACGAGCGTGAAAATTTCCCAAGTCTGGTCTCTTATCGGCCATAACTTTTTAAAAAGTCCACAAACTCCCAAATTTCTTTGAATATCCGGAAAGATTATGAGTTGTAGATGCGAATTCATACCTCATTTATGCCGAGTAAATGTTACAAAGTCATCATATTAACCGTTAAGATTTAAAAAGCGCACGAGTGTGAAAATTGGCTAAGTCTGAACAGCGCCATCTAACATCTAAGGGCGAACCGTTCAAATCAAATAATTGGCAAAATATGGTCAAAACATCCTTTTTTAATTCGGCCATAACTTTTTCAAAGGTCGACAAAAACCCAATTTTATTTGAATATTTGGATAGATTATGAGTTGTAGATACGAATTCATACTTGCTTTATGCCGAGTAAATCTTCTAAAGTCATCGAATTGACCGGTTAAAGTTGAAATCGCGCAAAGAGTGTGAAAATTGGCTAAATCTGGTCAAACATGCACTTCTCTTATCGGTCACAACTTCTTTGATACATGGAAATATACAAATATTTTTTCCTATTCTGAAAGAGTATGAGTTGCACATATTTTTACAATTTTAACATTGGCCAATCAGATTTGGTAAAGTCATCATAGTGCACGATAAAGAAAAAAAAAGTTCAACCTTCAATTACGACCTGTTCCCGTGCTCTAATCGTGAAATAAACTCGAAAATTGCGATAGTGTAGCGGAAACTCAGCTTTAACATACTGAAAACCGGGTAAAGATCGGCCAAACGAAAGGTGTGATATGGTCAAAATAAGACGTCAAGTACAGAGCCATTTTACAGTCATTTTGGTCAATTAAAGAGCTGCCCCCTCCCCTTTTGTTATGAATTAATATGGTTACCCTATTTTGTGTCATTCATTTATGCCAAGTAAATGATATGACATTATCATAATTACGCGTTGAAAAGTCAATATCATCATATCGAAATTTCAACATGTATAACCTTAATTCGTCCAAAGTGACGAATTCAACATCTAGTTAGGTTATACATATACATATGTATAACCTATTGATTTTGTTCGAATTTTTATTAGGTTATACATATACATATGTATAACCTATTGATTTCGTTCGAATTTTTATTATTATTTATTTATTCTTCCCATCAATTTTGTTCGTCGCATATCTCAAGATCACATGAATCAATTGTCATGAATCTTCACATGATGATAGATCATGATCTAACTTAGATCTGCAATCTTTTTCAGTGACGTCACATTACTATGACGTCATCAGGACGCCATTTTGTCAAATGTTAATAATCATCATATCTCAGTCATGATTTATCAATTTCAATTCAAATTTCGCATCAATATTAATCGGGTCAATGGTCATCTTTTAAGCTCATGCCCGTGCAATTACACTCGGAGACGCGCACGTACGCGTCCGTCAAATGAAAAAAAATGTCAAAAAATGCTCAAAACCCCAACCCGAGTAATTTACTATATGTTTCAGACAATTTTAAGCGTTTCAGAAAATTCCGCGCGTGCGCGTCGGCGCGCGCGTATTTGCGCGCGTAACGCGAATGAATAGTAAAATTGTCGTTTTTTCACATGTTTTGGATTCCTTATAGATCCCTCAACACACCCTATCAATTTGAGTCATTGTTGACTCATAATAACGGAGTACGCGCGCGTCAAAGTCAAAATTACGCGCGCACGCAAATTGGCAAAATATGGTAAAAACATCCTTTTTTTATTTGGCCATAACTTTTTTAAAAGTCCACAAACATCCAATTTTCTTTTAATATTCGGATAGATTATGAGTTGTAGATACGAATTCATACCTCATTTATGCCGAGTAAATGTTATAAAGTCATCATATTGACGGTTAAAGTTGAAAATGCGAATTTTAATCAATTTCAGTCAATGTTGAAATCGATCACAGCGGCCTATTGACCATATCTCACTTATTCTCCATCAATGTACTCCCAAATTTTGATATATCGTAGCTGATGTTCTGCTCTATTCGCAATCTATTCACACCATTTAGTTTTGTTCAATGGATCCTGATGAATTGTTTGATTGGAAATAGAGTTCAAATCTGTTACAAATTGAGGGTTAGCCAAAACGTATGTTATCGACATAACTGCTGAAGGAATTATGCTATCAATTTGAGATTTCGCATGTAGATAGGGATTTGCAAGCCCATCATTTCATAAGTTAACACCAAATCGCGAAAATGCATATTTCATTGTCATATTTACCGTTAAAGGTCAAATAAATCAAGCATGAATACTCAATAACCACGTACGCCGCGGACATGTAATCCAGCACACATGTATGGTATAATGAAAGGAAAAATGTTCATAAGATAAGATCGGATTATGAAAATGGCGTTAAGGATATGTAATTTAGGTTCAAAGGTCAAATAATTCACTGTTACAATGACAAGTGCAGTGTGCAATCACTGATATATCTTTCCCGATTTCCCATTTTCGTTAAGAGATCTAATGTTGGTCTCGCGGTATAATTTGTGACACAAGATCAAAGGGTCCTGGGTTCGAATCCAAGACAATATGTTTTAACTTTCTTTTTTCTTCTTTTTACTTTTTATTAGGGGGGGGGGGGGGAGTATGTGATATTATTTATATGATTGAGTAGTTATTTTTGGAATAATGCTTTTATCATAAGAATTCGATATGTATAACCTTAATTCGTCAAAAGTGACGAATTCAAAATCTAGTATTGTTTTTGTGTCTGTATGCCAATGCATAGAGACACGAAAACAAGGATTTTTGTTCGTCGGATACCTCAATAACGGGTGCAGCTATTGTCCTGAAACTTTGCCAGATGATAGATCTTGGTCTAACTTAGAACTGCCAAACTTTTGAGTGCCGCCGACTATTCGTGACGTCATCAGGACGCCATTTTGTGAAATTTCATTCATGAATGTATCTCAGTCATGCATCTTCTATTTCCCTTTAAATTTGGCACCAACAATTATCAGGCCGAGTGGCAACTTTTCCCATTATGCGCATGCGCATGCGCTACGTAACAAGCGCGTACGCGCCCGTCTAAGGATCTTAAAATCTGAAAATGATCAAAAACAACCATTTTTTTATTCGGGCATAACTTTTTAAAAAGTCCACAAAAACCCAACTTTCTTTTAATATTCGGATAGATTATGAGTTGTAGATACGAATTCATACCTCATTTATGCCGAGTAAATGTCATAAAGTCATCATATTGACGGTTAAAAATTAAATAGCGCACGAGCGTGAAAATTTCCCAAGTCTGGTCTCTTATCGGCCATAACTTTTTAAAAAGTCCACAAACTCCCAAATTTCTTTGAATATCCGGAAAGATTATGAGTTGTAGATGCGAATTCATACCTCATTTATGCCGAGTAAATGTTACAAAGTCATCATATTAACCGTTAAGATTTAAAAAGCGCACGAGTGTGAAAATTGGCTAAGTCTGAACAGCGCCATCTAACATCTAAGGGCGAACCGTTCAAATCAAATAATTGGCAAAATATGGTCAAAACATCCTTTTTTAATTCGGCCATAACTTTTTCAAAGGTCGACAAAAACCCAATTTTATTTGAATATTTGGATAGATTATGAGTTGTAGATACGAATTCATACTTGCTTTATGCCGAGTAAATCTTCTAAAGTCATCGAATTGACCGGTTAAAGTTGAAATCGCGCAAAGAGTGTGAAAATTGGCTAAATCTGGTCAAACATGCACTTCTCTTATCGGTCACAACTTCTTTGATACATGGAAATATACAAATATTTTTTCCTATTCTGAAAGAGTATGAGTTGCACATATTTTTACAATTTTAACATTGGCCAATCAGATTTGGTAAAGTCATCATAGTGCACGATAAAGAAAAAAAAAGTTCAACCTTCAATTACGACCTGTTCCCGTGCTCTAATCGTGAAATAAACTCGAAAATTGCGATAGTGTAGCGGAAACTCAGCTTTAACATACTGAAAACCGGGTAAAGATCGGCCAAACGAAAGGTGTGATATGGTCAAAATAAGACGTCAAGTACAGAGCCATTTTACAGTCATTTTGGTCAATTAAAGAGCTGCCCCCTCCCCTTTTGTTATGAATTAATATGGTTACCCTATTTTGTGTCATTCATTTATGCCAAGTAAATGATATGACATTATCATAATTACGCGTTGAAAAGTCAATATCATCATATCGAAATTTCAACATGTATAACCTTAATTCGTCCAAAGTGACGAATTCAACATCTAGTTAGGTTATACATATACATATGTATAACCTATTGATTTTGTTCGAATTTTTATTAGGTTATACATATACATATGTATAACCTATTGATTTCGTTCGAATTTTTATTATTATTTATTTATTCTTCCCATCAATTTTGTTCGTCGCATATCTCAAGATCACATGAATCAATTGTCATGAATCTTCACATGATGATAGATCATGATCTAACTTAGATCTGCAATCTTTTTCAGTGACGTCACATTACTATGACGTCATCAGGACGCCATTTTGTCAAATGTTAATAATCATCATATCTCAGTCATGATTTATCAATTTCAATTCAAATTTCGCATCAATATTAATCGGGTCAATGGTCATCTTTTAAGCTCATGCCCGTGCAATTACACTCGGAGACGCGCACGTACGCGTCCGTCAAATGAAAAAAAATGTCAAAAAATGCTCAAAACCCCAACCCGAGTAATTTACTATATGTTTCAGACAATTTTAAGCGTTTCAGAAAATTCCGCGCGTGCGCGTCGGCGCGCGCGTATTTGCGCGCGTAACGCGAATGAATAGTAAAATTGTCGTTTTTTCACATGTTTTGGATTTCTTATAGATCCCTCAACACACCCTATCAATTTGAGTCATTGTTGACTCATAATAACGGAGTACGCGCGCGTCAAAGTCAAAATTACGCGCGCACGCAAATTGGCAAAATATGGTAAAAACATCCTTTTTTTATTTGGCCATAACTTTTTTAAAAGTCCACAAACATCCAATTTTCTTTTAATATTCGGATAGATTATGAGTTGTAGATACGAATTCATACCTCATTTATGCCGAGTAAATGTTATAAAGTCATCATATTGACGGTTAAAGTTGAAAATGCGAATTTTAATCAATTTCAGTCAATGTTGAAATCGATCACAGCGGCCTATTGACCATATCTCACTTATTCTCCATCAATGTACTCCCAAATTTTGATATATCGTAGCTGATGTTCTGCTCTATTCGCAATCTATTCACACCATTTAGTTTTGTTCAATGGATCCTGATGAATTGTTTGATTGGAAATAGAGTTCAAATCTGTTACAAATTGAGGGTTAGCCAAAACGTATGTTATCGACATAACTGCTGAAGGAATTATGCTATCAATTTGAGATTTCGCATGTAGATAGGGATTTGCAAGCCCATCATTTCATAAGTTAACACCAAATCGCGAAAATGCATATTTCATTGTCATATTTACCGTTAAAGGTCAAATAAATCAAGCATGAATACTCAATAACCACGTACGCCGCGGACATGTAATCCAGCACACATGTATGGTATAATGAAAGGAAAAATGTTCATAAGATAAGATCGGATTATGAAAATGGCGTTAAGGATATGTAATTTAGGTTCAAAGGTCAAATAATTCACTGTTACAATGACAAGTGCAGTGTGCAATCACTGATATATCTTTCCCGATTTCCCATTTTCGTTAAGAGATCTAATGTTGGTCTCGCGGTATAATTTGTGACACAAGATCAAAGGGTCCTGGGTTCGAATCCAAGACAATATGTTTTAACTTTCTTTTTTCTTCTTTTTACTTTTTATTAGGGGGGGGGGGGGGAGTATGTGATATTATTTATATGATTGAGTAGTTATTTTTGGAATAATGCTTTTATCATAAGAATTCGATATGTATAACCTTAATTCGTCAAAAGTGACGAATTCAAAATCTAGTATTGTTTTTGTGTCTGTATGCCAATGCATAGAGACACGAAAACAAGGATTTTTGTTCGTCGGATACCTCAATAACGGGTGCAGCTATTGTCCTGAAACTTTGCCAGATGATAGATCTTGGTCTAACTTAGAACTGCCAAACTTTTGAGTGCCGCCGACTATTCGTGACGTCATCAGGACGCCATTTTGTGAAATTTCATTCATGAATGTATCTCAGTCATGCATCTTCTATTTCCCTTTAAATTTGGCACCAACAATTATCAGGCCGAGTGGCAACTTTTCCCATTATGCGCATGCGCATGCGCTACGTAACAAGCGCGTACGCGCCCGTCTAAGGATCTTAAAATCTGAAAATGATCAAAAACAACCATTTTTTTATTCGGGCATAACTTTTTAAAAAGTCCACAAAAACCCAACTTTCTTTTAATATTCGGATAGATTATGAGTTGTAGATACGAATTCATACCTCATTTATGCCGAGTAAATGTCATAAAGTCATCATATTGACGGTTAAAAATTAAATAGCGCACGAGCGTGAAAATTTCCCAAGTCTGGTCTCTTATCGGCCATAACTTTTTAAAAAGTCCACAAACTCCCAAATTTCTTTGAATATCCGGAAAGATTATGAGTTGTAGATGCGAATTCATACCTCATTTATGCCGAGTAAATGTTACAAAGTCATCATATTAACCGTTAAGATTTAAAAAGCGCACGAGTGTGAAAATTGGCTAAGTCTGAACAGCGCCATCTAACATCTAAGGGCGAACCGTTCAAATCAAATAATTGGCAAAATATGGTCAAAACATCCTTTTTTAATTCGGCCATAACTTTTTCAAAGGTCGACAAAAACCCAATTTTATTTGAATATTTGGATAGATTATGAGTTGTAGATACGAATTCATACTTGCTTTATGCCGAGTAAATCTTCTAAAGTCATCGAATTGACCGGTTAAAGTTGAAATCGCGCAAAGAGTGTGAAAATTGGCTAAATCTGGTCAAACATGCACTTCTCTTATCGGTCACAACTTCTTTGATACATGGAAATATACAAATATTTTTTCCTATTCTGAAAGAGTATGAGTTGCACATATTTTTACAATTTTAACATTGGCCAATCAGATTTGGTAAAGTCATCATAGTGCACGATAAAGAAAAAAAAAGTTCAACCTTCAATTACGACCTGTTCCCGTGCTCTAATCGTGAAATAAACTCGAAAATTGCGATAGTGTAGCGGAAACTCAGCTTTAACATACTGAAAACCGGGTAAAGATCGGCCAAACGAAAGGTGTGATATGGTCAAAATAAGACGTCAAGTACAGAGCCATTTTACAGTCATTTTGGTCAATTAAAGAGCTGCCCCCTCCCCTTTTGTTATGAATTAATATGGTTACCCTATTTTGTGTCATTCATTTATGCCAAGTAAATGATATGACATTATCATAATTACGCGTTGAAAAGTCAATATCATCATATCGAAATTTCAACATGTATAACCTTAATTCGTCCAAAGTGACGAATTCAACATCTAGTTAGGTTATACATATACATATGTATAACCTATTGATTTTGTTCGAATTTTTATTAGGTTATACATATACATATGTATAACCTATTGATTTCGTTCGAATTTTTATTATTATTTATTTATTCTTCCCATCAATTTTGTTCGTCGCATATCTCAAGATCACATGAATCAATTGTCATGAATCTTCACATGATGATAGATCATGATCTAACTTAGATCTGCAATCTTTTTCAGTGACGTCACATTACTATGACGTCATCAGGACGCCATTTTGTCAAATGTTAATAATCATCATATCTCAGTCATGATTTATCAATTTCAATTCAAATTTCGCATCAATATTAATCGGGTCAATGGTCATCTTTTAAGCTCATGCCCGTGCAATTACACTCGGAGACGCGCACGTACGCGTCCGTCAAATGAAAAAAAATGTCAAAAAATGCTCAAAACCCCAACCCGAGTAATTTACTATATGTTTCAGACAATTTTAAGCGTTTCAGAAAATTCCGCGCGTGCGCGTCGGCGCGCGCGTATTTGCGCGCGTAACGCGAATGAATAGTAAAATTGTCGTTTTTTCACATGTTTTGGATTCCTTATAGATCCCTCAACACACCCTATCAATTTGAGTCATTGTTGACTCATAATAACGGAGTACGCGCGCGTCAAAGTCAAAATTACGCGCGCACGCAAATTGGCAAAATATGGTAAAAACATCCTTTTTTTATTTGGCCATAACTTTTTTAAAAGTCCACAAACATCCAATTTTCTTTTAATATTCGGATAGATTATGAGTTGTAGATACGAATTCATACCTCATTTATGCCGAGTAAATGTTATAAAGTCATCATATTGACGGTTAAAGTTGAAAATGCGAATTTTAATCAATTTCAGTCAATGTTGAAATCGATCACAGCGGCCTATTGACCATATCTCACTTATTCTCCATCAATGTACTCCCAAATTTTGATATATCGTAGCTGATGTTCTGCTCTATTCGCAATCTATTCACACCATTTAGTTTTGTTCAATGGATCCTGATGAATTGTTTGATTGGAAATAGAGTTCAAATCTGTTACAAATTGAGGGTTAGCCAAAACGTATGTTATCGACATAACTGCTGAAGGAATTATGCTATCAATTTGAGATTTCGCATGTAGATAGGGATTTGCAAGCCCATCATTTCATAAGTTAACACCAAATCGCGAAAATGCATATTTCATTGTCATATTTACCGTTAAAGGTCAAATAAATCAAGCATGAATACTCAATAACCACGTACGCCGCGGACATGTAATCCAGCACACATGTATGGTATAATGAAAGGAAAAATGTTCATAAGATAAGATCGGATTATGAAAATGGCGTTAAGGATATGTAATTTAGGTTCAAAGGTCAAATAATTCACTGTTACAATGACAAGTGCAGTGTGCAATCACTGATATATCTTTCCCGATTTCCCATTTTCGTTAAGAGATCTAATGTTGGTCTCGCGGTATAATTTGTGACACAAGATCAAAGGGTCCTGGGTTCGAATCCAAGACAATATGTTTTAACTTTCTTTTTTCTTCTTTTTACTTTTTATTAGGGGGGGGGGGAGTATGTGATATTATTTATATGATTGAGTAGTTATTTTTGGAATAATGCTTTTATCATAAGAATTCGATATGTATAACCTTAATTCGTCAAAAGTGACGAATTCAAAATCTAGTATTGTTTTTGTGTCTGTATGCCAATGCATAGAGACACGAAAACAAGGATTTTTGTTCGTCGGATACCTCAATAACGGGTGCAGCTATTGTCCTGAAACTTTGCCAGATGATAGATCTTGGTCTAACTTAGAACTGCCAAACTTTTGAGTGCCGCCGACTATTCGTGACGTCATCAGGACGCCATTTTGTGAAATTTCATTCATGAATGTATCTCAGTCATGCATCTTCTATTTCCCTTTAAATTTGGCACCAACAATTATCAGGCCGAGTGGCAACTTTTCCCATTATGCGCATGCGCATGCGCTACGTAACAAGCGCGTACGCGCCCGTCTAAGGATCTTAAAATCTGAAAATGATCAAAAACAACCATTTTTTTATTCGGGCATAACTTTTTAAAAAGTCCACAAAAACCCAACTTTCTTTTAATATTCGGATAGATTATGAGTTGTAGATACGAATTCATACCTCATTTATGCCGAGTAAATGTCATAAAGTCATCATATTGACGGTTAAAAATTAAATAGCGCACGAGCGTGAAAATTTCCCAAGTCTGGTCTCTTATCGGCCATAACTTTTTAAAAAGTCCACAAACTCCCAAATTTCTTTGAATATCCGGAAAGATTATGAGTTGTAGATGCGAATTCATACCTCATTTATGCCGAGTAAATGTTACAAAGTCATCATATTAACCGTTAAGATTTAAAAAGCGCACGAGTGTGAAAATTGGCTAAGTCTGAACAGCGCCATCTAACATCTAAGGGCGAACCGTTCAAATCAAATAATTGGCAAAATATGGTCAAAACATCCTTTTTTAATTCGGCCATAACTTTTTCAAAGGTCAACAAAAACCCAATTTTATTTGAATATTTGGATAGATTATGAGTTGTAGATACGAATTCATACTTGCTTTATGCCGAGTAAATCTTCTAAAGTCATCGAATTGACCGGTTAAAGTTGAAATCGCGCAAAGAGTGTGAAAATTGGCTAAATCTGGTCAAACATGCACTTCTCTTATCGGTCACAACTTCTTTGATACATGGAAATATACAAATATTTTTTCCTATTCTGAAAGAGTATGAGTTGCACATATTTTTACAATTTTAACATTGGCCAATCAGATTTGGTAAAGTCATCATAGTGCACGATAAAGAAAAAAAAAGTTCAACCTTCAATTACGACCTGTTCCCGTGCTCTAATCGTGAAATAAACTCGAAAATTGCGATAGTGTAGCGGAAACTCAGCTTTAACATACTGAAAACCGGGTAAAGATCGGCCAAACGAAAGGTGTGATATGGTCAAAATAAGACGTCAAGTACAGAGCCATTTTACAGTCATTTTGGTCAATTAAAGAGCTGCCCCCTCCCCTTTTGTTATGAATTAATATGGTTACCCTATTTTGTGTCATTCATTTATGCCAAGTAAATGATATGACATTATCATAATTACGCGTTGAAAAGTCAATATCATCATATCGAAATTTCAACATGTATAACCTTAATTCGTCTAAAGTGACGAATTCAACATCTAGTTAGGTTATACATATACATATGTATAACCTATTGATTTTGTTCGAATTTTTATTAGGTTATACATATACATATGTATAACCTATTGATTTCGTTCGAATTTTTATTATTATTTATTTATTCTTCCCATCAATTTTGTTCGTCGCATATCTCAAGATCACATGAATCAATTGTCATGAATCTTCACATGATGATAGATCATGATCTAACTTAGATCTGCAATCTTTTTCAGTGACGTCACATTACTATGACGTCATCAGGACGCCATTTTGTCAAATGTTAATAATCATCATATCTCAGTCATGATTTATCAATTTCAATTCAAATTTCGCATCAATATTAATCGGGTCAATGGTCATCTTTTAAGCTCATGCCCGTGCAATTACACTCGGAGACGCGCACGTACGCGTCCGTCAAATGAAAAAAAATGTCAAAAAATGCTCAAAACCCCAACCCGAGTAATTTACTATATGTTTCAGACAATTTTAAGCGTTTCAGAAAATTCCGCGCGTGCGCGTCGGCGCGCGCGTATTTGCGCGCGTAACGCGAATGAATAGTAAAATTGTCGTTTTTTCACATGTTTTGGATTCCTTATAGATCCCTCAACACACCCTATCAATTTGAGTCATTGTTGACTCATAATAACGGAGTACGCGCGCGTCAAAGTCAAAATTACGCGCGCACGCAAATTGGCAAAATATGGTAAAAACATCCTTTTTTTATTTGGCCATAACTTTTTTAAAAGTCCACAAACATCCAATTTTCTTTTAATATTCGGATAGATTATGAGTTGTAGATACGAATTCATACCTCATTTATGCCGAGTAAATGTTATAAAGTCATCATATTGACGGTTAAAGTTGAAAATGCGAATTTTAATCAATTTCAGTCAATGTTGAAATCGATCACAGCGGCCTATTGACCATATCTCACTTATTCTCCATCAATGTACTCCCAAATTTTGATATATCGTAGCTGATGTTCTGCTCTATTCGCAATCTATTCACACCATTTAGTTTTGTTCAATGGATCCTGATGAATTGTTTGATTGGAAATAGAGTTCAAATCTGTTACAAATTGAGGGTTAGCCAAAACGTATGTTATCGACATAACTGCTGAAGGAATTATGCTATCAATTTGAGATTTCGCATGTAGATAGGGATTTGCAAGCCCATCATTTCATAAGTTAACACCAAATCGCGAAAATGCATATTTCATTGTCATATTTACCGTTAAAGGTCAAATAAATCAAGCATGAATACTCAATAACCACGTACGCCGCGGACATGTAATCCAGCACACATGTATGGTATAATGAAAGGAAAAATGTTCATAAGATAAGATCGGATTATGAAAATGGCGTTAAGGATATGTAATTTAGGTTCAAAGGTCAAATAATTCACTGTTACAATGACAAGTGCAGTGTGCAATCACTGATATATCTTTCCCGATTTCCCATTTTCGTTAAGAGATCTAATGTTGGTCTCGCGGTATAATTTGTGACACAAGATCAAAGGGTCCTGGGTTCGAATCCAAGACAATATGTTTTAACTTTCTTTTTTCTTCTTTTTACTTTTTATTAGGGGGGGGGGGGAGTATGTGATATTATTTATATGATTGAGTAGTTATTTTTGGAATAATGCTTTTATCATAAGAATTCGATATGTATAACCTTAATTCGTCAAAAGTGACGAATTCAAAATCTAGTTAGGTTATACATATATCATATGTATAACCTATTGATTTCGTCAAGATTTTTATTTTTCTTTTTCTTCCTAATTTTGTGCATCGCATATCTCAATATCAGATGAATCAATTGTCATGAATCTTCACATGATGATAGATCATCATTTAACTTAGAACTGGTAACTTTTTCAGTGACGTCACATCACTATGACGTCATCAGGACGCCATTTTGTCAAATTTTAATAATCATTATATCTCAGTTATGAAATATCAATTTCAATTAAAATTTCGTATCAATATTTATTAGGTTAATAGTCATCTTTTAAGCTCATGCGCGTGCAATTACACTCGGAGACGCGCGCGTACGCGTCCGTCAATTAATTTTTTTTTTTATAAATGCTCAAAACCCTAACCCGAGTAATTTACTATATGTTTCAGACAATTTTAAGCGTTTCAAAAAATTCCGCGCGTGCGCGTTGGCGCGCGCGTATTTGCGCGCGTAACGCGAATGAATAGGAAAATTGTCGTTTTTTCACATGTTTTGCATTCCTTATAGATCCCTCGACACACCCTATCAATTTGAGTCATTGTTGACTCATAATAACGGAGTACGCGCGTGTCAAAGTCAAAATTACGCGCGCACGCAAAATGGCAAAAAATGGCAAAACATGGTAAAAACATCCTTTTTGTATTCGGCCATAACTTTTTAAAAAGTCCACAAACACCCAATTTTCTTTTAATATTCGGATAGATTATGAGTTGTACATACGAATTCATACCTCATTTATGCCGAGTAAATGTTATAAAGTCATCGTATTGACGGTTAAAGTTGAAAATGCGAATTTTAATCACTTTCAATCAATGTTGAAATCGATCACAGTGTACTTTTGACCATATCTCGCTTATTCTCCATCAATGTACTCCCAAATTTTGATATATCGTTGCTGATGTCCTGCTCTATTCGCAATCTATTCACACCATTTAGTTTTGTTCACTAGATCGTGATGAATTGTTTGATTGGAAATGAGAGTCCGAATCTGTTAAAAATTGAGGGTTAGCTAAAACGTATGTTATGACATTATCATATTACGCGTTGAAAAGTCAATATCATCATATGGAAATTTCGATATGTATAACCTTAATTTGTCTAAAGTGACGAATTCAACATCTAGTATTGTTTTTGTGTCTGTATGCCAATGCATAGAGACACGAAAACAAGGATTTTGTTCGTCGGATACCTCAATAACGGGTGCAGCTATTGTCCTGAAACTTTGCCAGATGATAGATCTTGGTCTAACTTAGAACTGCCAAACTTTTGAGTGCCGCCGACTATTCTTGACGTCATCAGGACGCCATTTTGTGAAATTTCATTCATGGATGTATCTCAGTCATGCATCTTCTATTTCCCTTTAAATTTGGCACCAACAATTATCAGGCCAAGTGGCAACTTTTCACATTATGCGCATGCGCATGCGCTACGTAACAAGCGCGTACGCGCCCGTCTAAGGATCTTAAAATCTGAAAATGCTCAAAAACAACCATTTTTTTATTCGGGCATAACTTTGTAAAAAGTCCACAAAAACCCAACTTTCTTTTAATATTCGGATAGATTATGAGTTGTAGATACGAATTCATACCTCATTTATGCCGAGTAAATGTTATAAAGTCATCATATTGACGGTTAAAAATTAAATAGCGCACGAGCGTGAAAATTTCCCAAGTCTGGTCTCTTATCGGCCATAACTTTTTTAAAAGTCCACAAACTCCCAAATTTCTTTGAATATCCGGAAAGATTATGAGTTGTAGATGCGAATTCATACCTCATTTATGCCCAGTAAATGTTACAAAGTCATCATATTGACCGTTGAAATTTAAATGGCGCACGAGTGTGAAAATTGGCTAAGTCTCAACAGCGCCATCTAACATCTAAGGGCGAACAGTTCAAATCAAATAATTGGCAAAATATGGTAAAAACATCCTTTTTTAATTCGGCCATAACTTTTTCCAAAATCGACAAAAACCCAATTTTATTTGAATATTTGGATAGATTATGAGTTGTAGATACGAATTCATACCTCATTTATGCCGAGTAAATGTTCTAAAGTCATCGAATTGACCGCTTAAAGTTGAAATCGCGCAAAGAGTGTGAAAATTGGCTAAATTTGGTCAAACATGCATTTCTCTTAACGGTCACAACTTCTTTGATACATGGATATATCCAAATATTTTTGTCATATTCTGAAAGAGTATGAGTTGCACAGATTTTTACAATTTTAACATTGGCCAATTAGATTTGGTAAAGTCATCATAGTGCACGATAAAGAAAAAAAAAGTTCAACCTTCAATTACGACCTGTTCCCGTGCTCAAATCGTGAAATAAAATCGAAAAAATGATTGTGTAGAGGAAACTCAGCTTTAGCATACTGAAAACCGGGTCAAAATCGGCCAAAGGAAAGGTGATATGGTTGAAATAAGACGTCAGGTACAGAGCCATTTTACAGTCATTTTGGTCAATTTAAGAGCTCCCCCCTCCCCTTTTGTTATGAATTAATATTGTTACCCTATGTTGTGTCATTCATTTATGCCAAGTAAATGTTATGACATCATCATAATTACGCGTTGAAAAGTCAATATCATCATATCGTAATTTCAATATGTATAACCTTTAATTCGTCAAATGTGACGAATTCAACATCTAGTTAGGTTATACATATACATATGTATAACCTATTGATTTTGTTCGAATTTTTATTATTATTATTATTATTATTATTATTTATTTATTCTTCCCATCAATTTTGTTCGTCGCATATCTCAAGATCACATGAATCAATTGTCATGAATCTTCACATGATGATAGATCATGATCTAACTTAGATCTGCAAACTTTTTTCAGTGACGTCACATTACTATGACGTCATCAGGACGCCATTTTGTCAAATGTTAATAATCATCATATCTCAGTCATGATTTATCAATTTCAATTCAAATTTCGCATCAATATTAATCGGATCAATGGTCATCTTTTAAGCTCATGCGCGTGCAATTACACTCGGAGACGCGCGCGTACGCGTCCGTCAAATGAAAAAAAATGTCAAAAAATGCTCAAAACCCCAACCCGAGTAATTTACTATATGTTTCAGACAATTTTAAGCGTTTCAAAAAATTCCGCGCGTGCGCGTCGGCGCGCGCGTATTTGCGCGCGTAAAGCGAATAAACAGGAAAAATGTCGTTTTTTTACATGTTTTGGATTTTGTATAGATCCCTCAACACACCCTATCAATTTGAGTCATTGTTGACTCATAATAACGGAGTACGCGCGCGTCAAAGTCAAAATTACGCGCGCTTGCAATTTGGCAAAATATGGTAAAAACATACTTTTTTTTTTCGGCCATAACTTTTTCAAAAGTCCATAAACACACAATTTTCTTTTAATATTCGGATAGAGTATGAGTTGTAAATGCGAATTCATACCTCATTTATGCCGAGTAAATGTCATAAAGTCATCGAATTGACGGTTAAACTTGAAATCGCGCACGAGCGTGAAAATTGGCTAAATCTGGTCAAACATGCCCTTCTCTTATCGGTCATAACTTCTTTGATACATGGATATATTCAAATATTTTTTCATATTCTGAAAGAGTATGAGTTGCACATATTCTTACATACCTAAAAATGGACAATCCGATTTTGTAAAGTCTCCATAGTGCACGATAAAGTAAAAGAAAAGTTCAACCTTCAATTACGACCATGATTTGGAGTGTAGAATAGCGCCATCTATCGGCGGATAATTCAAAAATCTGTCCGCGCGCACGCAAATTGGCAAAATATGGTAAAAACATCATTTTTGTATTCGGCCATAACTTTTTAAAAAGTTCACAAACACCCAATTTTATTTAATATTCGGATAGATTATGAGTTGTAGATACGAATTCATACCTCATTTATGCCGAGTAAATGTTATAAATTCATCGAATTGACGGTTGAAAGTTGAAATCGCGCAAGAGTGTGAAAATTGTCTAAATCTGGTCAAACATAAGACGTCAAGTACAGAGCCATTTTACAGTCATTTTGGTAAATTTAAGAGCTTCCCACTCCAATTTGGATTACAATTGAATGTAATGAATTAATATTGTTACCCTATTTTGTGAAATTCATTTATATCAATAAATGTACTTAAATCATCATATTTCCTGTTAAAAAGGCAATATACATGTAATACCATATTATAGTATTTTCAGTATGTATAACCTTAATTCGTCAAACGTGACGAATTCAACATCTAGTTTATTTTTTCTTCTTCCTAATTTTGTTCGTCGCATATCTCAAGATCACATGAATCAATTGTCATGAATCTTCACATGATGATAGATCATGATCTAACTTAGATCTGCAAACTTTTTCAGTGACGTCACATTACTATGACGTCATCAGGACGCCATTTTGTCAAATGTTAATAATCATCATATCTCAGTCATGATATATCAATTTCAATTCAAATTTCGCATCAATATTAATCGGGTCAATGGTCATCTTTTAAGCTCATGCGTGTGCAATTACACTCGGAGACGCGCGCGTACGCGTCCGTCAAATGAAAAAAAATGTCAAAAAATGCTCAAAACCCCAACCCGAGCAATTTACTATATGTTTCAGACAATTTTAAGCGTTTCAAAAAATTCCGCGCGTGCGCGTCGGCGCGCGCGTATTTGCGCGCGTAACGCGAATGAATAGTAAAATTGTCGTTTTTTCACATGTTTTGCATTCCTTATAGATCCCTCAACACACCCTATCAATTTGAGTCATTGTTGACTCATAATAACGGAGTACGCGCGCGTCAAAGTCAAAATTACGCGCGCAAGCAAATTGGCAAAATATGATAAAAACATACTTTTTTTATTCGTCCATAACTTTTTAAAAAGTCCACAAACACCCAATTTTCTTTTAATATTCGGATAGATTATGAGTTGTAGATACGAATTCATACCTCATTTATGCCGAGTAAATGTTATAAAGTCATCGTATTGACGGTTAAAGTTGAAAATGCGAATTTTACTCAATTTCAATCAATGTTGAAATCGATCACAGTGTACTTTTGACCATATCTCACTTATTCTCCATCAATGTACTCCCAAATTTTGATATATCGTAGCTGATGTTCTGCTCTATTCGCAATCTATTCACACCATTTAGTTTTGTTCAATGGATCCTGATGAATTGTTTGATTGGAAATAAGAGTTCAAATCTGTTACAAATTAAGGGTTAGCCAAAACGTATGTTATCGACCTATAATTGCTGAAGGAATTATGCTATCAATTTCAGATTTCGCATGTAGATAGGGATTTGCAAGCCCATCATTTCATAAGTTAACACCAAATCGCGAAAATGCATATTACATTGTCATATTTACCGTTAAATTCTTCCTAATTTGATAACAATTGAATGTAATGAATTAATATTGATACCCTATTTTGTGTCATTCATTTATGCCAAGTAAATGTTATGACATCATCATATTACGCGTTGAAAAGTCAATATCATCATATCGTAATTTCAATATGTATAACCTTTAATTCGTCAAAAGTGACGAATTCAACATCTAGTATTGTTTTTGTGTCTGTATGCCAATGCATAGAGACACGAAAACAAGGATTTTGTTCGTCGGATACCTCAATAACGGGTGCAGCTATTGTCCTGAAACTTTGCCAGATGATAGATCTTGGTCTAACTTAGAACTGCCAAACTTTTGAGTGCCGCCGACTATTCGTGACGTCATCGGGACGCCATTTTGTGAAATTTCATTCATGGATGTATCTCAGTCATGCATCTTGTATTTCCCTTTAAATTTAGCACCAATAATTATCACGCCGAGTGGCAACTTTTCCCATTATGCGCATGCGCATGCGCTACGTAACAAGCGCGTACGCGCTCGTCTAAGGATCTTAAAATCTGAAAATGCTCAAAAACAACCATTTTTTAATTCGGGCATAACTTTTTAAAAAGTCCACAAAAACCCAACTTTCTTTTAATATTCGGATAGATTATGAGGTGTAGATGCGAATTCATACCTCATTCATGCCGAGTAAATGTCATAAAGTCATCATATTGACGGTTAAAAATTAAATGGCGCACGAGTGTGAAAATTTCCCAAGTCTGGTCTCTTATCGGCCATAACTTTTTAAAAAGTCCACAAACTCGCAAATTTCTTTGAATATCCGGAAAGATTATGAGTTGTAGATGCGAATTCATCCCTCATTTATGCCGAGTAAATGTTACAAAGTCATCATATTGACCGTTAAGATTTAAAAAGCGCACGAGTGTGAAATTTGGCTAAGTCTGAACAGCGCCATCTAACATCTAAGGGCGAACAATTCAAAACAAATAATTGGCAAAATATGGTAAAAACATCCTTTTTTAATTCGGCCATAACTTTTTCAAAAGTCGACAAAAACCCAATTTTATTTGAATATTTGGATAGATTATGAGTTGTAGATACGAATTCATACTTGCTTTATGCCGAGTAAATGTTCTAAAGTCATCGAATTGACCGCTTAAAGTTGAAATCGCGCAAAGAGTGTGAAAATTGGCTAAATGTGGTCAAACATGCACTTCTCTTATCGGTCACAACTTCTTTGATAAATGGAAATATCCAAATATTTTGTTCATATTCTGAAAGAGTATGAGTTGCACATATTTTTTACAATTTTAACATTGGCCAATCAGATTTTGTAAAGTCATCATAGTGCACGATAAAGAAAAAAAAAAGTTCAACCTTCAATTACGACCTGTTCCCGTGCTCAAATCGTGAAATAAAATCGAAAAAATGATTGTGTAGAGGAAACTCAGCTTTAGCATACTGAAAACCGGGTCAAAATCGGCCAAAGGAAAGGTGTGATATGGTTGAAATAAGACGTCAGGTACAGAGCCATTTTACAGTCATTTTGGTCAATTTAAGAGCTCCCCCCTCCCCTTTTGTTAGGAATTAATATTGTTACCCTATGTTGTGTCATTCATTTATGCCAAGTCAATGTTATGACATTATCATAATTACGCGTTGAAAAGTCAATATCATCATATCGTAATTGTAATATGTATAACCTTTAATTCGTCAAATGTGACGAATTCAACATCTAGTTAGGTTATACATATACATATGTATAACCTATTGATTTCGTCAAGATTTTTCTTTATTCTTCTTCCTAATTTTGTTCGTCGATTATCTCAAGATCAGATGAATCAAATATCATGAATCATCACATGATGATAGATCATGTTCTAACTTAGAACTGCCAACTTTTTCAGTGACGTCACATCACTGTGACGTCATCAGGACGCCATTTTGTCAAATGTTAATAATCATCATAACTCAGTCATGAAATATCAATTTCAATTCAAATTTTGCATCAATATTTATCGGGTCAATGTTCATCTTTTAAGCTCATGCGCATGCAATTACACTCGGAGACGCGCGCGTACGCGTCCGTCAATTAATTTTTTTTTTTTTAAATGCTCAAAACCCTTACCCGAGTAATTTACTATATGTTTCAGACAATTTTAAGCGTTTCAAAAAATTCCGCGCGTGCGCGTCGGCGCGCGCGTATTTGCGCGCGTAACGCGAATGAATAAAGAAAATGTAGTTTTTTTTACATGTTTTGCAATTCTTATACATCCCTCAGCACACCCTATCAATTTGAGTCATTATTGACTCATAATAACGGAGTACGCGCGTGTCAAAGTCAAAATTACGCGCGCACGCAAAATGGCAAAAAATGGCAAAACATGGTAAAAACATCCTTTTTGTATTCGGCCATAACTTTTTAAAAAGTCCACAAACACCCAATTTTCTTTTAATATTCGGATAGATTATGAGTTGTAGATACGAATTCATACCTCATTTATGCCGAGTAAATGTTATAAAGTCTTCGTATTGACGGTTAAAGTTGAAAATGCGAATTTTAATCAATTTCAATCAATGTTGAAATCGATCACAGCGGACTATTGACCATATCTCGCTTATTCTCCATAAATTATCTCCCAAATTTTCGATATATCGTAGCTGATGTCGTACTTCATTCGCAATCTTTTCACAACAATTCGTTATGTTAACTGGATCCTGATGAATTGTTTGATTGTAAATAAGAGTCCAAATCTGATAAAATTGAGGTTTAGCCAAAACGTATGCTGTCGACCTATAACTGCTGGAGGAATTATGCTACCAATGTGAAACTTCGCATGTAGATAGGGATTTGCAAGCCCATCATTTCATAAGTTAACACCAAATCGCGAAAATGCATATTTCATTGTCATATTTACCGTCAAAGGTCAAATAAATCAAGCATGAATACTTAATAACCACGTACGCCGCGGACATGAAATTCAGCACACATGTATGTTATAATGAAAGGAACAATTTTCATTAGATAAGATCGGATTATGAAAGTGGCGTTAAGGATATGTAAATTAGGTTCAAAGGTCAAATAATTCACTGTTACAATGACAAATGGAATGTGCAATCACTGATGTATCTTTCCCGATTTCCCATTTTTGTTAAAGGTAGTTCAGATTCGTCAAATCAGATGCGCGGCGCCATCTTGCCTACACGTTGCGCACGGTGTGTGATGCACGTTAGCTCAGTGTCATGCGGTGCGCGCAAACTAGCCCAGTTCAAAATGGCGACCCGCTGTGTAGCATCCCCACGCTTGATGCCCTTTAAGAGATATAATGTTGGTCTCGCGGTATAATTTGTGACACAAGATCAAAGGGTCGTGGGTTCGAATCCAAGGCAATACATTTTTTTTTTTCATTTTTTTTTTTCTTTTTTCAGGGGGGGGGGGGGAATCTATTATTATTGATATCATGATTGAGTAGTTATTTTTGGAATCATCTTTTTATCATAATAAATCGATATGTATAACCTTAATTCGTCAAACGTGACGAATTCAACATCTAGTATTGTTTTTGTGTCTGTATGCCATTGCATAGAGACACGAAAACAAGGATTTTGTTCGTCGGATACCTCAATAACGGGTGCAGCTATTGTCCTGAAACTTTGCCAGATGATAGATCTTGGTCTAACTTAGAACTGCCAAACTTTTGAGTGCCGCCGACTATTCGTGACGTCATCGGGACGCCGTTTTGTGAAATTTCATTTATGGATGTATCTCAGTCATGCATCTTCTATTTCCCTTTAAATTTAGCACCAATAATGATCACGCCGAGTGGCAACTTTACCGAGTATGCGCATGCGCATGCGCTACGTAACAAGCGCGTACGCGCCCGTCTAAGGATCTTAAAATCTGAAAATGCTCAAAAACAACCATTTTTTTATTCGGGTATAACTTTGTAAAAAGTCCACAAAAACCCAACTTTCTTTTAATATTCGGATAGATTATGAGTTGTAAATGCGAATTCATACCTCATTCATGCCGAGTAAATGTCATAAAGTCATCATATTGACGGTTAAAAATTAAATAGCGCACGAGCGTGAAAAATTCCCAAGTCTGGTCTCTTATCGGCCATAACTTTTTAGAAAGTCCACAAACTCGCAAATTTCTTTGAATATCCGGAAAGATTATGAGTTGTAGATGCGAATTCATACCTCATTTATGCCGAGTAAATGTTACAAAGTCATCATATTGACCGTTAAGATTTAAAAAGCGCACGAGTGTGAAAATTGGCTAAGTCTGAACAGCGCCATCTAACATCTAAGGGCGAACAGTTCAAAACAAATAATTGGCAAAATATGGTAAAAACATCCTTTTTTAATTCGGCCATAACTTTTTCAAAAGTCGACAAAAACCCAATTTTATTTGAATATTTGGATAGATTATGAGTTGTAGATACGAATTCATACCTCATTTATGCCGAGTAAATCTTCTAAAGTCAACGAATTGACCGCTTAAAGTTGAAATCGCGCAAAGAGTGTGAAAATTGGCTAAATTTGGTCAAACATGCATTTCTCTTAACGGTCACAACTTCTTTGATACATGGATATATACAAATATTTTTTCATATTCTGAAAGAGTATGAGTTGCACATATTTTTACAAATTTAACATTGGCCAATCAGATTTTGTAAAGTCTTCATAGTGCACGATAAAGTAAAAAAAAGTTCAACCTTCAATTACGACCTGTTCCCGTGCTCTAATCGTGAAATAAACTCGAAAATCGCGATAGTGTAGCGGAAACTCAGCTTTAACCTACTGAAAACCGTGTCAAAATCGGCCAAAGGAAAGGTGTGATATGGTTGAAATAAGACGTCAGGTACAGAGCCATTTTACAGTCATTTTGGTCAATTAAAGAGCTTCCCCCTTCCCTTTTGCTATGAATTAATATTGTTACCCTATTTTATGTCATTCATTTATGCCAAGTAAATGTTATGACATCATCATATTACGCGTTGAAAAGTCAATATCATCATATCGAAATTTCAATATGTATAACCTTAATTCGTCAAATGTGACGAATTCAACATCTAGTTAGGTTATACATATACATATGTATAACCTATTGATTTTGTTCGAATTTTTATTATTATTATTATTTATTTATTCTTCCCATCACTTTTGTTCGTCGATTATCTCAAGATCAGATGAATCAAATATCATGAATCTTCACATGATGATAGATCCTGTTCTAACTTAGAACTGCCCACTTTTTCAGTGACGTCACATGACTGTGACGTCATCAGGACGCCATTTTGTCAAATGTTAATAATCATCATATCTCAGTCATGAAATATCAATTTCAATTCAAATTTCGCATTAACATTAATCAGGTCAATGGTCATCTTTTAAGCTCATGCGCGTACAATTACACTCGGAGACGCGCGCGTACGCGTCCGTCAAATGAAAAAAAATGTCAAAAAATGCTCAAAACCTCAACCCGAGTAATTTACTATATGTTTCAGACAATTTTAAGCGTTTCAAAAAATTCCGCGCGTGAGCGTCGGCGCGCGCGTATTTGCGCGCGTAACGCGAATGAATAGTAAAATTGTCGTTTTTTCACATGTTTTCCATTCCTTATAGATCCCTCAACACACCCTATCAATTTGAGTCATTGTTGACTCATAATAACGGAGTACGCGCGCGTCAAAGTCAAAATTACGCGCGCACGCAAATTGGCAAAATATGGTAAAAACATACTTTTTTTATTCGGCCATAACTTTTTTTAAAGTCCACAAACACCCAATTTTCTTTTAATATTCGGATAGATTATGAGTTGTAGATACGAATTCATACCTCATTTATGCCGAGTAAATGTTATAAAGTCATCGAATTGACGGTTAAAGTTGAAATCGCGCACGAGTGTGAAAATTGGCTAAATCTGGTCAAACATGCCCTTCTCTTATCGGTCATAACTTCTTCGATACATGGATATATCCAAATATTTGTTCATATTCTGAAAGAGTATGAGTTGCACATACTTTTACATACCTAACAATGGACAATCCGATTTTGTAAAGTCTCCATAGTGCACGATAAAGTAAAAGAAAAGTTCAACCTTCAATTACGACCATGATTTGGAGTGGAGAATAGCGCCATCTATCGGCGGATAATTCAAAAATCTGTCCACGCGCACGCAAATTGGCAAAATATGGTAAAAACATCCTTTTTGTATTCAGCCATAACTTTTTAAAAAGTCGACAAACACCCAATTTTATTTAATATTCGGATATATTATGAGTTGTAGATACGAATTCATACCTCATTTATGCCGAGTAAATGTTATAAAGTCATCGAATTGACGGTTAAAGTTGAAATCGCGCACGAGTGTGAAAATTGGCTAAATCTGGTCAAACATGCCCTTCTCTTATCGGTCACAACTTCTTTGATACATGGAAATATCCAAATATTTGTTCATATTCTGAAAGAGTATGAGTTGCACATATTTTTACAATTTTAACATTGGCCAATCAGATTTTGTAAAGTCATCATAGTGCACGATAAAGAAAAAAAAAGTTCAACCTTTAATTACGACCTGTTCCCGTGCTCAAATCGTGAAATAAAATCGAAAAAATGATTGTGTAGAGGAAACTCAGCTTTAGCATACTGAAAACCGGGTCAAAATCGGCCAAAGGAAAGGTGTGATATGGTTGAAATAAGACGTCAGGTACAGAGCCATTTTACAGTCATTTTGGTCAATTAAAGAGCTTCCCCCTCCCCTTTTGTTATGAATTAATATTGTTGCCCTATTTGGTGTCATTCATTTATGCCAAGTAAATGTTACGACATCATCATATTACGCGTTGAAGAGTCAATATCATCATATCGAAATTTCAATATGTATAACCTTAAATTCGTCAAACGTGACGAATTCAACATCTAGTATTGTTTTTGTGTCTGTATGCGAGTGCATAGAGACACGAAAACAAGGATTTTGTTCGTCGGATACCTCAATAACGGGTGCAGCTATTGTCCTGAAACTTTGCCAGATGATAGATCTTGGTCTAACTTAGAACTGCCAAACTTTTGGGTGCCGCCGACTATTCGTGACGTCATCGGGACGCCATTTTGTGAAATTTCATTCATGGATGTATCTCAGTCATGCATCTTCTATTTCCCTTTAAATTTGGCAACAACAGTTATCAGGCCGAGTGGCAACTTTTCCGATTATGCGCATGCGCATGCGCCACGTAAGAAGCGCGTACGCGCTCGTCCAAGGATCTTAAAATCTGAAAATGCTCAAAAACAACCATTTTTTTTATTCGGGCATAACTTTTTAAAAAGTCCACAAACTCCCAAATTTCTTTTAATATTCGGATAGATTATGAGTTGTAGATACGAATTCATACCTCATTTATGCCGAGTAAATGTCATAAAGTCATCATATTGACGGTTAAAAATTAAATAGCGCACGAGTGTGAAAATTTCCCAAGTCTGGTCTCTTATCGGCCATAACTTTTTAAAAAGTCCACAAACTCGCAAATTTCTTTGAATATCCGGAAAGATTATGAGTTGTAGATGCGAATTCATACCTCATTTATCCCGAGTAAATGTTACAAGGTCATCATATTGACCGTTAAGATTTAAAAAGCGCACCAGTGTGAAAATTGGCTAAGTCTGAACAGCGCCATCTAACATCTAACGGCGAACACTTCAAAACAAATAATTGGCCAAATATGGTAAAAACATCCTTTTTTAATTCGGCCATAACTTTGTCAAAAGTCGACAAAAACCCAATTTTATTTGAATATTTGGATAGATTATGAGTTGTAGATACGAATTCATACTTGCTTTATGCCGAGTAAATGTTTTAAAGTCATCGAATTGACCGGTTAAAGTTGAAATCGCGCACGAGTGTGAAAATTGGCTAAATCTGGTCAAACATGCCCTTCTCTTATCGGTCACAACTTCTTTGATACATGGAAATATCCAAATATTTGTTCATATTCTGAAAGAGTATGAGTTGCACATATTTTTACAATTTTAACATTGGCCAATCAGATTTTGTAAAGTCATCATAGTGCACGATAAAGAAAAAAAAAGTTCAACCTTTAATTACGACCTGTTCCCGTGCTCAAATCGTGAAATAAAATCGAAAAAATGATTGTGTAGAGGAAACTCAGCTTTAGCATACTGAAAACCGGGTCAAAATCGGCCAAAGGAAAGGTGTGATATGGTTGAAATAAGACGTCAGGTACAGAGCCATTTTACAGTCATTTTGGTCAATTAAAGAGCTTCCCCCTCCCCTTTTGTTATGAATTAATATTGTTGCCCTATTTGGTGTCATTCATTTATGCCAAGTAAATGTTACGACATCATCATATTACGCGTTGAAGAGTCAATATCATCATATCGAAATTTCAATATGTATAACCTTAAATTCGTCAAACGTGACGAATTCAACATCTAGTATTGTTTTTGTGTCTGTATGCGAGTGCATAGAGACACGAAAACAAGGATTTTGTTCGTCGGATACCTCAATAACGGGTGCAGCTATTGTCCTGAAACTTTGCCAGATGATAGATCTTGGTCTAACTTAGAACTGCCAAACTTTTGGGTGCCGCCGACTATTCGTGACGTCATCGGGACGCCATTTTGTGAAATTTCATTCATGGATGTATCTCAGTCATGCATCTTCTATTTCCCTTTAAATTTGGCAACAACAGTTATCAGGCCGAGTGGCAACTTTTCCGATTATGCGCATGCGCATGCGCCACGTAAGAAGCGCGTACGCGCTCGTCCAAGGATCTTAAAATCTGAAAATGCTCAAAAACAACCATTTTTTTTATTCGGGCATAACTTTTTAAAAAGTCCACAAACTCCCAAATTTCTTTTAATATTCGGATAGATTATGAGTTGTAGATACGAATTCATACCTCATTTATGCCGAGTAAATGTCATAAAGTCATCATATTGACGGTTAAAAATTAAATAGCGCACGAGTGTGAAAATTTCCCAAGTCTGGTCTCTTATCGGCCATAACTTTTTAAAAAGTCCACAAACTCGCAAATTTCTTTGAATATCCGGAAAGATTATGAGTTGTAGATGCGAATTCATACCTCATTTATCCCGAGTAAATGTTACAAGGTCATCATATTGACCGTTAAGATTTAAAAAGCGCACCAGTGTGAAAATTGGCTAAGTCTGAACAGCGCCATCTAACATCTAACGGCGAACACTTCAAAACAAATAATTGGCCAAATATGGTAAAAACATCCTTTTTTAATTCGGCCATAACTTTGTCAAAAGTCGACAAAAACCCAATTTTATTTGAATATTTGGATAGATTATGAGTTGTAGATACGAATTCATACTTGCTTTATGCCGAGTAAATGTTTTAAAGTCATCGAATTGACCGGTTAAAGTTGAAATCGCGCAAAGAGTGTGAAAATTGGTTAAATTTGGTCAAACATGCACTCCTCTTAACGGTCACAACTTCTCTGATACATGGATATATACAAATATTTTTTCATATTCTGAAAGAGTATGAGTTGCACATATTTTTACAATTTTAACATTGGCCAATCAGATTTTGTAAAGTCATCATAGTGCACGATAAAGAAAAAAAAAGTTCAACCTTTAATTACGACCTGTTCCCGTGCTCAAATCGTGAAATAAAATCGAAAAAATGATTGTGTAGAGGAAACTCAGCTTTAGCATACTGAAAACCGGGTCAAAATCGGCCAAAGGAAAGGTGTGATATGGTTGAAATAAGACGTCAGGTACAGAGCCATTTTACAGTCATTTTGGTCAATTAAAGAGCTTCCCCCTCCCCTTTTGTTATGAATTAATATTGTTGCCCTATTTGGTGTCATTCATTTATGCCAAGTAAATGTTACGACATCATCATATTACGCGTTGAAGAGTCAATATCATCATATCGAAATTTCAATATGTATAACCTTAAATTCGTCAAACGTGACGAATTCAACATCTAGTATTGTTTTTGTGTCTGTATGCGAGTGCATAGAGACACGAAAACAAGGATTTTGTTCGTCGGATACCTCAATAACGGGTGCAGCTATTGTCCTGAAACTTTGCCAGATGATAGATCTTGGTCTAACTTAGAACTGCCAAACTTTTGGGTGCCGCCGACTATTCGTGACGTCATCGGGACGCCATTTTGTGAAATTTCATTCATGGATGTATCTCAGTCATGCATCTTCTATTTCCCTTTAAATTTGGCAACAACAGTTATCAGGCCGAGTGGCAACTTTTCCGATTATGCGCATGCGCATGCGCCACGTAAGAAGCGCGTACGCGCTCGTCCAAGGATCTTAAAATCTGAAAATGCTCAAAAACAACCATTTTTTTTATTCGGGCATAACTTTTTAAAAAGTCCACAAACTCCCAAATTTCTTTTAATATTCGGATAGATTATGAGTTGTAGATACGAATTCATACCTCATTTATGCCGAGTAAATGTCATAAAGTCATCATATTGACGGTTAAAAATTAAATAGCGCACGAGTGTGAAAATTTCCCAAGTCTGGTCTCTTATCGGCCATAACTTTTTAAAAAGTCCACAAACTCGCAAATTTCTTTGAATATCCGGAAAGATTATGAGTTGTAGATGCGAATTCATACCTCATTTATCCCGAGTAAATGTTACAAGGTCATCATATTGACCGTTAAGATTTAAAAAGCGCACCAGTGTGAAAATTGGCTAAGTCTGAACAGCGCCATCTAACATCTAACGGCGAACACTTCAAAACAAATAATTGGCCAAATATGGTAAAAACATCCTTTTTTAATTCGGCCATAACTTTGTCAAAAGTCGACAAAAACCCAATTTTATTTGAATATTTGGATAGATTATGAGTTGTAGATACGAATTCATACTTGCTTTATGCCGAGTAAATGTTTTAAAGTCATCGAATTGACCGGTTAAAGTTGAAATCGCGCAAAGAGTGTGAAAATTGGTTAAATTTGGTCAAACATGCACTCCTCTTAACGGTCACAACTTCTCTGATACATGGATATATACAAATATTTTTTCATATTCTGAAAGAGTATGAGTTGCACATATTTTTACAATTTTAACATTGGCCAATCAGATTTTGTAAAGTCATCATAGTGCACGATAAAGAAAAAAAAAGTTCAACCTTCAATTACGACCTGTTCCCGTGCTCAAATCGTGAAATAAAATCGAAAAAATGATTGTGTAGCGAAAACTCAGCTTTCACATATTGAAAACCTGGCAGAAATCGGCCAAAGGAAAGGTGTGATATGGTTGAAATAAGACGTCAGGTACAGAGCCATTTTACAGTCATTTTGGTCAATTTAAGAGCTCCCCCCTCCCCTTTTGTTATGAATTAATATTGTTACCCTATGTTGTGTCATTCATTTATGCCAAGTAAATGTTATGACATTATCATAATTACGCGTTGAAAAGTCAATATCATCATATCGTAATTTCAATATGTATAACCTTTAATTCGTCAAATGTGACGAATTCAACATCTAGTATTGTTTTTGTGTCTGTATGCCAATGCATAGAGACACGAAAACAAGGATTTTGTTCGTCGGATACCTCAATAACGGGTGCAGCTATTGTCCTGAAACTTTGCGGAATGATAGATCTTGGTCTAACTTAGAACTGCCAAACTTTTGGGTGCCGCCGACTGTTCGTGACGTCATCGGGACGCCATTTTGTGAAATTACATTCATGGATGTATCTCAGTCATGCATCTTCTATTTCCCTTGAAATTTAGCACCAATAATTATCACGCCGAGTGGCAACTTTTCCGAGTATGCGCATGCGCATGCGCCACGTAACAAGCGCGTACGCGCCCGTCTAAGGATCTTACAATCTGAAAATGATCAAAAACAACCATTTTTTTATTCGAGCATAACTTTTTAAAAAGTCCACAAAAACCCAACTTTCTTTTAATATTCGGATAGATTATGAGGTGTAGATGCGAATTCATACCTCATTCATGCCGAGTAAATGTCATAAAGTCATCATATTGACGGTTAAAAATTAAATGGCGCACGAGTGTGAAAATTTCCCAAGTCTGGTCTCTTATCGGCCATAACTTTTTAAAAAGTCCACAAACTCGCAAATTTCTTTGAATATCCGGAAAGATTATGAGTTGTAGATGCGAATTCATCCCTCATTTATGCCGAGTAAATGTTACAAAGTCATCATATTGACCGTTAAGATTTAAAAAGCGCACGAGTGTGAAATTTGGCTAAGTCTGAACAGCGCCATCTAACATCTAAGGGCGAACAATTCAAAACAAATAATTGGCAAAATATGGTAAAAACATCCTTTTTTAATTCGGCCATAACTTTTTCAAAAGTCGACAAAAACCCAATTTTATTTGAATATTTGGATAGATTATGAGTTGTAGATACGAATTCATACTTGCTTTATGCCGAGTAAATGTTCTAAAGTCATCGAATTGACCGCTTAAAGTTGAAATCGCGCAAAGAGTGTGAAAATTGGCTAAATGTGGTCAAACATGCACTTCTCTTATCGGTCACAACTTCTTTGATAAATGGAAATATCCAAATATTTTGTTCATATTCTGAAAGAGTATGAGTTGCACATATTTTTTACAATTTTAACATTGGCCAATCAGATTTTGTAAAGTCATCATAGTGCACGATAAAGAAAAAAAAAAGTTCAACCTTCAATTACGACCTGTTCCCGTGCTCAAATCGTGAAATAAAATCGAAAAAATGATTGTTTAGAGGAAACTCAGCTTTAGCATACTGAAAACCGGGTCAAAATCGGCCAAAGGAAAGGTGTGATATGGTCGAAATAAGACGTCAGGTACAGAGCCATTTTACAGTCATTTTGGTCAATTAAAGAGCTGCCCCCTCCCCTTTTGTTATGAATTAATATGGTTACCCTATTTTGTGTCATTCATTTATGCCAAGTAAATGTTATGACATCATCATGTTACGCGTTGAAAAGTCAATATCATCATATCGAAATTTCAATATGTATAACCTTAAATTCGTCAAACGTGACGAATTCAACATCTAGTATTGTTTTTGTGTCTGTATGCCAATGCATAGAGACACGAAAACAAGGATTTTGTTCGTCGGATACCTCAATAACGGGTGCAGCTATTGTCCTGAAACTTTGCCAGATGATAGATCTTGGTCTAACTTAGAACTGCCAAACTTTTGGGTGCCGCCGACTATTCGTGACGTCATCGGGACGCCATATTGTGAAATTTCATTCATGGATGTATCTCAGTCATGCATCTTCTATTTCCCTTGAAATTTGGCACCAACAATTATCAGGCCGAGTGGCAACTTTTCCCATTATACGCATGCGCATGCGCTACGTAACAAGCGCGTACGCGCCCGTCTAAGGATCTTCAAATCTGAAAATGCTCAAAAACAACCATTTTTTTATTCGGGCATAACTTTTTTAAAAGTCCACAAAAACCCATTTTTATTTTAATATTCGGATAGATTATGAGTTGTAGATGCGAATAGATACCTCATTCATGCCGAGTAAATGTCATAAAGTCATCATATTGACCGTTAAAAATTAAATAGCGCACGAGCGTGAAAATTTCCCAAGTCTGGTCTCTTATCGGCCATAACTTTTTAAAAAGTCCACAAACTCCCAAATTTCTTTAAATATCCGGAAAGATTATGAGTTGTAGATGCGAATTCATACCTCATTTATGCCGAGTAAATGTTACAAAGTCATCATATTGACCGTTAAGATTTAAAAAGCGCACCAGTGTGAAAATTGGCTAAGTCTGTATAGCGCCATCTAACATCTAACGGCGAACAGTTCAAATCAAATAATTGGCAAAATATGGTAAAAACATCCTTTTTTAATTCGGCCATAACTTTTTCAAAAGTCGACAAAAACCCAATTTTATTTGAATATTTGGATAGATTATGAGTTGTAGATACGAATTCATACTTGCTTTATGCCGAGTAAATCTTCTAAAGTCATCGAATTGACCGGTTAAAGTTGAAATCGCGCAAAGAGTGTGAAAATTGGCTAAATCTGGTCAAACATGCACTTCTCTTATCGGTCACAACTTCTTTGATACATGGAAATATACAAATATTTTTTTCATATTCTGAAAGAGTATGAGTTGCACATATTTTTACAATTTTAACATTGGCCAATCAGATTTTGTAAAGTCATCATAGTGCACGATAAAGAAAAAAAAAGTTCAACCTTCAATTACGACCTGTTCCCGTGCTCAAATCGTAAAATAAAATCGAAAAAATGATTGTGTAGAGGAAACTCAGCTTTAGCATACTGAAAACGGGTCAAAATCGGCCAAAGGAAAGGTGTGATATGGTTGAAATAAGACGTCAGGTACAGAGCCATTTTACAGTCATTTTGGTCAATTAAAGAGCTGCCCACTCCCCTTTTGTGTTATGAATTAATATTGTTACCCCATTTGGTGTCATTCATTTATGCCAAGTAAATGTTATGACATTATCATAATTACGCGTTGAAAAGTCAATATCATCATATCGTAATTTCAATATGTATAACCTTTAATTCGTCAAATGTGACGAATTCAACATCTAGTTAGGTTATACATATATGATATGTATAACCTATTGATTTCGTCAAGATTTTTATTTTTATTTTTCTTCCTAATTTTGTGCATCGCATATCTCAATATCAGATGAATCAATTGTCATGAATCTTCACATGATGATAGATCATCATTTAACTTAGAACTGGTAACTTTTTCAGTGACGTCACATCACTATGACGTCATCAGGACGCCATTTTGTCAAATTTTAATAATCATTATATCTCAGTTATGAAATATCAATTTCAATTAAAATTTCGTATCAATATTTATTAGGTTAATAGTCATCTTTTAAGCTCATGCGCGTGCAATTACACTCGGAGACGCGCGCGTACGCGTCCGTCAATTAATTTTTTTTTTTATAAATGCTCAAAACCCTAACCCGAGTAATTTACTATATGTTTCAGACAATTTTAAGCGTTTCAAAAAATTCCGCGCGTGCGCGTTGGCGCGCGCGTATTTGCGCGCGTAACGCGAATGAATAGGAAAATTGTCGTTTTTTCACATGTTTTGCATTCCTTATAGATCCCTCGACACACCCTATCAATTTGAGTCATTGTTGACTCATAATAACGGAGTACGCGCGTGTCAAAGTCAAAATTACGCGCGCACGCAAAATGGCAAAAAATGGCAAAACATGGTAAAAACATCCTTTTTGTATTCGGCCATAACTTTTTAAAAAGTCCACAAACACCCAATTTTCTTTTAATATTCGGATAGATTATGAGTTGTACATACGAATTCATACCTCATTTATGCCGAGTAAATGTTATAAAGTCATCGTATTGACGGTTAAAGTTGAAAATGCGAATTTTAATCACTTTCAATCAATGTTGAAATCGATCACAGTGTACTTTTGACCATATCTCGCTTATTCTCCATCAATGTACTCCCAAATTTTGATATATCGTTGCTGATGTCCTGCTCTATTCGCAATCTATTCACACCATTTAGTTTTGTTCACTAGATCGTGATGAATTGTTTGATTGGAAATGAGAGTCCGAATCTGTTAAAAATTGAGGGTTAGCTAAAACGTATGTTATGACATTATCATATTACGCGTTGAAAAGTCAATATCATCATATGGAAATTTCGATATGTATAACCTTAATTTGTCTAAAGTGACGAATTCAACATCTAGTTAGGTTATACATATACATATGTATAACCTATTGATTTTGTTCGAATTTTTATTATTATTATTATTATTATTATTTATTTATTCTTCCCATCAATTTTGTTCGTCGCATATCTCAAGATCACATGAATCAATTGTCATGAATCTTCACATGATGATAGATCATGATCTAACTTAGATCTGCAAACTTTTTCAGTGACGTCACATTAATATGACGTCATCAGGACGCCATTTTGTAAAATGTTAATAATCATCATATCTCAGTCATGATTTATCAATTTCAATTCAAATTTCGCATCAATATTAATCGGGTCAATGGTCATCTTTAAAGCTCATGCGCGTACAATTAGACTCGAAAACGCGCGCGTACGCGTCCGTCAAATGAAAAAAAATGTCAAAAAATGCTCAAAACCTCAACCCGAGTAATTTACTATATGTTTTAGACGATTTTAAGCGTTTCAAAAAATTCCGCGCGTGCGCGTCGGCGCGCGCGTATTTGCGCGCGTAACGCGAATGAATAGTAAAATTGTCGTTTTTTCACATGTTTTGCATTCCTTATAGATCCCTCAACACACCCTATCAATTTGAGTCATTGTTGACTCATAATAACGGAGTACGCGCGCGTCAAAGTAAAAATTACGCGCGCTTGCAATTTGGCAAAATATGGTAAAAACATACTTTTTTTATTTGGCCATAACTTTTTAAAAAGTGCATAAACACACAATTTTCTTTTAATATTCGGATAGAGTATGAGTTGTAAATGCGAATTCATACCTCATTTATGCCGAGTAAATGTTATAAAGTCATCGAATTGACGGTTAAAGTTGAAATCGCGCACGAGTGTGAGAATTGGCTAAATCTGGTCAAACATGCCCTTCTCTTAACGGTCACAACTTCTTTGATACATAGATATATCCAAATATTTTTACATATTCTGAAAGAGTATGAGTTGCACATATTTTTACATATCTAACAATGGCCAATCCGATTTTGTAAAGTCTCCATAGTGCACGATAAAGTAAAAGAAAAATTCAACCTTCAATTACGACCATGATTTGGAGTGGAGAATAGCGCCATCTATCGGCGGATAATTCAAAAATATGTCCGCGCGCACGCAAATTGGCAAAATATGGTAAAAACATCCTTTTTGTATTCGGCCATAACTTTTTAAAAAGTCCACAAACACCCAATTTTCTTTTAATATTCGGATAGAGTATGAGTTGTAGATACGAATTCATACCTCATTTATGCCGAGTAAATGTTATAAAGTCATCGAATTGACGGTTAAAGTTGAAATCGCGCACGAGTGTGAGAATTGGCTAAATCTGGTCAAACATGCCCTTCTCTTAACGGTCACAACTTCTTTGATACATGGATATATCCAAATATTTTTACATATTCTGAAAGAGTATGAGTTGCACATATTTTTACATATCTAACAATGGCCAATCCGATTTTGTAAAGTCTCCATAGTGCACGATAAAGTAAAAGAAAAGTTCAACCTTCAATTACGACCATGATTTGGAGTGGAGAATAGCGCCATCTATCGGCGGATAATTCAAAAATATGTCCGCGCGCACGCAAATTGGCAAAATATGGTAAAAACATCCTTTTTGTATTCGGCCATAACTTTTTAAAAAGTCCACAAACACCCAATTTTCTTTTAATATTCGGATAGAGTATGAGTTGTAGATACGAATTCATACCTCATTTATGCCGAGTAAATGTTATAAAGTCATCGAATTGACGGTTAAAGTTGAAATCGCGCACGAGTTTGAAAATTGGCTACATCTGGTCAAACATGCCCTTTTCTTATCGGTCATAACTTCTTTGATACATGGATATATCCAAATATTTTTTCATATTCTGAAAGAGTATGAGTTGCACATATTTATACAAACCTAACAATGGACAATAAGATTTTGTAAAGTCTCCATAGTGCACGATAAAGTAAAACAAA
The DNA here is from genome assembly GCA_037951105.1 of Echinarachnius parma. Classification (NCBI taxonomy): domain Eukaryota; kingdom Metazoa; phylum Echinodermata; class Echinoidea; order Clypeasteroida; family Echinarachniidae; genus Echinarachnius; species Echinarachnius parma. The sequence continues at coordinate 95,298 of JBAMJV010001148.1, read as the reverse complement.
AGTTCAACCTTCAATTACGACCTGTTCCCGTGCTCTAATCGTGAAATAAACTCGAAAATCGCCATAGTGTAGCAGAAACTCAGCTTTAACATACTGAAAACCGGGTCAAAATCGGCCAAAGGAAAGGTGTGATATGGTTGAAATAAGACGTCAGGTACAGAGCCATTTTACAGTCATTTTGGTCAATTTAAGAGCTTCCCACTCCCCATTTGATAACAATTGAATGTAATGAATTAATATTGTTACCCTATTTGGTGTCATTCATTTATGCCAAGTAAATGTTATGACATCATCATATTACGCGTTGAAAAGTCATCATATCGAAATTTCAATATGTATAACCTTAATTCGTCAAACGTGACGAATTCAACATCTAGTATTGTTTTTGTGTCTGTATGCCAATGCATAGAGACACGAAAACAAGGATTTTTGTTCGTCGGATACCTCAATAACGGGTGCAGCTATTGTCCTGAAACTTTGCCAGATGATAGATCTTGGTCTAACTTAGAACTGCCAAACTTTTGAGTGCCGCCGACTATTCGTGACGTCATCAGGACGCCATTTTGTGAAATTTCATTCATGAATGTATCTCAGTCATGCATCTTCTATTTCCCTTTAAATTTGGCACCAACAATTATCAGGCCGAGTGGCAACTTTTTCCATTATGCGCATGCGCATGCGCTACGTAACAAGCGCGTACGCGCCCGTCTAAGGATCTTAACATCTGAAAATGATCAAAAACAACCATTTTTTTATTCGGGCATAACTTTTTAAAAAGTCCACAAAAACCCAACTTTCTTTTAATATTCGGATAGATTATGAGTTGTAGATACGAATTCATACCTCATTTATGCCGAGTAAATGTCATAAAGTCATCATATTGACGGTTAAAAATTAAATAGCGCACGAGCGTGAAAATTTCCCAAGTCTGGTCTCTTATCGGCCATAACTTTTTAAAAAGTCCACAAACTCCCAAATTTCTTTGAATATCCGGAAAGATTATGAGTTGTAGATGCGAATTCATACCTCATTTATGCCGAGTAAATGTTACAAAGTCATCATATTAACCGTTAAGATTTAAAAAGCGCACGAGTGTGAAAATTGGCTAAGTCTGAACAGCGCCATCTAACATCTAAGGGCGAACCGTTCAAATCAAATAATTGGCAAAATATGGTCAAAACATCCTTTTTTAATTCGGCCATAACTTTTTCAAAGGTCGACAAAAACCCAATTTTATTTGAATATTTGGATAGATTATGAGTTGTAGATACGAATTCATACTTGCTTTATGCCGAGTAAATCTTCTAAAGTCATCGAATTGACCGGTTAAAGTTGAAATCGCGCAAAGAGTGTGAAAATTGGCTAAATCTGGTCAAACATGCACTTCTCTTATCGGTCACAACTTCTTTGATACATGGAAATATACAAATATTTTTTCCTATTCTGAAAGAGTATGAGTTGCACATATTTTTACAATTTTAACATTGGCCAATCAGATTTGGTAAAGTCATCATAGTGCACGATAAAGAAAAAAAAAGTTCAACCTTCAATTACGACCTGTTCCCGTGCTCTAATCGTGAAATAAACTCGAAAATCGCGATAGTCTAGCGGAAACTCAACTTTAACATACTGAAAACCGGGTCAAAATCGGCCAAAGGAAAGGTGTGATATGGTTGAAATAAGACCTCAGGTACAGAGCCATTTTACAGTCATTTTGGTCAATTAAAGAGCTCCCCCCTCCCCTTTTGTTATGAATTAATATTGTTACCCTATTTTGTGTCATTCATTTATTTATGCCAAGTAAATGTCATGACATCATCATAATTACGCGTTGAAAAGTCAATATCATCATGATTATCGTAATTTCAATATGTATAACCTTTAATTCGTCAAATGTGACGAATTCAACATCTAGTTATTAGGTTATACATATATCATATGTATAACCTATTGATTTCGTTCGATCTTTTATTATTTTTTATTATTTATTCTCCCCATCACTTTTGTTCGTCGATTATCTCAAGATCACATGAATCAAATATCATGAATCTTCATATGATGATAGATCATGTTCTAACTTAGAACTGCCCACTTTTTCAGTGACGTCACATGACTGTGACGTCATCAGGACGCCATTTTGTAAAATGTTAATAATCATCATATCTCAGTCATGACATATCAATTTCAATTCAAATTTCGCATTAACATTAATCAGGTCAATGGTCATCTTTTAAGCTCATGCGCGTACAATTACACTCGGAGACGCGCGCGTACGCGTCCGTCAAATGAAAAAAAATGTCAAAAAATGCTCAAAACCTCAACCCGAGTAATTTACTATATGTTTCAGACAATTTTAAGCGTTTCAAAAAATTCCGCGCGTGCGCTTCGGCGCGCGCGTATTTGCGCGCGTTACGCGAATGAATAGGAAAATTGTCGTTTTTTCACATGTTTTGCATTCCTTATAGATCCCTCGACACACCCTATCAATTTGAGTCATTGTTGACTCATAATAACGGAGTACGCGCGTGTCAAAGTCAAAATTACGCGCGCACGCAAAATGGCAAAAAATGGCAAAACATGGTAAAAACATCCTTTTTGTATTCGGCCATAACTTTTTAAAAAATCCACAAACATCCAATTTTCTTTTAATATTCGGATAGATTATGAGTTGTAAATACGAATTCATACCTCATTTATGCCGAGTAAATGTTATAAAGTCATCATATTTAGGGTTAAAGTTGAAAATGCGAATTTTAATCAATTTCAATCAAATTTGAAATTTATCACAGCGGACTTTTGACCATATCTCGCTTATTCTAGATCAATTTACTCCCAAATTTTGATATATCGTAGCTGATGTCCTGCTCTATTCGCAATCTTTTCACAACAATTCGTTATGTTAACTGGATCCTGATGAATTGTTTGATTGTAAATAAGAGTCCAAATCTGATAAAAATTGAGGTTTAGCCAAAACGTATGCTTTCGACCTATAACTGCTGGAATTATGCTACCAATGCGAAACTTCGCATGTAGATAGGGATTTGCAAGCCCATCATTTCATAAGTTAAGACCAAATCGCGAAAATGCATATTTCATTGTCATATTTACCGTCAAAGGTCAAATAAATCAAGCATGAATACTCAATAACCACGTACGCCATGGACGTGAAATTCAGCACACATGTAGGTTATAATGAAAGGAACATTTCATAAGATAAGATCGAATTATGAAAATGGCGTTCAGGATATGTAAATTAGGTTCATATGTCAAAATAACTCACTGTTCCGTATATTTGCACGTTCAAGAATCTGTGTAGACTTTTAGAACAATTTAGACTCGAGGTCCATTTAATAACATAACACTCACGCACGAAAACGCTCCATTCATCATGTATGCGTGTGTCAAACGGCCATGAAAAGCCAACATTGGACGACATACAAAGTAGATAAAATAGTACAAAATGCTTTATTTATTTAAGGGTATTAACATGTCTCACTTACCATCACTTCCATCAAGCATATATTTACTACTAGCTGACTCACAAGAGCGCTACTCCTGATACTGGTTACCAATGCATAGTCCTCAAGATCACAAATGCCAGGCTTGAAATATAACTTTTATATAGCAGTTATTGTAAGAAGTTACTAAGCAAATGTCATGTTGCCGTTCAGGAAAGAAGATGAGAATTATCAATTTAATGCTGGCCCAGATAAATTATTAGTCATTGAAAATCATATTATAATATCCGAAGAAGTCAGTCGAAACAATTTTCAGAGCTAAAACATTAAAATACATTAGTTGTTTTCAATTTACAATTATCCTGCAATGCTCTTATGATTTTTCGTGCAATAGCGCCATCTATCGGCGCGAATAATTCAAAAATCGGTCAATTGTCTTGTCTCAAGGATACCAGAAATGCGTGACTTGCACTTAATAATCAACAAAAGCTATTATTCACCAGATTTATCCAGACTTTCGGCTAATTATGAAAGATAGCATTACCTTCATGCCAAATCCAGCATAAAACTACAGATTATAACAACTTAAGTAGTGTTTATGATTCATTTTATGAAAAAAGAATGACGTCATCATTCCTCCGCGTTTTTGAGAAAAAAGTCTAGACGGCTGAATATCCTACATTGACAAGTCCAATCACTGATATATATTCCCAGATTTTCCATTTCTCACAAGAGATGTTATGTTGGTCTCGTGGAACAAGTTGGGACGCATGATCCAAGGGGCGTGGGTTCGAATCCAAGGCAATGTTTTTTTTACTTTCTTTTTTCTTCTTTTTTTCTTTTTATTAGGGGGAGTGTATCTGCTATTATTTCTATGATGATTGAGTAGTTATTTTTTGGAATCATCCTTTTTATCATAATAAATCGATATGTATAACCTTAATTCGTCAAACGTGACGAATTCAAATTCTAGTTAGGTTATACATATACATATGTATAACCTATTGATTTCGTTCGAATTTTTATTATTATTTATTAGGTTATACATATACATATGTATAACCTATTGATTTCGTCAAGATTTTTTAGGTTATACATATACATATGTATAACCTATTGATTTCGTCAAGATTTTTCTTTATTCTTCTTCCTAATTTTGTTCGTCGATTATCTCAAGATCAGATGAATCAAATATCATGAATCATCACATGATGATAGATCATGTTCTAACTTAGAACTGCCAACTTTTTTAGTGACGTCACATCACTGTGACGTCATCAGGACGCCATTTTGTCAAATGTTAATAATCATCATAACTCAGTCATGAAATATCAATTTCAATTCAAATTTTGCATCAATATTTATCAGGTCAATGTTCATCTTTTAAGCTCATGCGCATGCAATTACACTCGGAGACGCGCGCGTACGCGTCCGTCAATTAATTTTTTTTTTTTTAAATGCTCAAAACCCTAACCCGAGTAATTTACTATATGTTTCAGACAATTTTAAGCGTTTCAAAAAATTCCGCGCGTGCGCGTCGGCGCGCGCGTATTTGCGCGCGTAACGCGAATGAATAAAAAAAATGTAGTTTGTTTACATGTTTTGCAATTCTTATACATCCCTCAGTACACCCTATCAATTTGACTCATTATTGACTCATAATAACGGAGTACGCGCGTGTCAAAGTCAAAATTACGCGCGCACGCAAAATGGCAAAAAATGGCAAAACATGGTAAAAACATCCTTTTTGTATTCGGCCATAACTTTTTAAAAAGTCCACAAACACCCAATTTTCTTTTAATATTCGCATAGATTATGAGTTGTAGATACGAATTCATACCTCATTTATGCCGAGTAAATGTTATAAAGTCTTCGTATTGACGGTTAAAGTTGAAAATGCGAATTTTAATCAATTTCAATCAATGTTGAAATCGATCACAGCGGACTATTGACCATATCTCGCTTATTCTCCATAAATTTTCTCCCAAATTTCGATATATCGTAGCTGATGTCGTACTCCATTCGCAATCTTTTCACAACAATTCGTTATGTTAACTGGATCCTGATGAATTGTTTGATTGTAAATAAGAGTCCAAATCTGATAAAATTGAGGTTTAGCCAAAACGTATGCTTTCGACCTATAACTGCTGGAGGAATTATGCTACCAATGTGAAACTTCGCATGTAGATAGGGATTTGCAAGCCCATCATTTCATAAGTTAACACCAAATCGCGAAAATGCATATTTCATTGTCATATTTACCGTCAAAGGTCAAATAAATCAAGCATGAATACTTAATAACCACGTACGCCGCGGACATGAAATTCAGCACACATGTATGTTATAATGAAAGGAACAATTTTCATTAGATAAGATCGGATTATGAAAGTGGCGTTAAGGATATGTAAATTAGGTTCAAAGGTCAAATAATTCACTGTTACAATGACAAATGGAATGTGCAATCACTGATGTATCTTTCCCGATTTCCCATTTTTGTTAAGAGATCTAATGTTGGTCTCGCGGTATAATTTGTGACACAAGATCAAAGGGTCGTGGGTTCGAATCCAAGGCAATAATTTATTTTTTTTCCTTTTTTTCCTTCTTTTTTCAGGGGGGGGGGGGGGGGGGAATCTATTATTATTGATATCATGATTGAGTAGTTATTTTTGGAATCATCCTTTTATCATAATAAATCGATATGTATAACCTTAATTCGTCAAACGTGACGAATTCAACATCTAGTATTGTTTTTGTGTCTGTATGCCAATGCATAGAGACACGAAAACAAGGATTTTGTTCGTCGGATACCTCAATAACGGGTGCAGCTATTGTCCTGAAACTTTGCCAGATGATAGATCTTGGTCTAACTTAGAACTGCCAAACTTTTGAGTGCCGCCGACTATTCGTGACGTCAACGGGACGCCATTTTGTGAAATTTCATTCATGGATGTATCTCAGTCATGCATCTTGTATTTCCCTTTAAATTTGGCACCAATAATTATCACGCCGAGTGGCAACTTTTCCCTTTATGCGCATGCGCATGCGCTACGTAACAAGCGCGTACGCGCTTGTCTAAGGATCTTAAAATCTGAAAATGCTCAAAAACAACCATTTTTTAATTCGGGCATAACTTTTTAAAAAGTCCACAAAAACCCAACTTTCTTGGAATATTCGGATAGATCATGAGGTGTAGATACGAATTCATACCTCATTTATGCCCAGTAAATGTTACAAAGTCATCATATTGACGGTTAAGATTTAAAAAGCGCACGAGTGTGAAAATTTCCCAAGTCTGGTCTCTTACCGGCCATAACTTTTTAAAAAGTCCACAAACTCGCAAATTTCTTTGAATATCCGGAAAGATTATGAGTTGTAGATGCGAATTCATACCTCATTTATGCCCAGTAAATGTTACAAAGTCATCATATTGAGCGTTAAGATTTAAAAAGCGCACGAGTGTGAAAATTGGCTAAGTCTGAACAGCGCCATCTAACATCTATAACGGCGAACAGTTCTAAACAAATAATTGGCAAAATATGAAAAAACATCCCTTTTTAATTCGGCCATAACGTTTTCAAAAGTCGACAAAAACCCAATTTTATTTCAATATTTGGATAGATTATGAGTTGTAGATACGAATTCATACTTGCTTTATGCCGAGTAAATGTTCTAAAGTCATCGAATTGACCGGTTAAAGTTGAAATCGCGCAAAGAGTGTGAAAATTGGCTAAATCTGGTCAAACATGCACTTCTCTTATCGGTCACAACCTCTTTGATACATGGATATATCCAAATATTTTTTCATATTCTGAAAGAGTATGAGTTGCACATATTTTTACAATTTTAACATTGGCCAATCAGATTTTGTAAAGTCATCATAGTGCACGATAAAGAAAAAAAAAGTTCAACCTTCAATTACGACCTGTTCCCGTGCTCAAATCGTGAAATAAAATCGAAAAAATGATTGTGTAGAGGAAAATCAGCTTTAACATACTGAAAACCGGGTCAAAATCGGCCAAAGGAAAGGTGTGATATGGTTGAAATAAGACGTCAGGTACAGAGCCATTTTACAGTCATTTTGGTCAATTATAGAGCTGCCCCCTCCACTTTTGTTATGAATTAATATTGTTTCCCTATTTTGTGTCATTCATTTATGCCAAGTAGATGTTATGACATCATCATATTACGCGTTGAAAAGTCAATATCATCATATCGAAATTTCAATATGTATAACCTTAATTCGTCAAAAGTGACGAATTCAACATCTAGTTCTTCCTAATTTTGTGCGTCGCATATCTCAAGATCACATGAATCAATTGTCATGAATCTTCACATGATGATAGATCATGATATAACTTAGATCTGCTAACCTTTTCAGTGACGTCACATGAGTGTGACGTCATCAGGACGCCATTTTGTCAAATTTTAATAATCATTATATCTCAGTTATGAAATATCAATTTCAATTCAAATTTCGTATCAATATTAATCAGGTCAATAGTCATCTTTTAAGCTCATGCGCGTGCAATTACACTCGGAGACGCGCGCGTACGCGTCCGTCAATTAATTTTTTGTTTTTTAAATGCTCAAAACCCTAACCCGAGTAATTTACTATATGTTTCAGACAATTTTAAGCGTTTCAAAAAATTCCGCGCGTGCGCGTCGGCGCGCGCGTATTTGCACGCGTAACGCGAATGAAGAAGAAAAATGTATTTTTGTACATGTTTTGCAATCCTCACACATTCCTTAATGCACCCTATCAATTTGAGCCATTCTTGACTCATAATGACGGAGTACGCGCGCGTCAAAGTCAAAATTACGCGCGCACGCAAAATGGCAAAACACGGTAAAAACATTCTTTTTTTATTTGGCCATAACTTTTTAAAAAGTCCACAAACATCCAATTTTCTTTTAATATTCGGATAGATTATGAGTTGTAGATACGAATTCATACCTCATTTATGCCGAGTAAATGTTATAAAGTCATCGTATTGACGGTTAAAGTTGAAAATGCGAATTTTAATCAATTTCAATCAATTTCAAATCGATCACAGCGGACTTTTGACCATATCTCGCTTATTCTCCAACAATTTTCTCTCCAATTTTGATATATGGTAGCTGATGTCTTGATCTATTCGCAATCTTTTCACAACAATTCGTTATGTTAACTGGATCCTGATGAATTGTTTGATTGTAAATAAGAGTCCAAATCTGATAAAAATTGAGGTTTAGCCAAAACGTATGCTTTCGAACTATAACTGATGGAGAAATTATACTACCAATGTGAAACTTCGCATGTCGATAGAGATTTGCAAGCCCATCATTTCATAAGTTAACACCAAATCGCGAAAATGCATATTTCATTGTCATATTTACCGTCAAAGGTCAAATAAATCAAGCATGAATACTCAATAACCACGTACGCCGCGGACATGAAATTCAGCACACATGTATGTTATAATGAAAGGAATAATTTTCATGAGATAATATCGGATTTTGAAAATGGCGTTAAGGATATGTAAATTACGTTCCTGGTACCCTATTTTGTGTCATTCATTTATGCCAAGTAAATGTTATGACATCATCATATTACGAGTTGAAAAGTCAATATCATCATATCGAAATTTCAATATGTATAACCTTAATTCGTCAAAAGTGACGAATTCAACATCTAGTTAGGTTATACATATACATATGTATAACCTATTGATTTCGTCAAGATTTTTATTTTTTTTATTTTTTTTATTATTTTTATTTATTCTTCCTAATTTTGTGCGTCGCATATATCACGATCAGATGAATCAATTATCATGAATATTCACATGATGATAGATCATGGTCTAACTTAGTGCAGTGAAACTTTTCAGTGACGTCACATCACCATGACGTCATCAGGACGCCATTTTGTCAAATTTCAATAATCATCATAACTCAGTCATGCATCATTAATTTCACTTCAAATTTCGCATCAATATCAATCAGTTCAATCGTCGTCTTTTAAGCTCATGCGCGTGCGCTTACACTCGGAGACGCGCGCGTACGCGTCCGTCAAGTGAAAAAAAAAATTAAAAATGTTCAAAACCCCAACCCGAGTAATTTACTATATGTTTCAGACAATTTTAAGCGTTTCAAAAAATTCCGCGCGTGCGCGTCGGCGCGCGCGTATTTGCGCGCGTAACACGAATGAATAGCAAAATTGTCGTTTTTTCACATGTTTTGCCTTCCTTATAGATCCCCTCAACACACCCTATCAATTTGAGTCATTGTTGACTCATAATAACGGAGTACGCGCGCGTCAAAATCAAAATTACGCGCGCACGCAAATTGGCAAAATATGGTAAAAACATACTTTTTTTTTTCGGCCATAACTTTTTAAAAAGTCCACAAACACCCAATTTTCTTTTAATATTCGGATAGATTATGAGTTGTAGATACGAATTCAAACCTCATTTATGCCGAGTAAATGTTATAAAGGCATCGTATTCACAGTTAAAGTTAAAAATGCGATTTTAGTCAATTTCAGTCAATGTTGAAATCGATCACAGTGTACTTTTGACCATATCTCACTTATTCTCCATCAATGTACTCCCAAATTTTGATATATCGTAGCTGATGTTCTGCTCTATTCGCAATCTATTCACATCATTTAGTTTTGTTCAATGGATCCTGATGAATTGTTTGATTGGAAATATGAGTTCAAATCTGTTACAAATTGAGGGTTAACCAAAACGTATGTTACCGACATATAACTGCTGAAGGAATTATGCTATCAATTTGGGATTTCGCATGTAGATAGGGATTTTCAAGCCCATCATTTCATAAGTTAACACCAAATCGCGAAAATGCATATTTCATTGTCATATTTACCGTTAAAGGTCAAATAAATCAAGCATGAATACTCAATAACCACGTACGCCGCGGACATGAAATTCAGCACACATGTATGGTATAATGAAAGGAAAATGTTCATAAGATAAGATCGGATCATGAAAATGGCGTTAAGGATATGTAAATTAGGTTCAAAGGTCAAATAATTCACTGTTACAATGACAAATGCAGTGTGCAATCACTGATGTATCTTTCCCGATTTCCCATTTTCGTTAAGAGATCTAATGTTGGTCTCGCGGTATAATTTGTGACACAAGATCAAAGGGTCGTGGGTTCGAATCCAAGGCAATATTTTTTTTTTTTCTTTTTTCAGGGGTGGGGGGAATCTATTATTATTGATATGATGATTGAGTAGTTATTTTTGGAATCATCCTTTTATCATTTTAAATCGATATGTATAACCTTAATTCGTCAAAAGTGACGAATTCAACATCTAGTTAGGTTATACATATACATATGTATAACCTATTGATTTTGTTCGAATTTTTATTATTATTAGGTTATACATATACATATGTATAACCTATTGATTTTGTTCGAATTTTTATTATTTATTCTTCTTCTTCCTAATTTTGTGCGTCGCATATCTCAAGATCACATGAATCAATTGTCATGAATCTTCACATGATGATAGATCATGATCTAACTTAGATCTGCAAACTTTTTCAGTGACGTCACATTACTATGACGTCATCAGGACGCCATTTTGTCAAATGTTAATAATCATCATATCTCAGTCATGATTTATCAATTTCAATTCAAATTTCGCACCAATATTAATCGGATCAATGGTCATCTTTTAAGGTCATGCGCGTGCAATTACACTCGGAGACGCGCGCGTACGCGTCCGTCAAATGAAAAAAAATGTCAAAAAATGCTCAAAACCCCAACCCGAGTAATTTACTATATGTTTCAGACAATTTTAAGCGTTTCAAAAAATTCCGCGCGTGCGCGTCAGCGCGCGCGTATTTGCGCGCGTAACGCGAATGAATAGGAAAATTGTCGTTTTTTCACATGTTTTGCAGTCCTTATAGATCCCTCAACACACCCTATCAATTTGAGTCATTGTTGACTCATAATAAAGGAGTACGCGCGCGTCAAAGTCAAAATTACGCGCGCTTGCAATTTGGCAAAATATGGTAAAAACATACTTTTTTTATTCGGCCATAACTTTTTAAAAAGTCCACAAACACCCAATTTTCTTTTAATATTCGGATAGAGTATGAGTTTTAAATGCGAATTCATACCTCATTTATGCCGAGTAAATGTTATAAAGTCATCGAATTGACGGTTAAAGTTGAAATCGCGCACGAGTGTGAACATTGGCTAAATCTGGTCAAACATGCCCTTCTCTTAACGGTCACAACTTCTTTGATACATGGATATATCCAAATATTTTTACATATTCTAAAAGAGTATGAGTTGCACATATTTTTACATATCTAACAATGGCCAATCCGATTTTGTAAAGTCTCCATAGTGCACGATAAAGTAAAAGAAAAGTTCAACCTTCAATTACGACCATGATTTGGAGTGGAGAATAGCGCCATCTATCGGCGGATAATTAAAAAATCTGTCCGCGCGCACGCAAATTGGCAAAATATGGTAAAAACATCCTTTTTGTATTCGGCCATAACTTTTTAAAAAGTCCACAAACACCCAGTTTTATTTGATATTCCGATAGATTATGAGTTGTAGATACGAATTCATACCTCATTTATGCCGAGTAAATGTTATAAAGTCATCGAATTGACGGTTAAAGTTGAAATCGCGCACGAGTGTGAAAATTGGCTAAATCTGGTCAAACATGCCCTTCTCTTATCGGTCATAACTTCTTTGATACATGGATATATCCAAATATTTTTTCATATTCTGAAAGAGTATGAGTTGCACATATTTATACATACCTAACAATGGACAATAAGATTTTGTAAAGTCTCCATAGTGCACGATAAAGTAAAACAAAAGTTCAACCTTCAATTACGACCTCTTCCCGTGCTCAAATCGTGAAATAAAATCGAAAAAATGATTGTGTAGAGGAAACTCAGCTTTAACATACTGAAAACCGGGTCAAAATCGGCCAAAGGAAAGGTGTGATATGGTTGAAATAAGACGTCAGGTACAGAGCCATTTTACAGTCATTTTGGTCAATTTAAGAGCTCCCCCCTCCCCTTTTGTTATGAATTGATATTGTTACCCTATTTTGTGTCATAATTTATGCCAAGTAAATGTTACGACATTATCATATTACGTGTTGAAGAGTCAATATCATCATATCGTAATTTCAATATGTATAACCTTTAATTCGTCAAATGTGACGAATTCAACATCTAGTTAGGTTATACATATACATATGTATAACCTATTGATTTCGTCAAGATTTTTCTTTATTCTTCTTCCTAATTTTGTTCGTCGATTATCTCAAGATCAGATGAATCAAATATCATGAATCATCACATGATGATAGATCATGTTCTAACTTAGAACTGCCAACTTTTTCAGTGACGTCACATCACTGTGACGTCATCAGGACGCCATTTTGTCAAATATAAATAATCATCATAACTCAGTCATGAAATATCAATTTCAATTCAAATTTTGCATCAATATTTATCAGGTCAATGTTCATCTTTTAAGCTCATGCGCATGCAATTACACTCAGAGACGCGCGCGTACGCGTCCGTCAATTAATTTTTTTTTTTTTTAATGCTCAAAACCCTAACCCGAGTAATTTACTATATGTTTCAGACAATTTTAAGCGTTTCAAAAAATTCCGCGCGTGCGCGTCGGCGCGCGCGTATTTGCGCGCGTAACGCGAATGAATAAAAAAAATGTAGTTTTTTTACATGTTTTGCAATTCTTATACATCCCTCAGCACACCCTATCAATTTGAGTCATTATTGACTCATAATAACGGAGTACGCGCGTGTCAAAGTCAAAATTACGCGCGCACGCAAAATGGCAAAAAATGGCAAAACATGGTAAAAACATCCTTTTTGTATCCGGCCATAACCTTTTAAAAAGTCCACAAACACCCAATTTTCTTTTAATATTCGGATAGATTATGAGTTGTAGATACGAATTCATACCTCATTTATGCCGAGTAAATGTTATAAAGTCTTCGTATTGACGGTTAAAGTTGAAAATGCGAATTTTAATCAATTTCAATCAATGTTGAAATCGATCACAGCGGACTATTGACCATATCTCGCTTATTCTCCATACATTTTCTCCCAAATTTCGATATATCGTAGCTGATGTCGTACTCCATAACTCCATTCGCAATCTTTTCACAACAATTCGTTATGTTAACTGGATCCTGATGAATTGTTTGATTGTAAATAAGAGTCCAAATCTGATAAAATTGAGGTTTAGCCAAAACGTATGCTTTCGACCTATAACTGCTGGAGGAATTATGCTACCAATGTGAAACTTCGCATGTAGATAGGGATTTGCAAGCCCATCATTTCATAAGTTAACACCAAATCGCGAAAATGCATATTTCATTGTCATATTTACCGTCAAAAGTCAAATAAATCAAGCATGAATACTTAATAACCACGTACGCCGCGGACATGAAATTCAGCACACATGTATGTTATAATGAAAGGAACAATTTTCATTAGATAAGATCGGATTATGAAAGTGGCGTTAAGGATATGTAAATTAGGTTCAAAGGTCAAATAATTCACTGTTACAATGACAAATGGAATGTACAATCACTGATGTATCTTTCCCGATTTCCCATTTTTGTTAAGAGATCTAATGTTGGTCTCGCGGTATAATTTGTGACACAAGATCAAAGGGTCGTGGGTTCGAATCCAAGGCAATCATTTATTTTTTTTCCTTTTTTTTTTTTTTTCAGGGGGGGGGGGGGGGGGGAATCTATTATTATTGATATCATGATTGAGTAGTTATTTTTGGAATCATCCTTTTATCATAATAAATCGATATGTATAACCTTAATTCGTCAAACGTGACGAATTCAACATCTAGTTATTATTATTATTATTATTATTTATTTATTCTTCCCATCAATTTTGTTCGTCGCATATCTCAAGATCACATGAATCAATTGTCATGAATCTTCACATGATGATAGATCATGATCTAACTTAGATCTGCAAACTTTTTCAGTGACGTCACATTACTATGACGTCATCAGGACGCCATTTTGTCAAATGTTAATAATCATTATATCTCAGTCATGATTTATCAATTTCAATTCAAATTTCGCATCAATATTAATCGGGTCAATGGTCATCTTTTAAGCTAATGCGCGTGCAATTATACTCGGAGACGCGCGCGTACGCGTCCGTCAAATGAAAAAAAATGTCAAAAAATGCTCAAAACCCCAACCCGAGTAATTTACTATATGTTTCAGACAATTTTAAGCGTTTCAAAAAATTCCGCGCGTGCGCGTCGGCGCGCGCGTATTTGCGCGCGTAACGCGAATGAATAGGAAAATTTTCGTTTTTTCACATGTTTTGGATTCCTTATAGATCCCTCAACACACCCTATCAATTTGAGTCATTGTTGACTCATAATAACGGAGTACGCGCGCGTCAAAATCAAAATTACGCGCGCACGCAAATTGGCAAAATATGGTAAAAACATTTTTTTTTTATTCGGCCATAACTTTTTAAAAAGTCCATAAACATCCAATTTTCTTTTAATATTCGGATAGATTATGAGTTGTAGATACGAATTCATACCTGATTTATGCCGAGTAAATGTTATAAAGTCATCATATTGACGGTTAAAGTTGAAAATGCGAATTTTAATCAATTTCAGTCAATGTTGAAATCGATCACAGCGGACTATTGACCATATCTCACTTATTCTCCATCAATGTACTCCCAAATTTTGATATATCGTAGCTGATGTTCTGCTCTATTCGCAATCTATTCACACCATTTAGTTTTGTTCAATGGATCCTGATGAATTGGGGAGAATCTATTATTATTGATATGATAATTGAGTAGTTATTTTTGGAATCATCCTTTTATCATAAAAAATCGATATGTATAACCTTAATTCGTCAAATGTGACGAATTCAACATCTAGTTAGGTTATACATATACATATGTATAACCTATTGATTTCGTCAAGATTTTTATTTTTTTAGGTTATACATATACATATGTATAACCTATTGATTTCGTCAAGATTTTTATTTTTATTTATTCTTCCTAATTTTGTGCGTCGCATATCTCAAGATCACATGAATCAATTGTCATGAATCTTCACATGATGATAGATCATGATCTAACTTAGAACTGCGAAGCTTTTCAGTGACGTCACATCACTATGACGTCATCAAGACGCCATTTTGTCAAATTTTAATAATCATCATATCTCAGTCATGAAATATCAATTTCAATTCAAATTTCGTATTAATATTTATCAAGTCACTGTTCATCTTTTAAGCTCATGCGCATGCAATTACACTCGGAGACGCGCGCGTACGCGTCCGTCAATTAATTTTTTTTTTTTTTAATGCTCAAAACCCTAACCCGAGTAATTTACTATATGTTTCAGACAATTTTAAGCGTTTCAAAAAATTCCGCGCGTGCGCGTCGGCGCGCGCGTATTTGCGCGCGTAACGCGAATGAATAGGAAAATTGTCGTTTTTTCACATGTTTTGCATTCCTTATAGATCCCTCGACACACCCTATCAATTTGAGTCATTGTTGACTCATAATAACGGAGTACGCGCGTGTCAAAGTCAAAATTACGCGCGCACGCAAAATGGCAATAAATGGCAAAACATGGTAAAAACATCCTTTTTGTATTCGGCCATAACTTTTTAAAAAGTCCACAAACACCCAATTTTCTTTTAATATTCGGATAGATTATGAGTTGTACATACGAATTCATACCTCATTTATGCCGAGTAAATGTTATAAAGTCATCGTATTGACGGTTAAAGTTGAAAATGCGAATTTTAATCACTTTCAATCAATGTTGAAATCGATCACAGTGTACTTTTGACCGTATCTCGCTTATTCTCCATCAATGTACTCCCAAATTTTGATATATCGTAGCTGATGTCCTGCTCTATTCGCAATCTATTCACACCATTTAGTTTTGTTCACTGGATCGTGATGAATTGTTTGATTGGAAATGAGAGTCCAAATCTGTTAAAAACTGAGGGTTAGCTAAAACGTATGCTTTCGAATAATAACTGCTGAAAGAATTATGCTACCAATGTAAATCTTCGCATGTAGATAGGGACTTGCAAGCCCAACATTTCATAAGTTAACACCAAATCGCAAAAATGCATATTTCATCGCCATATTTACCGTCAAAGGTCAATTAAATCAAGCATGAATAACCACGTACGCCGCGGACATGAAATTCAGCACACATGTAGGTTATAATGAAAGGAACAATTTTCATCAGATAAGATCGGATTATGAAAATGGCGTTAAGGATATGTAAATTAGGTTCAAAGGTCAAATAATTCACTGTTACAATGACAAATGCAGTGTGCAATCACTGATATATCGTTCCCGATTTCCCATTTTCGTTAAGAGATCTAATGTTGGTCCCGTGGAACAAGTTGTGACGCAAGATCTAAGGGTCGTGGGTTCGAATCCAAGACAATATTTTGTTAATTTCTTTTTTCTTCTTTTTTACTTTTTATTAGGGGGGCCCGGGGGGAGTATGTGATATTATTTATATGATGATTGAGTTTTTATTTTTGGAATAATGCTTTTATCATAAGAATTCGATATGTATAACCTTAATTCGTCAAAAGTGACGAATTCAAAATCTAGTGTTGTTTTTGTGTCTGTATGCCAGTGCATAGAGACACGAAAACAAGGATTTTGTTCGTCGGATACCTCAATAACGGGTGCAGCTATTGTCCTGAAACTTTGCCAGATGATAGATCTTGGTCTAACTTAGAACTGCCAAACTTTTGGGTGCCGCCGACTATTCGTGACGTCATCGGGACGCCATTTTGTGAAATTACATTCATGGATGTATCTCAGTCATGCATCTTCTATTTCCCTTTAAATTTAGCACCAATAATTATCACGCCGAGTGGCAACTTTTCCGATTATGCGCATGCGCATGCGCTACGTAAAAAGGGCGTACGCGCTCGCGTCTAAGGATCTTAAAATCTGAAAATGCTCAAAAACAACCATTTTTTAATTCGGGCATAACTTTTTAAAAAGTCCACAAAAACCCAACTTTCTTTTCATATTCGGATAGATTATGAGTTGTAGATACGAATTCATACCTCATTCATGCCGAGTAAATGTTATAAAGTCATCATATTGACGGTTAAAAATTAAATGGCGCACGAGCGTGAAAATTTCCCAAGTCTGGTCTCTTATCGGCCATAACTTTTTAAAAAGTCCACAAACTCCCAAATTTCTTTGAATATCCGGAAAGATTATGAGTTGTAGATGCGAATTCATACCTCATTTATGCCGAGTAAATGTTACAAAGTCATCATATTGACCGTTAAAATTTAAATGGCGCACGAGTGTGAAAATTGGCTAAGTCTGAACAGCGCCATCTAACATCTAAGGGCGAACAGTGTAAAAACAAATAATTGGCAAAATATGGTCAAAACATCCTTTTTGAATTCGGCCATAACTTTTTCAAAAGTCAACAAAAACCCAATTTTATTTGAATATTTGGATAGATTATGAGTTGTAGATACGAATTCACACCTCCTTTATGCCGAGTAAATGTTCTAAAGTCAACGAATTGACCGGTTAAAGTTGAAATCGCGCAAAGAGTGTGAAAATTGGCTAAATCTGGTCAAACATGCACTTCTCTTATCGGTCACAACTTCTTTGATACATGGAAATATACAAATATTTTTTCATTATTCTGAAAGAGTATGAGTTGCACATATTTTTACAATTTTAACATTGGCCAATCAGATTTTGTAAAGTCATCATAGTGCACGATAAAGTAAAACAAAAGTTCAACCTTCAATTACGACCTGTTCCCGTGCTCTAATCGTGAAATAAACTCGAAAATTGTGATAGTGTAGCGGAAACTCAGCTTTAACATACTGAAAACCGGGTAAAAATCGGCCAAAGGAAAGGTGTGATATGGTTGAAATAAGACGTCAGGTACAGAGCCATTTTACAGTCATTTTGGTAAATTTAAGAGCTCCCCCCTCCCCTTTTGTTATGAATTAATAATGTGTTACCCTATTTTGTGTCATTCATTTATGCCAAGTAAATGTTATGACATCATCATATTACGCGTTGAAAAGTCAATATCATCATAATTTATCGAAATTTCAATATGTATAACCTTAATTCGTCAAACGTGACGAATTCAACATCTAGTTTATTTTTATTTTTATTTTTTTTATTTATTCTTCCTAATTTTGTGCGTCGCATATCTCACGATCAGATGAATCAATTATCATGAATATTCACAAGATGATAGATCATGGTCTAACTTAGTGCAGTGAAACTTTTCAGTGACGTCACATCACTATGACGTCATCAGGACGCCATTTTGTCAAATTTCAATAATCATCATAACTCAGTCATGCATCATTAATTTCACTTCAAATTTCGCATCAATATCAATCAGTTCAATCGTCATCTTTTAAGCTCATGCGCGTGCGCTTACACTCGGAGACGCGCGCGTACGCGTCCGTCAAGTGAAAAAAAAAATTTAAAATGTTCAAAACCTCAACCCGAGTAATTTACTATATGTTTCAGACAATTTTAAGCGTTTCAAAAAATTCCGCGCGTGCGCGTCGGCGCGCGCGTATTTGCGCGCGTAACGCGAATGAATAGGAAAATTGTCGTTTTTTCACATGTTTTGCATTCCTTATAGGTCCCTCGACACACCCTATCAATTTGAGTCATTGTTGACTCATAATAACGGAGTACGCGCGTGTCAAAGTCAAAATTACGCGCGCACGCAAAATGGCAAAAAATGGCAAAAGATGGTAAAAACATCCTTTTTGTATTCGGCCATAACTTTTTAAAAAGTCCACAAACACCCAATTTTCTTTTAATATTCGGATAGATTATGAGTTGTACATACGAATTCATACCTCATTTATGCCGAGTAAATGTTATAAAGTCATCGTATTGACGGTTAAAGTTGAAAATGCGAATTTTAATCACTTTCAATCAATGTTGAAATCGATCACAGTGTACTTTTGACCATATCTCGCTTATTCTCCATCAATGTACTCCCAAATTTTGATATATCGTAGCTGATGTCCTGCTCTATTCGCAATCTATTCACACCATTTAGTTTTGTTCACTAGATCGTGATGAATTGTTTGATTGGAAATGAGAGTCCAAATCTGTTAAAAATTGAGGGTTAGCTAAAACGTATGTTATGACATTATCATATTACGCGTTGAAAAGTCAATATCATCATATGGAAATTTCGATATGTATAACCTTAATTCGTCTAAAGTGACGAATTCAACATCTAGTATTGTTTTTGTGTCTGTATGCCAATGCATAGAGACACGAAAACAAGGATTTTGTTCGTCGGATACCTCAATAACGGCTGCAGCTATTGCCCTGAAACTTTGCCAGATGATAGATCTTGGTCTAACTTAGAACTGCCAAACTTTTGAGTGCCGCCGACTATTCGTGACGTCATCAGGACGCCATTTTGTGAAATTTCATTCATGGATGTATCTCAGTCATGCATCTTGTATTTCCCTTTAAATTTAGCACCAATAATTATCACGTCGAGTGGCAACTTTTCCGATTATGCGCATGCGCATGCGCTAGGTAACAAGCGCGTACGCGCTCGTCTAAGGATCTTAAAATCTGAAAATGCTCAAAAACAACCATTTTTTTATTCGGGCATAACTTTTTTAAAAGTCCACAAAAACCCATTTTTATTTTAATATTCGGATAGATTATGAGTTGTAGATGCGAATAGATACCTCATTCATGCCGAGTAAATGTCATAAAGTCATCATATTGACGGTTAAAAATTAAATGGCGCACGAGTGTGAAAATTTCCCAAGTCTGGTCTCTTATCGGCCATAACTTTTTAAAAAGTCCACAAACTCCCAAATTCCTTTGAATATCCGGAAAGATTATGAGTTGTAGATGCGAATTCATACCTCATTTATGTCGAGTAAATGTTACAAAGTCATCATATTGACCGTTAAGATTTAAAAAGCGCACGAGTGTGAAAATTGGCTAAGTCTGAACAGCGCCATCTAACATCTAAGGGCGAACAATTCAAAACAAATAATTGGCAAAATATGGTAAAAACATCCTTTTTTAATTCGGCCATAACTTTTTCAAAAGTCGACAAAAACCCAATTTTATTTCAATATTTGGATAGATTATGAGTTGTAGATACGAATTCATACTTGCTTTATGCCGAGTAAATCTTCTAAAGTCATCGAATTGACCGCTTAAAGTTGAAATCGCGCAAAGAGTGTGAAAATTGGCTAAATCTGGTCAAACATGCACTTCTCTTATCGGTCACAACTTCTTTGATAAATGGAAATATACAAATATTTTTTTCATATTCTGAAAGAGTATGAGTTGCACATATTTTTACAATTTTAACATTGGCCAATCAGATTTTGTAAAGTCATCATAGTGCACGATAAAGAAAAAAAAAGTTCAACCTTCAATTACGACCTGTTCCCGTGCTCTAATCGTGAAATAAACTCGAAAATCGCGCTTAGTGTAGCGCAAACTCAGCTTTAACATACTGAAAACCGGGTCAAAATCGGCCAAAGGAAAGGTGTGATATGTTTGAAATAAGACGTCAGGTACAGAGCCATTTTACAGTCATTTTGGTCAATTTAAGAGCTGCCCCCTCCCCTTTTGTTATGAATTGATATGTTACCCTATTTTGTGTCATCATTTATGCCAAGTAAATGTCATGACATCATCATAATTACGCGTTGAAAAGTCAATAATCATAGTATATCGAAATTTCAATATGTATAACCTTTAATTCGTCAAACGTGACGAATTCAACATCTAGTTATTAGGTTATACATATACATATGTATAACCTATTGATTTTGTTCGATCTTTTATTATTATTTATTCTCCCCATCACTTTTGTTCGTCGATTATCTCAAGATCAGATGAATTAAATATCATGAATCTTCACATGATGATAGATCATGTTCTAACTTAGAACTGCCCACTTTTTCAGTGACGTCACATGACTGTGACGTCATCAGGACGCCATTTTGTAAAATGTTAATAATCATCATATCTCAGTCATGAAATATCAATTTCAATTCAAATTTCGCGTTAACATTAATCAGGTCAATGGTCATCTTTTAAGCCCATTCGCGTACAATTACACTCGGAGACGCGCGCGTACGCGTCCGTCAAATGAAAAAAAATGTCAAAAAATGCTCAAAACCTCAACCCGAGTAATTTACTATGTGTTTCAGACAATTTTAAGCGTTTCAAAAAATTCCGCGCGTGCGCGTCGGCGCGCGCGTATTTGCGCGCGTAACGCGAATGAAGAGTAAAATTGTCGTTTTTTCACATGTTTTGCATTCCTTATAGATCCCTCAACACACCCTATCAATTTGAGTCATTGTTGACTCATAATCACGGAGTACGCGCGCGTCAAAGTCAAAATTACGCGCGCACGCAAATTGGCAAAATATGGTAAAAACATACTTTTTTTATTCGGCCATAACTTTTTAAAAAGTCCACAAACACCCAATTTTCTTTTAATATTCGGATAGATTATGAGTTGTAGATACGAATTCATACCTCATTTATGCCGAGTAAATGTTATAAAGTCATCGTATTGACGTTAAAGTTGAAAATGCGAATTTTACTCAATTTCAATCAATGTTGAAATCGATCACAGTGTACTTTTGACCATATCTCACTTATTCTCCATCAATGTACTCCCAAATTTTGATATATCGTAGCTGATGTTCTGCTCTATTCGCAATCTATTCACACCATTTCGTTTTGTTCAATGGATCCTGATGAATTGTTTGATTGGAAATAACAGTTTAAATCTGTTACAAATTGAGGGTTAGCCAAAACGTATGATATCGACATATAACTGCTGAAGGAATTATGCTATTAATTTGAGATTTCGCATGTAGATAGGGATTTTCAAGCCCATCATTTCATAAGTTAACACCAAATCGCGAAAATGCATATTTCATTGTCATATTTACCGTTAAAGGTCAAATAAATCAAGCATGAATACTCAATAACCACGTACGCCGCGGACATGAAATTCAGCACACATGTATGGTATAATAAAAGGAAAATGTTCATAAGATAAGATTGGAATATGAAAATGGCGTTAAGGATATGTAAATTAAGTTCAAAGGTCAAATAATTCACTGTTACAATGACAAATGCAGTGTGCAATCACTGATGTATCTTTCCCAATTTCCCATTTTCGTTAAGAGATCTAATGTTGGTCTCGCGGTATAATTTGTGACACAAGATCAAAGGGTCGTGGGTTCGAATCCAAGGCAATATTTTTTTTTTTTTTTTCATTTTTTCTTTCTTTTTTCAGGGGTGGGGGGAATCTATTATTATTGATATCATGATTGAGTAGTTATTTTTGGAATCATCATTTTATCATAATAAATCGATATGTATAACCTTAAATTCGTCAAATGTGACGAATTCAACATCTAGTTAGGTTATACATATACATATGTATAACCTATTGATTTTGTTCGAATTTTTATTATTATTATTATTATTATTATTATTTATTTATTCTTCCCATCAATTTTGTTCGTCGCATATCTCAAGATCACATGAATCAATTGTCATGAATCTTCACATGATGATAGATCATGATCTAACTTAGATCTGCAAACTTTTTCAGTGACATCACATTATTATGACGTCATCAGGACGCCATTTTGTAAAATGTTAATAATCATCATATCTCAGTCATGATTTATCAATTTCAATTCAAATTTCGCATCAATATTAATCGGATCAATGGTCATCTTTTAAGCTCATGCGCGTACAATTAGACTCGAAAACGCGCGCGTACGCGTCCGTCAAATGAAAAAAAATGTCAAAAAATGCTCAAAACCTCAACCCGAGTAATTTACTATATGTTTTAGACGATTTTAAGCGTTTCAAAAAATTCCGCGCGTGCGCGTCGGCGCGCGCGTATTGTCGCGCGTAACGCGAATGAATAGTAAAATTGTCGTTTTTTCACATGTTTTGCATTCCTTATAGATCCCTCAACACACCCTATCAATTTGAGTCATTGTTGACTCATAATAACGGAGTACGCGCGCGGCAAAGTCAAAATTACGCGCGCTTGCAATTTGGCAAAATATGGTAAAAACATACTTTTTTTATTTGGCCATAACTTTTTAAAAAGTGCATAAACACACAATTTTCTTTTAATATTCGGATAGAGTATGAGTTGTAAATGCGAATTCATACCTCATTTATGCCGAGTAAATGTTATAAAGTCATCGAATTGACGGTTAAAGTTGAAATCGCGCACGAGTGTGAAAATTGGCTAAATCTGGTCAAACATGCCCTTCTCTTATCGGTCATAACTTCTTTGAGACATGGATATATCCAAATATTTTTTCATATTCGGAAAGAGTATGAAATGCACATATTTTTACATACCTAACAATGGACAATCCGATTTTGTAAAGTCTCCATAGTGCACGATAAAGTAAAAGAAAAGTTCAACCTTCAATTACGACCATGATTTGTAGTGGAGAATAGCGCCATCTATCGGCGGATAATTCAAAAATCTGTCCGAGCGCACGCAAATTGGCAAAATATGGTAAAAACATCCTTTTTGTATTCGACCATAACTTTTTAAAAAGTCCACAAAAACCCAACTTTCTTTTAATATTCGGATAGATTATGAGTTGTAGATACGAATTGATACCTCATTTATGCCGAGTAAATGTTATAAAGTCATTGAATTGACGGTTGAAAGTTGAAATCGCGCAAGAGTGTGAAAATTGGCTAAATCTGGTCAAACATGCCCTTCTCTTATCGGTCATAACTTCTTTGATACATGGATATATGCAAATATTTTTACATATTCTGAAAGAGTATGAGTTGAAAATATTTTTACATATCTAATAATGGCCAATCAGATTTTGTAAAGTCATCATAGCGCACGATAAAGTAAAACAAAAGTTCAACCTTCAATTACGACCTGTTCCCGTGCTCTAATCGTAAAATAAACTCGGAAATCGCGATAGTGTAGCGGAAACTCAGCTTTAAATTACTGAAAACCGGGTAAAAATCGGCCAAAGGAAAGGTGTGATATGGTTGAAATAAGACGTCAGGTACAGAGCCATTTTACAGTCATTTTGGTCAATTTAAGAGCTTCCCCTCCCCTTTTGTTATGAATTAATATTGTTACCCTGTTTTGTGTCATTCATTTATTTATGCCAAGTAAATGTTATGACATCATCATTATTACGCATTGAACAGTCAATATCATCATATCGTAATTTCAATATGTATAACCTTAAATTCGTCAAATGTGACGAATTCAACATCTAGTATTGTTTTTGTGTCTGTATGCCAATGCATAGAGACACGAAAACAAAGAATTTTGTTCGTCGGATACCTCAATAACGGGTGCAGCTATTGTCCTGAAACTTTGCCAGATGATAGATCTTGGTCTAACTTAGAACTGCCAAACTTTTGGGTGCCGCCGACTATTCGTGACGTCATCGGGACGCCATTTTGTGAAATTTCATTCATGGATGTATCTCAGTCATGCATCTTCTATTTCCCTTTAAATTTGGCACCAACAATTATCAGGCCGAGTGGCAACTTTTCCGATTATGCGTATACGCATGCGCCACGTAACAAGCGCGTACGCGCTCGTCCAAGGATCTTAAAATCTGAAAATGCTCAAAAACAACCATTTTTTAATTCGGGCATAACTTTTTAAAAAGTCCACAAAAACCCAACTTTCTTTTAATATTCCGATAGATTATGAGGTGTAGATACGAATTCATACCTCATTTATGCCGAGTAAATGTTATAAAGTCATCATATTGACGGTTAAAAATTAAATAGCGCACGAGTGTGAAAATTTCCCAAGTCTGGTCTCTTATCGGCCATAACTTTTTAAAAAGTCCACAAACTCGCAAATTTCTTTGAATATCCTGAAAGATTATGAGTTGTAGATGCGAATTCATACCTCATTTATGCCGAGTAAATGTTACAAAGTCATCATATTGACCGTTAAAATTTAAAAAGCGCACGAGTGTGAAAATTGGCTAAGTCTGAACAGCGCCATCTAACATCTAAGGGCGAACCGTTCAAAACAAATAATTGGCAAAATATGGTAAAAACATCCTTTTTTAATTCGGCCATAACTTTTTCAAAAGTCGACAAAAACACAATTTTATTTCAATATTTGGATAGATTATGAGTTGTAGATACGAATTCATACTTGCTTTATGCCGAGTAAATCTTCTAAAGTCAACGAATTGACCGCTTAAAGTTGAAATCGCGCAAAGAGTGTGAAAATTGGCTAAATTTGGTCAAACATGCACTTCTCTTATCGGTCACAACTTCTTTGATAAATGGAAATATACAAATATTTTTTTCATATTCTGAAAGAGTATGAGTTGCACATATTTTTACAATTTTAACATTGGCCAATCAGATTTTGTAAAGTCATCATAGTGCACGATAAAGAAAAAAAAAGTTCAACCTTCAATTACGACCTGTTCCCGTGCTCTAATCGTGAAATAAACTCGAAAATCGCGCTTAGTGTAGCGCAAACTCAGCTTTAACATACTGAAAACCGGGTCAAAATCGGCCAAAGGAAAGGTGTGATATGTTTGAAATAAGACGTCAGGTACAGAGCCATTTTACAGTCATTTTGGTCAATTTAAGAGCTGCCCCCTCCCCTTTTGTTATGAATTGATATTGTTACCCTATTTTGTGTCATCATTTATGCCAAGTAAATGTCATGACATCATCATAATTACGCGTTGAAAAGTCAATAATCATAGTATATCGAAATTTCAATATGTATAACCTTTAATTCGTCAAACGTGACGAATTCAACATCTAGTTATTAGGTTATACATATACATATGTATAACCTATTGATTTTGTTCGATCTTTTATTATTATTTATTCTCCCCATCACTTTTGTTCGTCGATTATCTCAAGATCAGATGAATTAAATATCATGAATCTTCACATGATGATAGATCATGTTCTAACTTAGAACTGCCCACTTTTTCAGTGACGTCACATGACTGTGACGTCATCAGGACGCCATTTTGTAAAATGTTAATAATCATCATATCTCAGTCATGAAATATCAATTTCAATTCAAATTTCGCGTTAACATTAATCAGGTCAATGGTCATCTTTTAAGCCCATTCGCGTACAATTACACTCGGAGACGCGCGCGTACGCGTCCGTCAAATGAAAAAAAATGTCAAAAAATGCTCAAAACCTCAACCCGAGTAATTTACTATGTGTTTCAGACAATTTTAAGCGTTTCAAAAAATTCCGCGCGTGCGCGTCGGCGCGCGCGTATTTGCGCGCGTAACGCGAATGAAGAGTAAAATTGTCGTTTTTTCACATGTTTTGCATTCCTTATAGATCCCTCAACACACCCTATCAATTTGAGTCATTGTTGACTCATAATCACGGAGTACGCGCGCGTCAAAGTCAAAATTACGCGCGCACGCAAATTGGCAAAATATGGTAAAAACATACTTTTTTTATTCGGCCATAACTTTTTAAAAAGTCCACAAACACCCAATTTTCTTTTAATATTCGGATAGATTATGAGTTGTAGATACGAATTCATACCTCATTTATGCCGAGTAAATGTTATAAAGTCATCGTATTGACGTTAAAGTTGAAAATGCGAATTTTACTCAATTTCAATCAATGTTGAAATCGATCACAGTGTACTTTTGACCATATCTCACTTATTCTCCATCAATGTACTCCCAAATTTTGATATATCGTAGCTGATGTTCTGCTCTATTCGCAATCTATTCACACCATTTCGTTTTGTTCAATGGATCCTGATGAATTGTTTGATTGGAAATAACAGTTTAAATCTGTTACAAATTGAGGGTTAGCCAAAACGTATGATATCGACATATAACTGCTGAAGGAATTATGCTATTAATTTGAGATTTCGCATGTAGATAGGGATTTTCAAGCCCATCATTTCATAAGTTAACACCAAATCGCGAAAATGCATATTTCATTGTCATATTTACCGTTAAAGGTCAAATAAATCAAGCATGAATACTCAATAACCACGTACGCCGCGGACATGAAATTCAGCACACATGTATGGTATAATAAAAGGAAAATGTTCATAAGATAAGATTGGAATATGAAAATGGCGTTAAGGATATGTAAATTAAGTTCAAAGGTCAAATAATTCACTGTTACAATGACAAATGCAGTGTGCAATCACTGATGTATCTTTCCCAATTTCCCATTTTCGTTAAGAGATCTAATGTTGGTCTCGCGGTATAATTTGTGACACAAGATCAAAGGGTCGTGGGTTCGAATCCAAGGCAATATTTTTTTTTTTTTTTTCATTTTTTCTTTCTTTTTTCAGGGGTGGGGGGAATCTATTATTATTGATATCATGATTGAGTAGTTATTTTTGGAATCATCATTTTATCATAATAAATCGATATGTATAACCTTAAATTCGTCAAATGTGACGAATTCAACATCTAGTTAGGTTATACATATACATATGTATAACCTATTGATTTTGTTCGAATTTTTATTATTATTAGGTTATACATATACATATGTATAACCTATTGATTTCGTTCGATCTTTTATTATTATTTATTCTCCCCATCACTTTTGTTCGTCGATTATCTCAAGATCACATGAATCCAATATCATGAATCTTCACATGATGATAGATCATGTTCTAACTTAGAACTGCCCACTTTTTCAGTGACGTCACATCACTGTGACGTCATCAGGACGCCATTTTGTCAAATGTTAATAATCATCATATCTCAGTCATGAAATATCAATTTCAATTCAAATTTCGCATTAACATTAATCAGGTCAATGGTCATCTTTTAAGCTCATGCGCGTACAATTACACTCGGAGACGCGCGCGTACGCATCCGTCAAATGAAAAAAAATGTCAAAAAATGCTCAAAACCTCAACCCGAGTAATTTACTATATGTTTTAGACAATTTTAAGCGTTTCAAAAAATTCCGCGCGTGCGCGTCAGCGCGCGCGTATTTGCGCGCGTAACGCGAATGAATAGTAAAATTGTCGTTTTTTCACATGTTTTGCATTCCTTATAGATCCCTCAACACACCCTATCAATTTGAGTCATTGTTGACTCATAATAACGGAGTACGCGCGCGTCAAAGTCAAAATTACGCGCGCACGCAAATTGGCAAAATATGATAAAAACATACTTTTTTTATTCGTCCATAACTTTTTAAAAAGTCCACAAACACCCAATTTTCTTTTAATATTCGGATAGATTATTAGTTGTAGATACGAATTCATACCTCATTTATGCCGAGTAAATGTTATAAAGTCATCGTATTGACGGTTAAAGTTGAAAATGCGAATTTTACTCAATTTCAATCAATGTTGAAATCGATCACAGTGTACTTTTGACCATATCTCACTTATTCTCCATCAATGTACTCCCAAATTTTAATATATCGTAGCTGATGTTCTGCTCTATTCGCAATCTATTCAGACCATTTAGTTTTGTTCAATGGATCCTGATGAATTGTTTGATTGGAAATAAGAGTTCAAATCAGTTACAAATTAAGGGTTAGCCAAAACGTATGTTATCGACCTATAACTGCTGAAGGAATTATGCTATCAATTTGAGATTTCGCATGTAGATAGGGATTTGCAAGCCCATCATTTCATAAGTTAACACCAAATCGCGAAAATGCATATTACATTGTCATATTTACCGTTAAAGGTCAAATAAATCAAGCATGAATACTCAATAACCACGTACGCCGTGGACATGAAATTCAGCACACATGTATGGTATAATGAAAGGAAAAATGTTCATAACATAAGATCGGATTATGAAAATGGCGTTAAGGATATGTAAATTAGGTTCAAAGGTCAAATAATTCACTGTTACAATGACAAATGCAGTGTGCAATCACTGATGTATCTTTCCCGATTTCCCATTTTCGTTAAGAGATCTAATGTTGGTCTCGTAGAACAAGTTGTGACGCAAATCTAAGGGTCGTGGGTTCGAATCCAAGACAATATTTTTTTAATTTCTTTTTACTTCTTTTTACTTTTTATTAGGGGGGGGGGGGAGTATGTGATATTATTTATATGATTGAGTAGTTATTTTTGGAATGATGCTTTTATCATCAGAATTCGATATGTATAACCTTAATTCGTCAAAGGTGACGAATTCAACATCTAGTATTGTTTTTGTGTCTGTATGCCAGTGCATAGAGCCACGAAAACAAGGATTTTGTTCGTCGGATACCTTAATAACGGGTGCAGCTATTGTCCTGAAACTTTGCCAGATGATAGATCTTGGTCTAACTTAGAACTGCCAAACTTTTGGGTGCCGCCGACTATTCGTGACGTCATCGGGACGCCATTTTGTGAAATTTCATTCATGGATGTATCTCAGTCATGCATCTTCTATTTCCCTTTAAATTTGGCACCAACAATTATCAGGCCGAGTGGCAACTTTTCCCATTATGCGCATGCGCATGCGCTACGTAACAAGCGCGTACGCGCTCGTCTAAGGATCTTAAAATCTGAAAATGCTCAAAAACAACCATTTTTTAATTCGAGCATAACTTTTTTAAAAGTCCACAAAAACCCAACTTTCTTTTAATATTCGGATAGATGATGAGGTGTAGATACGAATTCATACCTCATTTATGCCGAGTAAATGTTATAAAGTCATCATATTGACGGTTATAAATTAAATGGCGCACGAGTGTGAAAATTTCCCAAGTCTGGTCTCTTATCGGCCATAACTTTTTAAAAAGTCCACAAACTCGCAAATTTCTTGGAATATCCGGAAAGATTATGAGTTGTAGATGCGAATTCATACCTCATTTATGCCGAGTAAATGTTACAAAGTCATCATATTGACCGTTAAAATTTAAATGGCGCACGAGTGTGAAAATTGGCTAAGTCTGAATATAGCGCCATCTAACATCTAAGGGCGAACAGTTCTAAACAAATAATTGGCAAAATATGGTAAAAACATCCTTTTTTAATTCGGCCATAACTTTTTCAAAAGTCGACAAAAACCCAATTTCATTTGAATATTTGGATAGATTATGAGTTGTAGATACGAATTCATACTTGCTTTATGCCGAGTAAATCTTCTAAAGTCATCGAATTGACCGCTTAAAGTTGAAATCGCGCAAAGCGTGTGAAAATTGGCTAAATCTGGTCAAACATGCACTTCTCTTATCGGTCACAACTTCTTTGATACATGGAAATATACAAATATTTTTTTCATATTCTGAAAGAGTATGAGTTGCACATATTTTTACAATTTTAACATTGGCCAATCAGATTTGGTAAAGTCATCATAGTGCACGATAAAGAAAAAAAAAGTTCAACCTTCAATTACGACCTGTTCCCGTGCTCTAATCGTGAAATAAACTCGAAAATCGCGATAGTGTAGCGGAAACTCAGCTTTAACATACTGAAAACCGGGTCAAAATCGGCCAAAGGAAAGGTGTGATATGGTTGAAATAAGACGTCAGGTACAGAGCCATTTTGCAGTCATTTTGGTCAATTAAAGAGCTCCCCCCTCCCCTTTTGTTATGAATTAATATTGTTACCCTATTTGGTGTCATTCATTTATTTATGCCAAGTAAATGTCATGACATCATCATAATTACGCGTTGAAAAGTCAATATCATCATAATTATCGTAATTTCAATATGTATAACCTTTAATTCGTCAAATGTGACGAATTCAACATCTAGTTATTATTATTATTATTATTTATTTATTCTTCCCATCAATTTTGTTCGTCGCATATCTCAAGATCACATGAATCAATTGTCATGAATCTTCACATGATGATAGATCATGATCTAACTTAGATCTGCAAACTTTTTCAGTGACATCACATTATTATGACGTCATCAGGACGCCATTTTGTAAAATGTTAATAATCATCATATCTCAGTCATGATTTATCAATTTCAATTCAAATTTCGCATCAATATTAATCGGATCAATGGTCATCTTTTAAGCTCATGCGCGTACAATTAGACTCGAAAACGCGCGCGTACGCGTCCGTCAAATGAAAAAAAATGTCAAAAAATGCTCAAAACCTCAACCCGAGTAATTTACTATATGTTTTAGACGATTTTAAGCGTTTCAAAAAATTCCGCGCGTGCGCGTCGGCGCGCGCGTATTGTCGCGCGTAACGCGAATGAATAGTAAAATTGTCGTTTTTTCACATGTTTTGCATTCCTTATAGATCCCTCAACACACCCTATCAATTTGAGTCATTGTTGACTCATAATAACGGAGTACGCGCGCGGCAAAGTCAAAATTACGCGCGCTTGCAATTTGGCAAAATATGGTAAAAACATACTTTTTTTATTTGGCCATAACTTTTTAAAAAGTGCATAAACACACAATTTTCTTTTAATATTCGGATAGAGTATGAGTTGTAAATGCGAATTCATACCTCATTTATGCCGAGTAAATGTTATAAAGTCATCGAATTGACGGTTAAAGTTGAAATCGCGCACGAGTGTGAAAATTGGCTAAATCTGGTCAAACATGCCCTTCTCTTATCGGTCATAACTTCTTTGAGACATGGATATATCCAAATATTTTTTCATATTCGGAAAGAGTATGAAATGCACATATTTTTTACATACCTAACAATGGACAATCCGATTTTGTAAAGTCTCCATAGTGCACGATAAAGTAAAAGAAAAGTTCAACCTTCAATTACGACCATGATTTGTAGTGGAGAATAGCGCCATCTATCGGCGGATAATTCAAAAATCTGTCCGAGCGCACGCAAATTGGCAAAATATGGTAAAAACATCCTTTTTGTATTCGACCATAACTTTTTAAAAAGTCCACAAAAACCCAACTTTCTTTTAATATTCGGATAGATTATGAGTTGTAGATACGAATTGATACCTCATTTATGCCGAGTAAATGTTATAAAGTCATTGAATTGACGGTTGAAAGTTGAAATCGCGCAAGAGTGTGAAAATTGGCTAAATCTGGTCAAACATGCCCTTCTCTTATCGGTCATAACTTCTTTGATACATGGATATATGCAAATATTTTTACATATTCTGAAAGAGTATGAGTTGAAAATATTTTTACATATCTAATAATGGCCAATCAGATTTTGTAAAGTCATCATAGCGCACGATAAAGTAAAACAAAAGTTCAACCTTCAATTACGACCTGTTCCCGTGCTCTAATCGTAAAATAAACTCGGAAATCGCGATAGTGTAGCGGAAACTCAGCTTTAAATTACTGAAAACCGGGTAAAAATCGGCCAAAGGAAAGGTGTGATATGGTTGAAATAAGACGTCAGGTACAGAGCCATTTTACAGTCATTTTGGTCAATTTAAGAGCTTCCCCTCCCCTTTTGTTATGAATTAATATTGTTACCCTGTTTTGTGTCATTCATTTATTTATGCCAAGTAAATGTTATGACATCATCATTATTACGCATTGAACAGTCAATATCATCATATCGTAATTTCAATATGTATAACCTTAAATTCGTCAAATGTGACGAATTCAACATCTAGTATTGTTTTTGTGTCTGTATGCCAATGCATAGAGACACGAAAACAAAGAATTTTGTTCGTCGGATACCTCAATAACGGGTGCAGCTATTGTCCTGAAACTTTGCCAGATGATAGATCTTGGTCTAACTTAGAACTGCCAAACTTTTGGGTGCCGCCGACTATTCGTGACGTCATCGGGACGCCATTTTGTGAAATTTCATTCATGGATGTATCTCAGTCATGCATCTTCTATTTCCCTTTAAATTTGGCACCAACAATTATCAGGCCGAGTGGCAACTTTTCCGATTATGCGTATACGCATGCGCCACGTAACAAGCGCGTACGCGCTCGTCCAAGGATCTTAAAATCTGAAAATGCTCAAAAACAACCATTTTTTAATTCGGGCATAACTTTTTAAAAAGTCCACAAAAACCCAACTTTCTTTTAATATTCCGATAGATTATGAGGTGTAGATACGAATTCATACCTCATTTATGCCGAGTAAATGTTATAAAGTCATCATATTGACGGTTAAAAATTAAATAGCGCACGAGTGTGAAAATTTCCCAAGTCTGGTCTCTTATCGGCCATAACTTTTTAAAAAGTCCACAAACTCGCAAATTTCTTTGAATATCCTGAAAGATTATGAGTTGTAGATGCGAATTCATACCTCATTTATGCCGAGTAAATGTTACAAAGTCATCATATTGACCGTTAAAATTTAAAAAGCGCACGAGTGTGAAAATTGGCTAAGTCTGAACAGCGCCATCTAACATCTAAGGGCGAACCGTTCAAAACAAATAATTGGCAAAATATGGTAAAAACATCCTTTTTTAATTCGGCCATAACTTTTTCAAAAGTCGACAAAAACACAATTTTATTTCAATATTTGGATAGATTATGAGTTGTAGATACGAATTCATACTTGCTTTATGCCGAGTAAATCTTCTAAAGTCAACGAATTGACCGCTTAAAGTTGAAATCGCGCAAAGAGTGTGAAAATTGGCTAAATTTGGTCAAACATGCACTTCTCTTATCGGTCACAACTTCTTTGATACATGGATATATCCAAATATTTTTTCATATTCTGAAAGAGTATGAGTTGCACATATTTTTACAATTTTAACATTGGCCAATCAGATTTTGTAAAGTCATCATAGTGCACGATAAAAAAAAAGTTCAACCTTCAATTACGACCTGTTCCCGTGCTCTAATCGTGAAATAAACTCGAAAATCGCGATAGTCTAGCGCAAACTCAGCTTTAACATACTGAAAAGCGGGCAAAAATCGGCCAAAGGAAAGGTGTGATACGGTCGAAATAAGACGTCAGGTACAGAGCCATTTTACAGTCATTTTGGTCAATTTAAGAGCTGCCCCCTCCCCTTTTCTTATGAATTCAATATTGTTACCCTATTTTGTGTCATTCATTTATGCCAAGTAAATGTTACGACATCATCATATTACGCGTTGAAAAGTCAATATCATCATATCGAAATTTCAATATGTATAACCTTAAATTCGTCAAACGTGACGAATTCAACATCTAGTATTGTTTTTGTGTCTGTATGCCAATGCATAGAGACACGAAAACAAGGATTTTGTTCGTCGGATACCTCAATAACGGGTGCAGCTATTGTCCTGAAACTTTGCCAGATGATAGATCTTGGTCTAACTTAGAACTGCCAAACTTTTGGGTGCCGCCGACTATTCGTGACGTCATCGGGACGCCATTTTGTGAAATTTCATTCATGGATGTATCTCAGTCATGCATCTTCTATTTCCCTTGAAATTTAGCACCAATAATTATCACGCCGAGTGGCAACTTTTCCGAGTATGCGCATGCGCATGCGCCACGTAACAAGCGCGTACGCGCCCGTCTAAGGATCTTACAATCTGAAAATGCTCAAAAACAACAATTTTTTTATTCGGGCATAACTTTTTAAAAAGTCCACAAAAACCCAACTTTCTCTTAATATTCGGATAGATTATGAGTTGTAGATACGAATTCATACCTCATTCATGCCGAGTAAATGTCATAAAGTCATCATATTGACGGTTAAAAATTAAATGGCGCACGAGCGTGAAAATTTCCCAAGTCTGGTCTCTTACCGGCCATAACTTTTTAAAAAGTCCACAAACTCGCAAATTTCTTTGAATATCCGGAAAGATTATGAGCTGTAGATGCGAATTCATATCTCATTTATGCCGAGTAAATGTTACAAAGTCATCATATTGACCGTTAAGATTTAAAAAGCGCACGAGTGTGAAAATTGGCTAAGTCTGAACAGCGCCATCTAACATCTAAGGGCGAACACTTCAAAACAAATAATTGGCAAAATATGGTAAAAACATCCTTTTTTAATTCGGCCATAACTTTTTCAAAAGTCGACAAAAACCCAATTCTATTTGAATATTTGGATAGATTATGAGTTGTAGATACGAATTCATACCTCATTTATGCCGAGTAAATCTTCTAAAGTCAACGAATTGACCGCTTAAAGTTGAAATCGCGCAAAGAGTGTGAAAATTGGCTAAATCGGGTCAAACATGCACTTCTCTTATCGGTCACAACTTCTTTGATACATGGAAATATACAAATATTTTTTCATATTCTGAAAGAGTATGAGTTGCACATATTTTTACAATTTTAACATTGGCCAATCAGATTTTGTAAAGTCATCATAGTGCACGATAAAAAAAAAGTTCAACCTTCAATTACGACCTGTTCCCGTGCTCTAATCGTGAAATAAACTCGAAAATCGCGATAGTCTAGCGCAAACTCAGCTTTAACATACTGAAAAGCGGGCAAAAATCGGCCAAAGGAAAGGTGTGATACGGTCGAAATAAGACGTCAGGTACAGAGCCATTTTACAGTCATTTTGGTCAATTTAAGAGCTGCCCCCTCCCCTTTTCTTATGAATTCAATATTGTTACCCTATTTTGTGTCATTCATTTATGCCAAGTAAATGTTACGACATCATCATATTACGCGTTGAAAAGTCAATATCATCATATCGAAATTTCAATATGTATAACCTTAAATTCGTCAAACGTGACGAATTCAACATCTAGTATTGTTTTTGTGTCTGTATGCCAATGCATAGAGACACGAAAACAAGGATTTTGTTCGTCGGATACCTCAATAACGGGTGCAGCTATTGTCCTGAAACTTTGCCAGATGATAGATCTTGGTCTAACTTAGAACTGCCAAACTTTTGGGTGCCGCCGACTATTCGTGACGTCATCGGGACGCCATTTTGTGAAATTTCATTCATGGATGTATCTCAGTCATGCATCTTCTATTTCCCTTGAAATTTAGCACCAATAATTATCACGCCGAGTGGCAACTTTTCCGAGTATGCGCATGCGCATGCGCCACGTAACAAGCGCGTACGCGCCCGTCTAAGGATCTTACAATCTGAAAATGCTCAAAAACAACAATTTTTTTATTCGGGCATAACTTTTTAAAAAGTCCACAAAAACCCAACTTTCTCTTAATATTCGGATAGATTATGAGTTGTAGATACGAATTCATACCTCATTCATGCCGAGTAAATGTCATAAAGTCATCATATTGACGGTTAAAAATTAAATGGCGCACGAGCGTGAAAATTTCCCAAGTCTGGTCTCTTACCGGCCATAACTTTTTAAAAAGTCCACAAACTCGCAAATTTCTTTGAATATCCGGAAAGATTATGAGCTGTAGATGCGAATTCATATCTCATTTATGCCGAGTAAATGTTACAAAGTCATCATATTGACCGTTAAGATTTAAAAAGCGCACGAGTGTGAAAATTGGCTAAGTCTGAACAGCGCCATCTAACATCTAAGGGCGAACACTTCAAAACAAATAATTGGCAAAATATGGTAAAAACATCCTTTTTTAATTCGGCCATAACTTTTTCAAAAGTCGACAAAAACCCAATTCTATTTGAATATTTGGATAGATTATGAGTTGTAGATACGAATTCATACCTCATTTATGCCGAGTAAATCTTCTAAAGTCAACGAATTGACCGCTTAAAGTTGAAATCGCGCAAAGAGTGTGAAAATTGGCTAAATCGGGTCAAACATGCACTTCTCTTATCGGTCACAACTTCTTTGATACATGGAAATATACAAATATTTTTTCATATTCTGAAAGAGTATGAGTTGCACATATTTTTACAATTTTAACATTGGCCAATCAGATTTTGTAAAGTCATCATAGTGCACGATAAAAAAAAAGTTCAACCTTCAATTACGACCTGTTCCCGTGCTCTAATCGTGAAATAAACTCGAAAATCGCGATAGTCTAGCGCAAACTCAGCTTTAACATACTGAAAAGCGGGCAAAAATCGGCCAAAGGAAAGGTGTGATACGGTCGAAATAAGACGTCAGGTACAGAGCCATTTTACAGTCATTTTGGTCAATTTAAGAGCTGCCCCCTCCCCTTTTCTTATGAATTCAATATTGTTACCCTATTTTGTGTCATTCATTTATGCCAAGTAAATGTTACGACATCATCATATTACGCGTTGAAAAGTCAATATCATCATATCGAAATTTCAATATGTATAACCTTAAATTCGTCAAACGTGACGAATTCAACATCTAGTATTGTTTTTGTGTCTGTATGCCAATGCATAGAGACACGAAAACAAGGATTTTGTTCGTCGGATACCTCAATAACGGGTGCAGCTATTGTCCTGAAACTTTGCCAGATGATAGATCTTGGTCTAACTTAGAACTGCCAAACTTTTGGGTGCCGCCGACTATTCGTGACGTCATCGGGACGCCATTTTGTGAAATTTCATTCATGGATGTATCTCAGTCATGCATCTTCTATTTCCCTTGAAATTTAGCACCAATAATTATCACGCCGAGTGGCAACTTTTCCGAGTATGCGCATGCGCATGCGCCACGTAACAAGCGCGTACGCGCCCGTCTAAGGATCTTACAATCTGAAAATGCTCAAAAACAACAATTTTTTTATTCGGGCATAACTTTTTAAAAAGTCCACAAAAACCCAACTTTCTCTTAATATTCGGATAGATTATGAGTTGTAGATACGAATTCATACCTCATTCATGCCGAGTAAATGTCATAAAGTCATCATATTGACGGTTAAAAATTAAATGGCGCACGAGCGTGAAAATTTCCCAAGTCTGGTCTCTTACCGGCCATAACTTTTTAAAAAGTCCACAAACTCGCAAATTTCTTTGAATATCCGGAAAGATTATGAGCTGTAGATGCGAATTCATATCTCATTTATGCCGAGTAAATGTTACAAAGTCATCATATTGACCGTTAAGATTTAAAAAGCGCACGAGTGTGAAAATTGGCTAAGTCTGAACAGCGCCATCTAACATCTAAGGGCGAACACTTCAAAACAAATAATTGGCAAAATATGGTAAAAACATCCTTTTTTAATTCGGCCATAACTTTTTCAAAAGTCGACAAAAACCCAATTCTATTTGAATATTTGGATAGATTATGAGTTGTAGATACGAATTCATACCTCATTTATGCCGAGTAAATCTTCTAAAGTCAACGAATTGACCGCTTAAAGTTGAAATCGCGCAAAGAGTGTGAAAATTGGCTAAATCGGGTCAAACATGCACTTCTCTTATCGGTCACAACTTCTTTGATACATGGAAATATACAAATATTTTTTCATATTCTGAAAGAGTATGAGTTGCGCATATTTTTACAATTTTAACATTGGCCAATCAGATTTTGTAAAGTCTTCATAGTGCACGATAAAGTAAAAAAAAAGTTCAACCTTCAATTACGACCTGTTCCCGTGCTCAAATCGTGAAATAAAATCAAAAAAATGATTGTGTAGCGGAAACTCAGCTTTAGCATACTGAAAACCGGGTCAAAATCGGCCAATGGAAAGGTGTGATATGTTTGAAATAAGACGTCAGGTACAGAGCCATTTTACAGTCATTTTGGTCAATTTAAGAGCTCCCCCCTCCCCTTTTGTTATGAATTAATATTGTTACCCCATTTGGTGTCATTCATTTATGCCAAGTCAATGTCATGACATTATCATAATTACGCGTTGAAAAGTCAATATCATCATATCGTAATTTCAATATGTATAACCTTTAATTCGTCAAATGTGACGAATTCAACATCTAGTTAGGTTATACATATACATATGTATAACCTATTGATTTCGTCAAGATTTTTATTATTTATTTATTTCTTTTTTCTTCTTCCTAATTTTGTGCGTCGCATATCTCAAGATCACATGAATCAATTGTCATGAATCTTCACATGATGATAGATCCTGATCTAACTTAGATCTGCTAACTTTTTCAGTGACGTCACATCACAATGACGTCATCAGGACGCCATTTTGTCAAATTTCAATAATCATCATATCTCAGTCATGCATCATTAACTTCATTTGAAATTTCGTATCAATATTAATCAGGTCAATGGTCATCTTTTAAGCTCATGCGCATACAATTACACTCGGAGACGCGCGCGTACGCGTCCGTCAAATGAAAAAAAATGTCAATAAATGCTCAAAACCTCAACCCGAGTAATTTACTATATGTTTCAGACAATTTTAAGCGTTTCAAAAAATTCCGCGCGTGCGCGTCGGCGCGCGCGTATTTGCGCGCGTAACGCGAATGAAAAATAACATTGTCGTTTTTTCACATGTTTTGCATTCCTTATAGATCCCTCAACACATCCTATCAATTTGAGTCATTGTTGACTCATAATAACGGAGTACGCGCGCGTCAAAGTCAAAATTACGCGCGCATGCAAATTGGAAAAATATGGTAAAAAAATACTTTTTTTATTCGGCCATAACTTTTTTAAAAGTCCACAAACATCCTATTTTCTTTTAATATTCAGATAGATTATGAGTTGTAGATACGAATTCATACCTCATTTATGCCGAGTAAATGTTATAAAGTCATCGTATTGACGGTTAAAGTTGAAAATGCGAATTTTACTCAATTTCAATCAATGTTGAAATCGACCACAGTGTACTTTTGACCATATCTCACTTATTCTCCATCAATGTACTCCCAAATTTTGATATATCGTAGCTGATGTTCTGCTCTATTCGCAATCTATTCACACCATTTAGTTTTGTTCAATGGATCCTGATGAATTGTTTGATTGGAAATGAGAGTCCAAATCTGTTACCAATTGAGGGTTAGCCAAAACGTATGTTATCGACATATAACTGCTGAAGGAATTATGCTATCAATTTAAGATTTCGCATGTAGATAGGGATTTTCAAACCCATCATTTCATAAGTTAACACCAAATCGCGAAAATGCATATTTCATTGTCATGTTTACCGTTAAAGGTCAAATAAATCAAGCATAAATACTCAATAACCACGTACGCCGCGGACATGAAATTCAGCACACATGTATGGTATAATGAAAGGAAAATGTTCATAAGATAAGATCAGATTATGAAAATGACGTTAAGGTTATGTAAATTAGGTTCAAAGGTCAAATAATTCACTGCTACAATGGCAAATGCAGTGTGCAATCACTGATATATCGCTCCCGATTTCCCATTTTCGTTAAGAGATCTAATGTTGGTCTCATGGAACAAGTTGTGACGCAAGATCTAAAGGTCGTGGGTTCGAATCCAAGACAATATTTGTTTAATTTCTTTTTTCTTCTTTTTACTTTTTATTAGGGGGGGGGGGGGGGGGAGTATGTGATATTATTTATATGATTGAGTAGTTATTTTTGGAATCATCCTTTTATCATAATAAATCGATATGTATAACCTTAATTCGTCAAAAGTGACGAATTCAAAATCTAGTATTGTTTTTGTGTCTGTATGCCAATGCATAGAGACACGAAAACAAGGATTTTGTTCGTCGGATACCTCAATAACGGGTGCAGCTATTGTCCTGAAACTTTGCCAGATGATAGATCTTGGTCTAACTTAGAACTGCCAAACTTTTGAGTGCCGCCGACTATTCGTGACGTCAACGGGACGCCATTTTGTGAAATTACATTCATGGATGTATCTCAGTCATGCATCTTGTATTTCCCTTTAAATTTAGCACCAATAATTATCACGCCGAGTGGCAACTTTTCCGATTATGCGCATGCGCATGCGCTACGTAACAAGCGCGTACGCGCTCGTCTAAGGATCTTAAAATCTGAAAATGCTCAAAAACAACCATTTTTTAATTCGGGCATAACTTTTTAAAAAGTCCACAAAAACCCAACTTTCTTTTAATATTCGGATAGATTATGAGGTGTAGATGCGAATTCATACCTCATTCATGCCGAGTAAATGTCATAAAGTCATCATATTGACGGTTAAAAATTAAATGGCGCACGAGCGTGAACATTTCCCAAGTCTGGTCTCTTATCGGCCATAACTTTTTAAAAAGTCCACAAACTCGCAAATTTCTTTGAATATCCGGAAAGATTATGAGTTGTAGATGCGAATTCATACCTCATTTATGCCGAGTAAATGTTACAAAGTCATCATATTGACCGTTAAAATTTAAAAAGCGCACGAGTGTGAAAATTGGCTAAGTCTGAACAGCGCCATCTAACATCTAAGGGCGAACCGTTCAAAACAAATAATTGGCAAAATATGGTAAAAACATCCTTTTTTAATTCGGCCATAACTTTTTCAAAAGTCGACAAAAACACAATTTTATTTCAATATTTGGATAGATTATGAGTTGTAGATACGAATTCATACTTGCTTTATGCCGAGTAAATCTTCTAAAGTCAACGAATTGACCGCTTAAAGTTGAAATCGCGCAAAGAGTGTGAAAATTGGCTAAATTTGGTCAAACATGCACTTCTCTTATCGGTCACAACTTCTTTGATACATGGATATATCCAAATATTTTTTCATATTCTGAAAGAGTATGAGTTGCACATATTTTTACAATTTTAACATTGGCCAATCAGATTTTGTAAAGTCATCATAGTGCACGATAAAAAAAAAGTTCAACCTTCAATTACGACCTGTTCCCGTGCTCTAATCGTGAAATAAACTCGAAAATCGCGATAGTCTAGCGCAAACTCAGCTTTAACATACTGAAAAGCGGGCAAAAATCGGCCAAAGGAAAGGTGTGATACGGTCGAAATAAGACGTCAGGTACAGAGCCATTTTACAGTCATTTTGGTCAATTTAAGAGCTGCCCCCTCCCCTTTTCTTATGAATTCAATATTGTTACCCTATTTTGTGTCATTCATTTATGCCAAGTAAATGTTACGACATCATCATATTACGCGTTGAAAAGTCAATATCATCATATCGAAATTTCAATATGTATAACCTTAAATTCGTCAAACGTGACGAATTCAACATCTAGTATTGTTTTTGTGTCTGTATGCCAATGCATAGAGACACGAAAACAAGGATTTTGTTCGTCGGATACCTCAATAACGGGTGCAGCTATTGTCCTGAAACTTTGCCAGATGATAGATCTTGGTCTAACTTAGAACTGCCAAACTTTTGGGTGCCGCCGACTATTCGTGACGTCATCGGGACGCCATTTTGTGAAATTTCATTCATGGATGTATCTCAGTCATGCATCTTCTATTTCCCTTGAAATTTAGCACCAATAATTATCACGCCGAGTGGCAACTTTTCCGAGTATGCGCATGCGCATGCGCCACGTAACAAGCGCGTACGCGCCCGTCTAAGGATCTTACAATCTGAAAATGCTCAAAAACAACAATTTTTTTATTCGGGCATAACTTTTTAAAAAGTCCACAAAA
Organism: Echinarachnius parma; assembly: GCA_037951105.1. Taxonomy (NCBI): domain Eukaryota; kingdom Metazoa; phylum Echinodermata; class Echinoidea; order Clypeasteroida; family Echinarachniidae; genus Echinarachnius; species Echinarachnius parma. The sequence continues at coordinate 52,509 of JBAMJV010001148.1, read as the reverse complement.
ACCCAACTTTCTCTTAATATTCGGATAGATTATGAGTTGTAGATACGAATTCATACCTCATTCATGCCGAGTAAATGTCATAAAGTCATCATATTGACGGTTAAAAATTAAATGGCGCACGAGCGTGAAAATTTCCCAAGTCTGGTCTCTTACCGGCCATAACTTTTTAAAAAGTCCACAAACTCGCAAATTTCTTTGAATATCCGGAAAGATTATGAGCTGTAGATGCGAATTCATATCTCATTTATGCCGAGTAAATGTTACAAAGTCATCATATTGACCGTTAAGATTTAAAAAGCGCACGAGTGTGAAAATTGGCTAAGTCTGAACAGCGCCATCTAACATCTAAGGGCGAACACTTCAAAACAAATAATTGGCAAAATATGGTAAAAACATCCTTTTTTAATTCGGCCATAACTTTTTCAAAAGTCGACAAAAACCCAATTCTATTTGAATATTTGGATAGATTATGAGTTGTAGATACGAATTCATACCTCATTTATGCCGAGTAAATCTTCTAAAGTCAACGAATTGACCGCTTAAAGTTGAAATCGCGCAAAGAGTGTGAAAATTGGCTAAATCGGGTCAAACATGCACTTCTCTTATCGGTCACAACTTCTTTGATACATGGAAATATACAAATATTTTTTCATATTCTGAAAGAGTATGAGTTGCACATATTTTTACAATTTTAACATTGGCCAATCAGATTTTGTAAAGTCATCATAGTGCACGATAAAAAAAAAGTTCAACCTTCAATTACGACCTGTTCCCGTGCTCTAATCGTGAAATAAACTCGAAAATCGCGATAGTCTAGCGCAAACTCAGCTTTAACATACTGAAAAGCGGGCAAAAATCGGCCAAAGGAAAGGTGTGATACGGTCGAAATAAGACGTCAGGTACAGAGCCATTTTACAGTCATTTTGGTCAATTTAAGAGCTGCCCCCTCCCCTTTTCTTATGAATTCAATATTGTTACCCTATTTTGTGTCATTCATTTATGCCAAGTAAATGTTACGACATCATCATATTACGCGTTGAAAAGTCAATATCATCATATCGAAATTTCAATATGTATAACCTTAAATTCGTCAAACGTGACGAATTCAACATCTAGTATTGTTTTTGTGTCTGTATGCCAATGCATAGAGACACGAAAACAAGGATTTTGTTCGTCGGATACCTCAATAACGGGTGCAGCTATTGTCCTGAAACTTTGCCAGATGATAGATCTTGGTCTAACTTAGAACTGCCAAACTTTTGGGTGCCGCCGACTATTCGTGACGTCATCGGGACGCCATTTTGTGAAATTTCATTCATGGATGTATCTCAGTCATGCATCTTCTATTTCCCTTGAAATTTAGCACCAATAATTATCACGCCGAGTGGCAACTTTTCCGAGTATGCGCATGCGCATGCGCCACGTAACAAGCGCGTACGCGCCCGTCTAAGGATCTTACAATCTGAAAATGCTCAAAAACAACAATTTTTTTATTCGGGCATAACTTTTTAAAAAGTCCACAAAAACCCAACTTTCTCTTAATATTCGGATAGATTATGAGTTGTAGATACGAATTCATACCTCATTCATGCCGAGTAAATGTCATAAAGTCATCATATTGACGGTTAAAAATTAAATGGCGCACGAGCGTGAAAATTTCCCAAGTCTGGTCTCTTACCGGCCATAACTTTTTAAAAAGTCCACAAACTCGCAAATTTCTTTGAATATCCGGAAAGATTATGAGCTGTAGATGCGAATTCATATCTCATTTATGCCGAGTAAATGTTACAAAGTCATCATATTGACCGTTAAGATTTAAAAAGCGCACGAGTGTGAAAATTGGCTAAGTCTGAACAGCGCCATCTAACATCTAAGGGCGAACACTTCAAAACAAATAATTGGCAAAATATGGTAAAAACATCCTTTTTTAATTCGGCCATAACTTTTTCAAAAGTCGACAAAAACCCAATTCTATTTGAATATTTGGATAGATTATGAGTTGTAGATACGAATTCATACCTCATTTATGCCGAGTAAATCTTCTAAAGTCAACGAATTGACCGCTTAAAGTTGAAATCGCGCAAAGAGTGTGAAAATTGGCTAAATCGGGTCAAACATGCACTTCTCTTATCGGTCACAACTTCTTTGATACATGGAAATATACAAATATTTTTTCATATTCTGAAAGAGTATGAGTTGCGCATATTTTTACAATTTTAACATTGGCCAATCAGATTTTGTAAAGTCTTCATAGTGCACGATAAAGTAAAAAAAAAGTTCAACCTTCAATTACGACCTGTTCCCGTGCTCAAATCGTGAAATAAAATCAAAAAAATGATTGTGTAGCGGAAACTCAGCTTTAGCATACTGAAAACCGGGTCAAAATCGGCCAATGGAAAGGTGTGATATGTTTGAAATAAGACGTCAGGTACAGAGCCATTTTACAGTCATTTTGGTCAATTTAAGAGCTCCCCCCTCCCCTTTTGTTATGAATTAATATTGTTACCCCATTTGGTGTCATTCATTTATGCCAAGTCAATGTCATGACATTATCATAATTACGCGTTGAAAAGTCAATATCATCATATCGTAATTTCAATATGTATAACCTTTAATTCGTCAAATGTGACGAATTCAACATCTAGTTAGGTTATACATATACATATGTATAACCTATTGATTTCGTCAAGATTTTTATTATTTATTTATTTCTTTTTTCTTCTTCCTAATTTTGTGCGTCGCATATCTCAAGATCACATGAATCAATTGTCATGAATCTTCACATGATGATAGATCCTGATCTAACTTAGATCTGCTAACTTTTTCAGTGACGTCACATCACAATGACGTCATCAGGACGCCATTTTGTCAAATTTCAATAATCATCATATCTCAGTCATGCATCATTAACTTCATTTGAAATTTCGTATCAATATTAATCAGGTCAATGGTCATCTTTTAAGCTCATGCGCATACAATTACACTCGGAGACGCGCGCGTACGCGTCCGTCAAATGAAAAAAAATGTCAATAAATGCTCAAAACCTCAACCCGAGTAATTTACTATATGTTTCAGACAATTTTAAGCGTTTCAAAAAATTCCGCGCGTGCGCGTCGGCGCGCGCGTATTTGCGCGCGTAACGCGAATGAAAAATAACATTGTCGTTTTTTCACATGTTTTGCATTCCTTATAGATCCCTCAACACATCCTATCAATTTGAGTCATTGTTGACTCATAATAACGGAGTACGCGCGCGTCAAAGTCAAAATTACGCGCGCATGCAAATTGGAAAAATATGGTAAAAAAATACTTTTTTTATTCGGCCATAACTTTTTTAAAAGTCCACAAACATCCTATTTTCTTTTAATATTCAGATAGATTATGAGTTGTAGATACGAATTCATACCTCATTTATGCCGAGTAAATGTTATAAAGTCATCGTATTGACGGTTAAAGTTGAAAATGCGAATTTTACTCAATTTCAATCAATGTTGAAATCGACCACAGTGTACTTTTGACCATATCTCACTTATTCTCCATCAATGTACTCCCAAATTTTGATATATCGTAGCTGATGTTCTGCTCTATTCGCAATCTATTCACACCATTTAGTTTTGTTCAATGGATCCTGATGAATTGTTTGATTGGAAATGAGAGTCCAAATCTGTTACCAATTGAGGGTTAGCCAAAACGTATGTTATCGACATATAACTGCTGAAGGAATTATGCTATCAATTTAAGATTTCGCATGTAGATAGGGATTTTCAAACCCATCATTTCATAAGTTAACACCAAATCGCGAAAATGCATATTTCATTGTCATGTTTACCGTTAAAGGTCAAATAAATCAAGCATAAATACTCAATAACCACGTACGCCGCGGACATGAAATTCAGCACACATGTATGGTATAATGAAAGGAAAATGTTCATAAGATAAGATCAGATTATGAAAATGACGTTAAGGTTATGTAAATTAGGTTCAAAGGTCAAATAATTCACTGCTACAATGGCAAATGCAGTGTGCAATCACTGATATATCGCTCCCGATTTCCCATTTTCGTTAAGAGATCTAATGTTGGTCTCATGGAACAAGTTGTGACGCAAGATCTAAAGGTCGTGGGTTCGAATCCAAGACAATATTTGTTTAATTTCTTTTTTCTTCTTTTTACTTTTTATTAGGGGGGGGGGGGGGGGGGAGTATGTGATATTATTTATATGATTGAGTAGTTATTTTTGGAATCATCCTTTTATCATAATAAATCGATATGTATAACCTTAATTCGTCAAAAGTGACGAATTCAAAATCTAGTATTGTTTTTGTGTCTGTATGCCAATGCATAGAGACACGAAAACAAGGATTTTGTTCGTCGGATACCTCAATAACGGGTGCAGCTATTGTCCTGAAACTTTGCCAGATGATAGATCTTGGTCTAACTTAGAACTGCCAAACTTTTGAGTGCCGCCGACTATTCGTGACGTCAACGGGACGCCATTTTGTGAAATTACATTCATGGATGTATCTCAGTCATGCATCTTGTATTTCCCTTTAAATTTAGCACCAATAATTATCACGCCGAGTGGCAACTTTTCCGATTATGCGCATGCGCATGCGCTACGTAACAAGCGCGTACGCGCTCGTCTAAGGATCTTAAAATCTGAAAATGCTCAAAAACAACCATTTTTTAATTCGGGCATAACTTTTTAAAAAGTCCACAAAAACCCAACTTTCTTTTAATATTCGGATAGATTATGAGGTGTAGATGCGAATTCATACCTCATTCATGCCGAGTAAATGTCATAAAGTCATCATATTGACGGTTAAAAATTAAATGGCGCACGAGCGTGAACATTTCCCAAGTCTGGTCTCTTATCGGCCATAACTTTTTAAAAAGTCCACAAACTCGCAAATTTCTTTGAATATCCGGAAAGATTATGAGTTGTAGATGCGAATTCATACCTCATTTATGCCGAGTAAATGTTACAAAGTCATCATATTGACCGTTAAAATTTAAAAAGCGCACGAGTGTGAAAATTGGCTAAGTCTGAACAGCGCCATCTAACATCTAAGGGCGAACCGTTCAAAACAAATAATTGGCAAAATATGGTAAAAACATCCTTTTTTAATTCGGCCATAACTTTTTCAAAAGTCGACAAAAACACAATTTTATTTCAATATTTGGATAGATTATGAGTTGTAGATACGAATTCATACTTGCTTTATGCCGAGTAAATCTTCTAAAGTCAACGAATTGACCGCTTAAAGTTGAAATCGCGCAAAGAGTGTGAAAATTGGCTAAATTTGGTCAAACATGCACTTCTCTTATCGGTCACAACTTCTTTGATACATGGATATATCCAAATATTTTTTCATATTCTGAAAGAGTATGAGTTGCACATATTTTTACAATTTTAACATTGGCCAATCAGATTTTGTAAAGTCATCATAGTGCACGATAAAAAAAAAGTTCAACCTTCAATTACGACCTGTTCCCGTGCTCTAATCGTGAAATAAACTCGAAAATCGCGATAGTCTAGCGCAAACTCAGCTTTAACATACTGAAAAGCGGGCAAAAATCGGCCAAAGGAAAGGTGTGATACGGTCGAAATAAGACGTCAGGTACAGAGCCATTTTACAGTCATTTTGGTCAATTTAAGAGCTGCCCCCTCCCCTTTTCTTATGAATTCAATATTGTTACCCTATTTTGTGTCATTCATTTATGCCAAGTAAATGTTACGACATCATCATATTACGCGTTGAAAAGTCAATATCATCATATCGAAATTTCAATATGTATAACCTTAAATTCGTCAAACGTGACGAATTCAACATCTAGTATTGTTTTTGTGTCTGTATGCCAATGCATAGAGACACGAAAACAAGGATTTTGTTCGTCGGATACCTCAATAACGGGTGCAGCTATTGTCCTGAAACTTTGCCAGATGATAGATCTTGGTCTAACTTAGAACTGCCAAACTTTTGGGTGCCGCCGACTATTCGTGACGTCATCGGGACGCCATTTTGTGAAATTTCATTCATGGATGTATCTCAGTCATGCATCTTCTATTTCCCTTGAAATTTAGCACCAATAATTATCACGCCGAGTGGCAACTTTTCCGAGTATGCGCATGCGCATGCGCCACGTAACAAGCGCGTACGCGCCCGTCTAAGGATCTTACAATCTGAAAATGCTCAAAAACAACAATTTTTTTATTCGGGCATAACTTTTTAAAAAGTCCACAAAAACCCAACTTTCTCTTAATATTCGGATAGATTATGAGTTGTAGATACGAATTCATACCTCATTCATGCCGAGTAAATGTCATAAAGTCATCATATTGACGGTTAAAAATTAAATGGCGCACGAGCGTGAAAATTTCCCAAGTCTGGTCTCTTACCGGCCATAACTTTTTAAAAAGTCCACAAACTCGCAAATTTCTTTGAATATCCGGAAAGATTATGAGCTGTAGATGCGAATTCATATCTCATTTATGCCGAGTAAATGTTACAAAGTCATCATATTGACCGTTAAGATTTAAAAAGCGCACGAGTGTGAAAATTGGCTAAGTCTGAACAGCGCCATCTAACATCTAAGGGCGAACACTTCAAAACAAATAATTGGCAAAATATGGTAAAAACATCCTTTTTTAATTCGGCCATAACTTTTTCAAAAGTCGACAAAAACCCAATTCTATTTGAATATTTGGATAGATTATGAGTTGTAGATACGAATTCATACCTCATTTATGCCGAGTAAATCTTCTAAAGTCAACGAATTGACCGCTTAAAGTTGAAATCGCGCAAAGAGTGTGAAAATTGGCTAAATCGGGTCAAACATGCACTTCTCTTATCGGTCACAACTTCTTTGATACATGGAAATATACAAATATTTTTTCATATTCTGAAAGAGTATGAGTTGCACATATTTTTACAATTTTAACATTGGCCAATCAGATTTTGTAAAGTCTTCATAGTGCACGATAAAGTAAAAAAAAAGTTCAACCTTCAATTACGACCTGTTCCCGTGCTCAAATCGTGAAATAAAATCGAAAAAATGATTGTGTAGCGGAAACTCAGCTTTAGCATACTGAAAACCGGGTCAAAATCGGCCAATGGAAAGGTGTGATATGTTTGAAATAAGACGTCAGGTACAGAGCCATTTTACAGTCATTTTGGTCAATTTAAGAGCTCCCCCCTCCCCTTTTGTTATGAATTAATATTGTTACCCCATTTGGTGTCATTCATTTATGCCAAGTCAATGTCATGACATTATCATAATTACGCGTTGAAAAGTCAATATCATCATATCGTAATTTCAATATGTATAACCTTTAATTCGTCAAATGTGACGAATTCAACATCTAGTTAGGTTATACATATACATATGTATAACCTATTGATTTCGTCAAGATTTGTATTATTTATTTATTTCTTTTTTCTTCTTCCTAATTTTGTGCGTCGCATATCTCAAGATCACATGAATCAATTGTCATGAATCTTCACATGATGATAGATCCTGATCTAACTTAGATCTGCTAACTTTTTCAGTGACGTCACATCACAATGACGTCATCAGGACGCCATTTTGTCAAATTTCAATAATCATCATATCTCAGTCATGCATCATTAACTTCATTTGAAATTTCGTATCAATATTAATCAGGTCAATGGTCATCTTTTAAGCTCATGCGCATACAATTACACTCGGAGACGCGCGCGTACGCGTCCGTCAAATGAAAAAAAATGTCAATAAATGCTCAAAACCTCAACCCGAGTAATTTACTATATGTTTCAGACAATTTTAAGCGTTTCAAAAAATTCCGCGCGTGCGCGTCGGCGCGCGCGTATTTGCGCGCGTAACGCGAATGAAAAATAACATTGTCGTTTTTTCACATGTTTTGCATTCCTTATAGATCCCTCAACACATCCTATCAATTTGAGTCATTGTTGACTCATAATAACGGAGTACGCGCGCGTCAAAGTCAAAATTACGCGCGCATGCAAATTGGAAAAATATGGTAAAAAAATACTTTTTTTATTCGGCCATAACTTTTTTAAAAGTCCACAAACATCCTATTTTCTTTTAATATTCAGATAGATTATGAGTTGTAGATACGAATTCATACCTCATTTATGCCGAGTAAATGTTATAAAGTCATCGTATTGACGGTTAAAGTTGAAAATGCGAATTTTACTCAATTTCAATCAATGTTGAAATCGACCACAGTGTACTTTTGACCATATCTCACTTATTCTCCATCAATGTACTCCCAAATTTTGATATATCGTAGCTGATGTTCTGCTCTATTCGCAATCTATTCACACCATTTAGTTTTGTTCAATGGATCCTGATGAATTGTTTGATTGGAAATGAGAGTCCAAATCTGTTACCAATTGAGGGTTAGCCAAAACGTATGTTATCGACATATAACTGCTGAAGGAATTATGCTATCAATTTAAGATTTCGCATGTAGATAGGGATTTTCAAACCCATCATTTCATAAGTTAACACCAAATCGCGAAAATGCATATTTCATTGTCATGTTTACCGTTAAAGGTCAAATAAATCAAGCATAAATACTCAATAACCACGTACGCCGCGGACATGAAATTCAGCACACATGTATGGTATAATGAAAGGAAAATGTTCATAAGATAAGATCAGATTATGAAAATGACGTTAAGGTTATGTAAATTAGGTTCAAAGGTCAAATAATTCACTGCTACAATGGCAAATGCAGTGTGCAATCACTGATATATCGCTCCGATTTCCCATTTTCGTTAAGAGATCTAATGTTGGTCTCATGGAACAAGTTGTGACGCAAGATCTAAAGGTCGTGGGTTCGAATCCAAGACAATATTTGTTTAATTTCTTTTTTCTTCTTTTTACTTTTTATTAGTGGGGGGGGGGGGGGGGAGTATGTGATATTATTTATATGATTGAGTAGTTATTTTTGGAATCATCCTTTTATCATAATAAATCGATATGTATAACCTTAATTCGTCAAAAGTGACGAATTCAAAATCTAGTATTGTTTTTGTGTCTGTATGCCAATGCATAGAGACACGAAAACAAGGATTTTGTTCGTCGGATACCTCAATAACGGGTGCAGCTATTGTCCTGAAACTTTGCCAGATGATAGATCTTGGTCTAACTTAGAACTGCCAAACTTTTGAGTGCCGTCGACTATTCGTGACGTCAACGGGACGCCATTTTGTGAAATTACATTCATGGATGTATCTCAGTCATGCATCTTGTATTTCCCTTTAAATTTAGCACCAATAATTATCACGCCGAGTGGCAACTTTTCCGATTATGCGCATGCGCATGCGCTACGTAACAAGCGCGTACGCGCTCGTCTAAGGATCTTAAAATCTGAAAATGCTCAAAAACAACCATTTTTTAATTCGGGCATAACTTTTTAAAAAGTCCACAAAAACCCAACTTTCTTTTAATATTCGGATAGATTATGAGGTGTAGATGCGAATTCATACCTCATTCATGCCGAGTAAATGTCATAAAGTCATCATATTGACGGTTAAAAATTAAATGGCGCACGAGCGTGAACATTTCCCAAGTCTGGTCTCTTATCGGCCATAACTTTTAAAAAGTCCACAAACTCGCAAATTTCTTTGAATATCCGGAAAGATTATGAGTTGTAGATGCGAATTCATACCTCATTTATGCCGAGTAAATGTTACAAAGTCATCATATTGACCGTTGAAATTTAAATGGCGCACCAGTGTGAAAATTGGCTAAGTCTGAACAGCGCCATCTAACATCTAAGGGCGAACATTTCAAAGCAAATAATAGGCAAAATATGGTCAAAACATGCTTTTTTAATTCGGCCATAACTTTTTCAAAAGTCGACAAAAACCCCATTTTATTTAAATATTTGGATAGATTATGAGTTGTAGATACGAATTCATACTTGCTTTATGCCGAGTAATGTTCTAAAGTCATCGAATTGACCGGTTAAAGTTGAAATCGCGCAAATAGTGTGAAAATTGGCTAAATCTGGTCAAACATGCACTTCTCTTATCGGTCACAACTTCTTGGATAAATGGAAATATACAAATATTTTTTTCATATTCTGAAAGAGTATGACTTGCACATATTTTTACAATTTTAACATTGGCCAATCAGATTTTGTAAAGTCATCATAGTGCACGATAAAGAAAAAAAAGTTCAACCTTCAATTACGACCTGTTGCCGTGCTCTAATCGTGAAATAAACTCGAAAATCGCGATAGTGTAGCGGAAACTCAGCTTTAACATACTGAAAACCGGGTCAAAATCGGCCAAAGGAAAGGTGTGATATGGTCGAAATAAGACGTCAGGTACAGAGCCATTTTACAGTCATTTTGGTCAATTAAAGAGCTTCCCCTCCCCTTTTGTTATGAATTAATATTGTTACCCTATTTTGTGTCATTCATTTATGCCAAGTAAATGTCATGACATTAACATATTACGCGTTGAAAAGTCAATATCATAATATCGTAATTTCAATATGTATAACCTTAATTCGTCAAACGTGACGAATTCAACATCTAGTTAGGTTATACATATACATATGTATAACCTATTGATTTCGTCAAGATTTTCTTTATTCTTCTTCCTAATTTTGTTCGTCGATTATCTCAAGATCAGATGAATCAAATATCATGAATCATCACATGATGATAGATCATGTTCTAACTTAGAACTGCCAACTTTTTTAGTGACGTCACATCACTGTGACGTCATCAGGACGCCATTTTGTCAAATGTTAATAATCATCATAACTCAGTCATGAAATATCAATTTCAATTCAATTTTGCATCAATATTTATCAGGTCAATGTTCATCTTTTAAGCTCATGCGCATGCAATTACACTCGGAGACGCGCGCGTACGCGTCCGTCAATTAATTTTTTTTTTTTAAATGCTCAAAACCCTAACCCGAGTAATTTACTATATGTTTCAGACAATTTTAAGCGTTTCAAAAAATTCCGCGCGTGCGCGTCGGCGCGCGCGTATTTGCGCGCGTAAAAAAATGTAGTTTGTTTACATGTTTTGCAATTCTTATACATCCCTCAGTACACCCTATCAATTTGACTCATTATTGACTCATAATAACGGAGTACGCGCGTGTCAAAGTCAAAATTACGCGCGCACGCAAAATGGCAAAAAATGGCAAAACATGGTAAAAACATCCTTTTTGTATTCGGCCATAACTTTTAAAAAGTCCACAAACACCCAATTTTCTTTTAATATTCGCATAGATTATGAGTTGTAGATACGAATTCATACCTCATTTATGCCGAGTAAATGTTATAAAGTCTTCGTATTGACGGTTAAAGTTGAAAATGCGAATTTTAATCAATTTCAATCAATGTTGAAATCGATCACAGCGGACTATTGACCATATCTCGCTTATTCTCCATAAATTTTCTCCCAAATTTCGATATATCGTAGCTGATGTCGTACTCCATTCGCAATCTTTTCACAACAATTCGTTATGTTAACTGGATCCTGATGAATTGTTTGATTGTAAATAAGAGTCCAAATCTGATAAAATTGAGGTTTAGCCAAAACGTATGCTTTCGACCTATAACTGCTGGAGGAATTATGCTACCAATGTGAAACTTCGCATGTAGATAGGGATTTGCAAGCCCATCATTTCATAAGTTAACACCAAATCGCGAAAATGCATATTTCATTGTCATATTTACCGTCAAAGGTCAAATAAATCAAGCATGAATACTTAATAACCACGTACGCCGCGGACATGAAATTCAGCACACATGTATGTTATAATGAAAGGAACAATTTTCATTAGATAAGATCGGATTATGAAAGTGGCGTTAAGGATATGTAAATTAGGTTCAAAGGTCAAATAATTCACTGTTACAATGACAAATGGAATGTGCAATCACTGATGTATCTTTCCCGATTTCCCATTTTTGTTAAGAGATCTAATGTTGGTCTCGCGGTATAATTTGTGACACAAGATCAAAGGGTCGTGGGTTCGAATCCAAGGCAATAATTTATTTTTTTTCCTTTTTTTTCTTCTTTTTTCAGGGGGGGGGGGGGGGGGGGAATCTATTATTATTGATATCATGATTGAGTAGTTATTTTTGGAATCATCCTTTTATCATAATAAATCGATATGTATAACCTTAATTCGTCAAACGTGACGAATTCAACATCTAGTTAGGTTATACATATACATATGTATAACCTATTGATTTCGTCAAGATTTTTATTATTATTCTCCCCATCACTTTTGTTCGTCGATTATCTCAAGATCACATGAATCAAATATCATGAATCTTCACATGATGATAGATCATGTTCTAACTTAGAACTGCCCACTTTTTCAGTGACGTCACATGACTGTGACGTCATCAGGACGCCATTTTGTAAAATGTTAATAATCATCATATCTCAGTCATGAAATATCAATTTCAATTCAAATTTCGCATGAACATTAATCAGGTCAATGGTCATCTTTTAAGCTCATGCGCGTACAATTACATTCGGAGACGCGCGCGTACGCGTCCGTCAAATGAAAAAAAATGTCAAAAAATGCCCAAAACCTCAACTCGAGTAATTTACTATATGTTTCAGACAATTTTAAGCGGTTCAAAAAATTCCGCGCGTGCGCGTCGGCGCGCGCGTATTTGCGCGCGTAACGCGAATGAATAGTAAAATTGTCGTTTTTTCACATGTTTTGCATTCCTTATAGATCCCTCAACACACCCTATCAATTTGAGTCATTGTTGACTCATAATAACGGAGTACGCGCGCGTCAAAGTCAAAATTACGCGCGCACGCAAATTGGCAAAATATGGTAAAAACATACTTGTTTTTATTCGGCCATAACTTTTTAAAAAGTCCACAAACACCCAATTTTCTTTTAATATTCGGATAGATTATGAGTTGTAGATACGAATTCATACCTCATTTATGCCGAGTAAACGTTAAAAAGTCATCGTATTGACGGTTAAAGTTGAAAATGCGAATTTTACTCAATTTCAGTCAATGTTGAAATCGATCACAGTGTACTTTTGACCATATCTCACTTATTCTCCTTCAATGTACTCCCAAATTTTGATATCTCGTAGCTGATGTTCTGCTCTATTCGCAATCTATTCACACCATTTAGTTTTGTTCAATGGATCCTGATGAATTGTTTGATTGGAAATAAGAGTTCAAATCTGTTACAAATTGAGGGTTAGCCAAACGTATGTTATCGATCTATAACTGCTGAAGGATTATGCTTTCAATTTGAGATTTCGCATGTAGATAGGGATTTTCAAGCCCATCATTTCATAAGTTAACACCAAATCGCGAAAATGCATATTTCATTGTCATATTTACCGTTAAAGGTCAAATAAATCAAGCATGAATACTCAATAACCACGTACGCCGCGGACATACAATTCAGCACACATGTATGGATGGTATAATGAAAGGAAAATGTTCATAAGATAAGATCGGATTATGAAAATGGCATTAAGGATATGTAAATTAGGTTCAAAGGTCAAATAATTCACTGTTACAATGACAAATGCAGTGTGCAATCACTGATGTATCTTTCCCGATTTCCCATTTTCGTTAAGAGATCTAATGTTGGTCTCGCGGTATAATTTGTGACACAAGATCAAAGGGTCGTGGGTTCGAATCCAAGGCAATATATATATATATTTTTTTTCTTTCTTTTTTCAGGGGTGGGGGGAATCTATTATTATTGATATCATGATTGAGTAGTTATTTTTGGAATCATCATTTTATCATAATAAATCGATATGTATAACCTTAATTCGTCAAAAGTGACGAATTCAAAATCTAGTATTGTTTTTGTGTCTGTATGCCAATGCATAGAGACACGAAAACAAGGATTTTGTTCGTCGGATACTTCAATAACGGGTGCAGCTATTGTCCTGAAACTTTGCCAAATGATAGATCTTGGTCTAACTTAGAACTGCCAAACTTTTGGGTGCCGCCAACTATTCGTGACGTCATCGGGACGCCATTTTGTGAAATTACATTCATGGATGTATCTCTGTCATGCATCTTCTATTTCCCTTTAAATGTGGCACCAATAATCATCACGCCGAGTGGCAACTTTTCCGAGTATGCGCATGCGCATGCGCCACGTAACAAGCGCCTACGCGCCGGTCTAAGGATCTTACAATCTGAAAATGATCAAAAACAACAATTTTTTTATTCGGGCATAACTTTTTAAAAAGTCCACAAAAACCCAACTTTCTCTTAATATTCGGATAGATTATGAGTTGTAGATACGAATTCATACCTCATTTATGCCGAGTAAATGTTATAAAGTCATCATATTGACTGTTAAAAATTAAATAGCGCACGAGCGTGAAAATTTCCCACGTCCGGTCTCTTATCGGCCATAACTTTTTAAAAAGTCCACAAACTCCCAAATTTCTTTGAATATCCGGAAAGATTATGAGTTGTAGATGCGAATTCATACCTCATTTATGCCGAGTAAATGTTACAAAGTCATCATATTGACCGTTAAGATTTAAAAAGCGCACGAGTGTGAAAATTGGCTAAGTCTGAACAGCGCCATCTAACATCTAAGGGCGAACAATTCAAAACAAATAATTGGCAAAATATGGTAAAAACATCCTTTTTTAATTCGGCCATAACTTTTTCAAAAGTCGACAAAAACCCAATTTTATTTCAATATTTGGATAGATTATGAGTTGTAGATACGAATTCATACCTCATTTATGCCGAGTAAATCTTCTAAAGTCAACGAATTGACCGGTTAAAGTTGAAATCGCGCAAAGAGTGTGAAAATTGGCTAAATCTGGTCAAACATGCACTTCTCTTATCGGTCACAACTTCTTTGATACATGGAAATATACAAATATTTTTTCATGTTCTGAAAGAGTATGAGTTGCACATATTTTTACAAATTTAACATTGGCCAATCAGATTTTGTAAAGTCATCATAGTGCACGATAAAGTAAAAAAAAAGTTCAACCTTCAATTACGACCTGTTCCCGTGCTCAAATCGTAAAATAAAATCGAAAAAATGATTGTGTAGAGGAAACTCAGCTTTCACATACTGAAAACCTGGCAAAAATCGGCCAAAGGAAAGGTGTGATATGGTTGAAATAAGACGTCAGGTGCAGAGCCATTTTACAGTCATTTTGGTCAATTAAAAAGCTGCCCCCTCCCCTTTTGTTATGAATGAATATTGTTACCCTATTTTGTGTCATTCATTTATGCCAAGTAAATGTTATGACATTATCATAATTACGCGTTGAAAAGTCAATATCATCATATCGTAATTTCAATATGTATAACCTTTAATTCGTCAAATGTGACGAATTCAACATCTAGTTAGGTTATACATATATCATATGTATAACCTATTGATTTCGTTCGAATTTTTCTTCTTCTTCTTCTTTATTCTACCCCTCACTTTTGTTCGTCGATTATCTCAAGATCACATGAATCAAATATCATGAATCTTCACATGATGATAGATCATGTTCTAACTTAGAACTGCCCACTTTTTCAGTGACGTCACATGATTGTGACGTCATCAGGACGCCGTTTTGTCAAATGTTAATAATCATCATATCTCAGTCATGAAATATCAATTTCAATTCAAATTTCGCATCAATATTGATCAGGTCAATGGTCATCTTTTAAGCTCATGCGCGTGCAATTACACTCGGAGACGCGCGCGTACGCGTCCGTCAAATGAAAAAAAATGTCAAAAAATGTTCAAAACCCCAACCCGAGTAATTTACTATATGTTTCAGACAATTTTAAGCGTTTCAGAAAATTCCGCGCGTGCGCGTCGGCGCGCGCGTATTTGCGCGCGTAACGCGAATGAATAGGAAAATTGTCGTTTTTTCACATGTTTTGGATTCCTTATAGATCCCTCAACACACCCTATCAATTTGAGTCATTGTTGACTCATAATAAGGGAGTACGCGCGCGTCAAAGTCAAAATTACGCGCGCGCGCAAATTGGCAAAATATGGTAAAAACATCCTTTTTTTATTCGGCCATAACTTTTTAAAAAGTCCACAAACATCCAATTTTCTTTTAATATTCGGATAGATTATGAGTTGTAGATACGAATTATACTTTATGCCGAGTAAATGTTATAAAAACATCATATTTAGGGTTTAAGTTGAACATGCAAATTTTAATCAATTTCAATCAATGTTGAAATCGATCACAGCGGACTTTTGACCATATCTCGGTTATTCTCCAACTATTTTCTGCCAAATTTTGATATATCGTAGCTGATGTCATGCTCTATTCGCAATCTATTCACGACATTTCGTTTTGTTCAATGGATCCTGATGAATTGTTTGATTGGAAATAAGAGTTCAAATCTGTTACAAATTGAGGGTTAGCCAACACGTATGCTTTCGACCTATAACTGCTCGAGAAACTATGCTACCGATGTGAAACTTCGCATGTAGATAGGGATTTGCAAGCCCATCATTTCATAAGTTAACACCAAATCGCGAAAATGCATATTTCATTGTCATATTTACCGTCAAAGGTCAAATAAATCAAGCATGAATACTCAATAACCACGTACGCCATGGACGTGACATTCAGCACACATGTAGGTTATAATGGAAGGAACATTTCATAACATAAGATCGGATTATGAAAATGGCGTTAAGGATATGTAAATTAGGTTCATATGTCAAAATAACTCACTGTTTCGTATTTAACTAACCATTAATTATTTTCACGTTCAAGAATCTGTGTAGACTTTTAGAACAATTTAGACTCGAGGTCCATTTAATAACATAACACTCACGCACGAAAACGCTCCATTCATCATGTATGCGTGTGTCAAACGGCCATTACTAAACTTGAAAAGCCAACATTGGACATACAAAGTAGATAAAATAGTACAAAATGCTTTATTTATTTCGGGGTATTAACATGTCTCACTTACCATCACTTCCATCAAGCATATATTTACTACTAGCTGACTCACAAGAGCGCTACTCCTAATACTGGTTACCAATGCATAGTCCTCAAGATCACAAATACCAGGCTTGAAATATAACTTTTATATAGCAGTTATTGTGAGAAGTTACTTAGCAAATGTCAAGTTGCCTTTCAGGAAAGAAGATGAGAATTATCAATTTAATGCTGGCCCAGATAAATTATTAGTCATTGAAAATCATATTATAATATCCGAAGAAGTCAGTCGAAACAATTTTCAGAGCTAAAACATTAAAATACATTAGTTGTTTTCAATTTACAATTATCCTGCAATGCTCCATGATTTGGCGTGGAATAGCGCCATCTATCGGCGAATAATTAAAAAATCGGTCAATTGTCTTGTCTCAAGGATTCCAGAAATGCATGACTTGCACTTAATAATCAACAAAAGCTATTATTCACCAGATTTATCCAGTTTTTCGGCTAATTATGAAAGATAGCATTACCTTCATGCCAAATCCAGCATAAAACTACAGATTATAACAACTTAAGTAGTGTTTATGATTTATTTTAGGAAAAAAGAATGACGTCATCATTCCTCCGCGTTTTGGAGAAAAAAGTCCAGACGGCTGAATATCGTACATTGACAAGTCCAATCACTAATATGTAGTGTTGGTCTTGCGGAACAAGTTGCGACGCAAGATCTAAGGGTCGTGGGTTCGAATCCAAGGCAATATTTTGTTTACTTTCTTTTTCTTCTTTTTTACTTTTTATTAGGGGGGGGGGGGGGTATCTGCTATTATTTCTATGATGATTGATTGAGTAGTTATTTTTGGAATCATCCTTTTATCATAATAAATCGGTATGTATAACCTTAATTCGTCAAATGTGACGAATTCAACATCTAGTTAGGTTATACATATACATATGTATAACCTATTGATTTCGTTCGAATTTTTATTATTATTATTTATTCTTCTTCCTAATTTTGTTCGTCGCATATCTCAAGATCACATGAATCAATTGTCATGAATCTTCACATGGTGATAGATCATGATCTAACTTAGATCTGCTAACTTTTTCAGTGACGTCACATCACAATGACGTCATCAGGACGCCATTTTGTCAAATTTCAATAATCATCATATCTCAGTCATGCATCATTAACTTCATTTGAAATTTCGCATCAATATTAATCAGGTCAATGGTCATCTTTTAAGCTCATGCGCATACAATTACACTCGGAGACGCGCGCATACGCGTCCGTCAAGTGAAAAAAAAAAATTAAAATGTTCAAAACCCCAACCCGAGTAATTTACTATATGTTTCAGACAATTTTAAGCGTTTCAAAAAATTCCGCGCGTGCGCGTCGGCGCGCGCGTATTTGCGCGCGTAACGCGAATGAATAGGAAAATTATCGTTTTTTCACATGTTTTGCATTCCTTATAGATCCCTCAACACACCCTATCAATTTGAGTCATTGTTGACTCATAATGACGGAGTACGCGCGCGTCAAAGTTAAAATTACGCGCGCACGCAAAATGGCAAAACATGGTAAAAACATCCTTTTTTCATTAGGCCATAACTTTTTAAAAAGTCCACAAACATCCAATTTTCTTTTAATATTCGGATAGATTATGAGTTGTAGATACGAAGTCATACCTCATTTATTCCGAGTAAATGTTATAAAGTCATCGTATTGACGGTTAAAGTTGAAAATGCGAATTTTAATCAATTTCAATCAATGTTGAAATCGATCACAGCGGACTATTGACCATATCTCGCTTATTCTCCATCAATTTTCTCCCAAATGTTGATATATCGTAGCTGATGTCCTGCTCTATTCGCAATCTTTTCACAACAATTCGTTATGTTAACTGGATCCTGATGAATTGTTTGATTGTAAATAAGAGTCCAAATCTGATAAAAATTGAGGTTTAGCCAAAACGTATTATATCGACCTATAACTGCTGAAGAAATTATGCTATCAATTTGAGATTTCGCATGTAGATAGGGATTTGCAAGCCCATCATTTCATAAGTTAACACCAAATCGCGAAAATGCATATAACATTGTCTTATTTACCGTTAAAGGTCAAATAAATCAAGCATGAATACTCAATAACCACGTACGCCGTGGACATGAAATTCAGCACACATGTATGGTATAATGAAAGGAAAAATGTTCATAATATAAGATCGGAAAATGAAAATGGCGTTAAGGATATGTAAATTAGGTTCAAAGGTCAAATAATTCACTGTTACAATGAAAAATGCAGTGTGCAATCACTGATGTATCTTTCCCGATTTCCCATTTTCGTTAAGAGATCTAATGTTGGTCTCGCGGTATAATTTGTGACCAAAGATCAAAGGGTCGTGGGTTCGAATCCAAGGCAATATTTTTTAACTTTCTTTTTTTCTTCTTTTTTACTCTTTTTTCAGGGGGGGGGGGGGGGGAGGAATCTATTATTATTGATATGATGATTGAGTAGTTATTTTTGGAATCATCCTTTTATCATTTTAAATCGATATGTATAACCTTAATTCGTCAAAAGTGACGAATTCAAAATCTAGTATTGTTTTTGTGTCTGTATGCCAATGCATAGAGACACGAAAACAAGGATTTTGTTCGTCGGATACCTCAATAACGGGTGCAGCTATTGTCCTGAAACTTTGCCAGATGATAGATCTTGGTCTAACTTAGAACTGCCAAACTTTTGAGTGCCGCCGACTATTCGTGACGTCAACGGGACGCCATTTTGTGAAATTTCATTCATGGATGTATCTCAGTCATGCATCTTGTATTTCCCTTTAAATTTGGCACCAATAATTATCACGCCGAGTGGCAACTTTTCCCTTTATGCGCATGCGCATGCGCTACGTAACAAGCGCGTACGCGCTTGTCTAAGGATCTTAAAATCTGAAAATGCTCAAAAACAACCATTTTTTAATTCGGGCATAACTTTTTAAAAAGTCCACAAAAACCCAACTTTCTTGGAATATTCGGATAGGTCATGAGGTGTAGATACGAATTCATACCTCATTTATGCCCAGTAAATGTTACAAAGTCATCATATTGACGGTTAAGATTTAAAAAGCGCACGAGTGTGAAAATTTCCCAAGTCTGGTCTCTTACCGGCCATAACTTTTTAAAAAGTCCACAAACTCGCAAATTTCTTTGAATATCCGGAAAGATTATGAGTTGTAGATGCGAATTCATACCTCATTTATGCCCAGTAAATGTTACAAAGTCATCATATTGAGCGTTAAGATTTAAAAAGCGCACGAGTGTGAAAATTGGCTAAGTCTGAACAGCGCCATCTAACATCTATAACGGCGAACAGTTCTAAACAAATAATTGGCAAAATATGAAAAAACATCCCTTTTTAATTCGGCCATAACGTTTTCAAAAGTCGACAAAAACCCAATTTTATTTCAATATTTGGATAGATTATGAGTTGTAGATACGAATTCATACTTGCTTTATGCCGAGTAAATGTTCTAAAGTCATCGAATTGACCGGTTAAAGTTGAAATCGCGCAAAGAGTGTGAAAATTGGCTAAATCTGGTCAAACATGCACTTCTCTTATCGGTCACAACCTCTTTGATACATGGAAATATACAAATATTTTTTCATGTTCTGAAAGAGTATGAGTTGCACATATTTTTACAAATTTAACATTGGCCAATCAGATTTTGTAAAGTCATCATAGTGCACGATAAAGTAAAAAAAAAGTTCAACCTTCAATTACGACCTGTTCCCGTGCTCAAATCGTAAAATAAAATCGAAAAAATGATTGTGTAGAGGAAACTCAGCTTTCACATACTGAAAACCTGGCAAAAATCGGCCAAAGGAAAGGTGTGATATGGTTGAAATAAGACGTCAGGTGCAGAGCCATTTTACAGTCATTTTGGTCAATTAAAAAGCTGCCCCCTCCCCTTTTGTTATGAATGAATATTGTTACCCTATTTTGTGTCATTCATTTATGCCAAGTAAATGTTATGACATTATCATAATTACGCGTTGAAAAGTCAATATCATCATATCGTAATTTCAATATGTATAACCTTTAATTCGTCAAATGTGACGAATTCAACATCTAGTATTGTTTTTGTGTCTGTATGCCAATGCATAGAGACACGAAAACAAGGATTTTGTTCGTCGGATACCTCAATAACGGGTGCAGCTATTGTCCTGAAAATTTGCCAGATGATAGATCTTGGTCTAACTTAGAACTGCCAAACTTTTGGGTGCCGCCGACTATTCGTGACGTCAACGGGACGCCATTTTGTGAAATTACATTCATGGATGTATCTCAGTCATGCATCTTGTATTTCCCTTTAAATTTGGCACCAATAATTATCACGCCGAGTGGCAACTTTTCCGATTATGCGCATGCGCATGCGCCACGTAACAAGCGCGTACGCGCTCGTCTAAGGATCTTAAAATCTGAAAATGCTCAAAAACAACCATTTTTTTATTCGGGCATAACTTTTTAAAAAGTCCACAAAAACCCATTTTTATTTGAATATTCGGATAGATTATGAGTTGTAGATGCGAATTCATACCTCATTCATGCCGAGTAAATGTCATAAAGTCATCATATTGACGGTTAAAAATTAAATGGCGCACGAGTGTGAAAATTTCCCAAGTCTGGTCTCTTACCGGCCATAACTTTTTAAAAAGTCCACAAACTCGCAAATTTCTTTGAATATCCGGAAAGATTATGAGTTGTAGATGCGAATTCATACCTCATTTATGCCGAGTAAATGTTACAAAGTCATCATATTGACCGTTAAGATTTAAAAAGCGCACGAGTGTGAAAATTGGCTAAGTCTGAACAGCGCCATCTAACATCTAAGGGCGAACCGTTCAAATACAAATAATTGGCAAAATATGGTAAAAACATCCTTTTTTAACCCTCGGCCATAACTTTTTCAAAAGTCGACAAAAACCAAATTTTATTTCAATATTTGGATAGATTATGAGTTGTAGATACGAATTCATACTTGCTTTATGCCGAGTAAATGTTCTAAAGTCATCGAATTGACCGCTTAAAGTTGAAATCGCGCAAAGAGTGTGAAAATTGGCTAAATCTGGTCAAACATGCACTTCTCTTATCGGTCACAACTTCTTTGATACAGGAATATATCCAAATATTTTTTCATATTCTGAAAGAGTATGAGTTGCACATATTTTTACAAATTTAACATTGGCCAATCAGACTTTGTAAAGTCATCATTGTGCACGATAAAGTAAAAAAAAGTTCAACCTTCAATTACGACCTGTTCCCGTGCTCTAATCGTGAAATAAACTCGAAAATCGCGATAGTGTAGCGGAAACCCAGCTCTAACATACTGAAAACCGGGTCAAAATCGGCCAAAGGAAAGGTGTGATATGGTCGAAATAAGACGTCAGGTACAGAGCCATTTTACAGTCATTTTGGTCAATTAAAGAGCTTCCCACTCCCCATTTGATAACAATTGAATGTAATGAATTAATATTGTTACCCTATTTGGTGTCATTCATTTATGCCAAGTAAATGTTACGACATCATCATATTACGCGTTGAAAAGTCAATATCATCATATCGAAATTTCAATATGTATAACCTTAAATTCGTCAAATGTGACGAATTCAACATCTAGTATTGTTTTTGTGTCTGTATGCCAATGCATAGAGACACGAAAACAAGGATTTTGTTCGTCGGATACCTCAATAACGGGTGCAGCTATTGTCCTAAAACTTTGCCAGATGATAGATCTTGGTCTAACTTAGAACTGCCAAACTTTTGAGTGCCGCCGACTATTCGTGACGTCATCAGGACGCCATTTTGTGAAATTACATTCATGGATGTATCTCAGTCATGCATCTTCTATTTCCCTTTAAATTTAGCACCAATAATTATCACGCCGAGTGGCAACTTTACCGAGTATGCGCATGCGCATGCGCTACGTAACAAGCGCGTACGCGCCCGTCTAAGGATCTTAAAATATGAAAATGCTCAAAAGCAACCATTTTTTAATTCGGGCATAACTTTTTAAAAAGTCCACAAAAACCCATTTCTATTTTAATATTCGGATAGATTATGAGTTGTAGATGCGAATTCATACCTCATTCATGCCGAGTAAATGTCATAAAGTCATCATATTGACGGTTAAAAATTAAATGGCGCACGAGCGTGAAAATTTCCCAAGTCTGGTCTCTTACCGGCCATAACTTTTTAAAAAGTCCACAAACTCCCAAATTTCTTTGAATATCCGGAAAGATTATGAGTTGTAGATGCGAATTCATACCTCATTTATGACCAGTAAATGTTACAAAGTCATCATATTGACCGTTAAGATTTAAAAAGCGCACGAGTGTGAAAATTGGCTAAGTCTGTATAGCGCCATCTAACATCTAACGGCGAACAGTTCAAATCAAATAATTGGCAAAATATGGTCAAAACATCCTTTTTTAATTCGGCCATAACTTTTTCAAAAGTCGACAAAAACCCAATTTTATTTGAATATTTGGATAGATTATGAGTTGTAGATACGAATTCATACTTGCTTTATGCCGAGTAAATGTTCTAAAGTCATCGAATTGACCGGTTAAAGTTGAAATCGCGCAAAGAGTGTGAAAATTGGCTAAATCTGGTCAAACATGCACTTTTCTTATCGGTCACAACTTCTTTGATACATGGAAATATACAAATATTTTTTCATATTCTGAAAGAGTATGAGTTGCACATATTTTTACAACTTTAACATTGGCCAATCAGATTTGGTAAAGTCATCATTGTGCACGATAAAGTAAAAAAAAGTTCAACCTTCAATTACGACCTGTTCCCGTGCTCTAATCGTGAAATAAACTCGAAAATCGCATAATGTAGCGGAAACTCAGCTTTAACATACTGAAAACCGGGTCAAAATCGGCCAAAGGAAAGGTGTGATATGGTTGAAATAAGACGTCAGGTACAGAGCCATTTTACATTCATTTTGGTAAATTTAAGAGCTTCCCACTCCCCAATTTGATAACAATTGAATGTAATGAATTAATATTGTTACCCTATTTGGTGTCATTCATTTATGCCAAGTAAATGTCATGACATTAACATATTACGCGTTGAAAAGTCAATTATCATAATATATCGTAATTTCAATATGTATAACCTTAATTCGTCAAAAGTGACGAATTCAACATCTAGTTAGGTTATACATATACATATGTATAACCTATTGATTTTGTTCGAATTTTTATTATTATTATTATTATTATTTATTTATTCTTCCCATCAATTTTGTTCGTCGCATATCTCAAGATCACATGAATCAATTGTCATGAATCTTCACATGATGATAGATCATGATCTAACTTAGATCTGCAAACTTTTTCAGTGACGTCACATTACTATGACGTCATCAGGACGCCATTTTGTCAAATGTTAATAATCATCATATCTCAGTCATGATTTATCAATTTCAATTCAAATTTCGCATCAATATTAATCGGGTCAATGGTCATCTTTTAAGCTCATGCGCGTGCAATTACACTCGGAGACGCGCGCGTACGCGTCCGTCAAATGAAAAAAAATGTCAAAAAATGCTCAAAACCCCAACCCGAGTAATTTACTATATGTTTCAGACAATTTTAAGCGTTTCAAAAAATTCCGCGCGTGCGCGTCGGCGCGCGCGTATTTGCGCGCGTAACGCGAATGAATAAGAAAATTGTCGTTTTTTCACATGTTTTGCATTCCTTATAGATCCCTCAACACACCCTATCAATTTGAGTTATTGCTGACTCATAATAACGGAGTACGCGCGCGTCAAAGTCAAAATTACGCGCGCACGCAAATTGTCAAAATATGCTAAAAACATACTTTTTTTATTCGGCCATAACTTTTTAAAAAGTCCACAAACACCCAATTGTCTTTTATTATTCGGATACATTATGAGTTGTAGATACGAATTCATACCTGATTTATGCCGAGTAAATGTTATAAAGTCATCATATTGACGGTTAAAGTTGAAAATGCGAATTTTAATCAATTTCAGTCAATGTTGAAATTGATCACAGCGGACTATTGACCATATCTCACTTATTCTCCATCAATGTACTCCCAAATTTTGATATATCGTAGCTGATGTTCTGCTCTATTCGCAATCTATTCACACCATTTATTTTTGTTCAACGGATCCTGATGAATTGTTTGATTGGAAATAAGAGTTCAAATCTGTTACAAATTGAGGGTTAGCCAAAACGTATGTTATCGACCTATAACTGCTGAAGAAATTACGCTATCAATATGAGATTTCGCATGTAGATAGGGATTTGCAAGCCCATCATTTCATAAGTTAACACCAAATCGCGAAAATGCATATTACATTGTCTTATTAACCGTCAAATGTCAAATATATCAAGCATAAATACTCAATAACCACGGACTTGTCATTCAGCACACTACACTTGTAAATTACTGTTAAAAGATGATGACTGCCAATTTAACAATGGCCCAGATATATTATCAGTCATTGAAATTCAAATTATAATCAATTTTCAGAGCTCAAACATTAAAATACCTAATTTATTTGTATTTACAAATTATCGACAAACAACACCGTGTCGTGAAGTGGTCTAGCGCCCCCAACGGCAGACTGTAAATCCCGTATTCCTCCGTTCGCTAGGAAATGTGCGAAAATTGGCTAAATCTGGTAATACATGCCCATCTCTTATCGGCAATAACTTCTTCCTTGCATGGAAATCCCCAAATATTTTTTCATAATCTTAAAGAGTATGAGTTGTAGATATTATTAAATACCTAACCTTGGCCAATCGGATTTGCTAAAGTTATTATATTGCACGATAAAGTCAAAACAAAGTTCAACCTTCAATTTGGCCCTGTTCCCGTGCTTTGAACGTAAAATAAAATCGACAAATGAATGTGTAGCGGAAACTCAGCTTTAACATACTGAAAACCGGGCAAAAATCGGCCAAAGGAAAGGTGTGATATGATTGAAATAAGACGTCAAGTACAGAGCTATTTTACAGTCATTTTGGTCAATTAAAAAGCTGCCCCCTCCCCTTTTGTTATGAATTAATATTGTTACCCTATTTTGTGTCATTCATTTATGCCAATTAAATGTTATGACATTATCATATTACGCGTTGAAAAGTCAATATCATCATATCGTAATTTCAATATGTATAACCTTAATTCGTCAAACGTGACGAATTCAACATCTAGTATTGTTTTTGTGTCTGTATGCCAATGCATAGAGACACGAAAACAAGGATTTTGTTCGTCGGATACCTCAATAACGGGTGCAGCTTTTGTCCTGAAACTTTGCCAGATGATAGATCTTGGTCTAACTTAGAACTGCCAAACTTTTGGGTGCCGCCGACTATTCGTGACGTCATCAGGACGCCATTTTGTGAAATTACATTCATGGATGTATCTCAGTCATGCATCTTGTATTTCCCTTTAAATTTAGCACCAATAATTAGCACGCCGAGTGGCAACTTTTCCGAGTATGCGCATGCGCATGCGCCACGTAACAAGCGCGTACGCGCCCGTCTAAGGATCTTAAAATCTGAAAATGCTCAAAAACAACCATTTTTTTATTCGGGCATAACTTTGTAAAAAGTCCACAAAAACCCATTTTTATTTGAATATTCGGATAGATTATGAGTTGTAGATGCGAATTCATACCTCATTCATGCCGAGTAAATGTCATAAAGTCATCATATTGACGGTTAAAAATTAAATGGCGCACGAGCGTGAAAATTTCCCAAGTCTGGTCTCTTATCGGCCATAACTTTTTAAAAAGTCCACAAACTCGCAAATTTCTTTGAATATCCGGAAAGATTATGAGTTGTAGATGCGAATTCATACCTCATTTATGCCGAGTAAATGTTACAAAGTCATCATATTGACCGTTGAAATTTAAATGGCGCACGAGTGTGAAAATTGGCTAAGTCTGTATAGCGCCATCTAACATCTAACGGCGAACAGTTAAAAGCAAATAATTGGCCAAATATGGTAAAAACATCCTTTTTTAATTCGGCCATAACTTTTTCAAAAGTCGACAAAAACCCAATTTTATTTGAATATTTGGATAGATTATGAGTTGTAGATACGAATTCATACCTCATTTATGCCGAGTAAATCTTCTAAAGTCATCGAATTGACCGGTTAAAGTTGAAATCGCGCAAAGAGTGTGAAAATTGGCTAAATCTGGTCAAACATGCACTTCTCTTATCGGTCACAACTTCTTTGATACATGGAAATATACAAATATTTTGTTCATATTCTGAAAGAGTATGAGTTGCACATATTTTTACAATTTTAACATTGGCCAATCAGATTTTGTAAAGTCATCATAGTGCACGATAAAGAAAAAAAAAAGTTCAACCTTCAATTACGACCTGTTCCCGTGCTCAAATCGTGAAATAAAATCGAAAAGATGATTGTGTAGAGGAAACTCAGCTTTAACATACTGAAAACCGGGTCAAAATCGGCCAAAGGAAAGGTGTGATATGGTTGAAATAAGACGTCAGGTACAGAGCCATTTTACAGTCATTTTGGTCAATTAAAGAGCTCCCCCCTCCCCTTTTGTGTTATGAATGAATATTGTTACCCTATGTTGTGTCATTCATTTATGCCAAGTAAATGTTACGACATCATCATAATTACGCGTTGAAAAGTCAATATCATCATATCGTAATGTCAATATGTATAACCTTTAATTCGTCAAATGTGACGAATTCAACATCTAGTATTGTTTTTGTGTCTGTATGCCAATGCATAGAGACACGAAAACAAGGATTTTGTTCGTCGGATACCTCAATAACGGGTGCAGCTATTGTCCTGAAACTTTACGAGATGATAGAACTTGATCTAACTTAGAACTGCCAAACTTTTGAGTGCCGCCGACTATTCGTGACGTCATCGGGACGCCATTTTGTGAAATTTCATTCATGGATGTATCTCAGTCATGCATCTTCTATTTCCCTTTAAATTTGGCACCAATAATCATCACGCCGAGTGGCAACTTTTCCGATTATGCGCATGCGCATGCGCCACGTAACAAGCGCGTACGCGCTCGTCCAAGGATCTTAAAATCTGAAAATGCTCAAAAACAACCATTTTTTTTATTCGGGCATAACTTTTTAAAAAGTCCACAAACTCCCAAATTTCTTTTAATATTCGGATAGATTATGAGTTGTAGATACGAATTCATACCTCATTTATGCCGAGTAAATGTCATAAAGTCATCATATTGACGGTTAAAAATTAAATAGCGCACGAGTGTGAAAATTTCCCAAGTCTGGTCTCTTATCGGCCATAACTTTTTAAAAAGTCCACAAACTCGCAAATTTCTTTGAATATCCGGAAAGATTATGAGTTGTAGATGCGAATTCATACCTCATTTATCCCGAGTAAATGTTACAAGGTCATCATATTGACCGTTAAGATTTAAAAAGCGCACGAGTGTGAAAATTGGCTAAGTCTGAACAGCGCCATCTAACATCTAACGGCGAACACTTCAAAACAAATAATTGGCCAAATATGGTAAAAACATCCTTTTTTAATTCGGCCATAACTTTGTCAAAAGTCGACAAAAACCCAATTTTATTTGAATATTTGGATAGATTATGAGTTGTAGATACGAATTCATACTTGCTTTATGCCGAGTAAATGTTTTAAAGTCATCGAATTGACCGGTTAAAGTTGAAATCGCGCAAAGAGTGTGAAAATTGGTTAAATTTGGTCAAACATGCACTCCTCTTAACGGTCACAACTTCTCTGATACATGGATATATACAAATATTTTTTCATATTCTGAAAGAGTATGAGTTGCACATATTTTTACAATTTTAACATTGGCCAATCAGATTTTGTAAAGTCATCATAGTGCACGATAAAGAAAAAAAAAGTTCAACCTTCAATTACGACCTGTTCCCGTGCTCTAATCGTAAAATAAAATCGAAAATGCGATAGTGTAGCGGAAACTTTCACAGAGTGAAAACCGGGTAAAAATCGACCAAAGGAAAGGTGTGATATGGTCAAAATAAGACGTTAAGTACAGAGCCATTTTACAGACATTTTGGTAAATTTAAGAGCTTCCCCCTCCCCTTTTGTTATGAATTAATATTGTTACCCTATTTTGTGTCATTCATTTATGCCAAGTAAATGTTACGACATCATCATATTACGCGTTGAAAAGTCAATATCATCATATCGAAATTTCAATATGTATAACCTTAATTCGTCAAAAGTGACGAATTCAACATCTAGTATTGTTTTTGTGTCTGTATGCCAATGCATAGAGACACGAAAACAAGGATTTTGTTCGTCGGATACCTCAATAACGGGTGCAGCTATTGTCCTGAAACTTTGCGGAATGATAGATCTTGGTCTAACTTAGAACTGCCAAACTTTTGGGTGCCGCCAACTGTTCGTGACGTCATCGGGACGCCATTTTGTGAAATCACATTCATGGATGTATCTCAGTCATGCATCTTCTATTTCCCTTTAAATTTAGCACTAATAATTATCACGCCGAGTGGCAACTTTTCCGAGTATGCGCATGCGCATGCGTCACGTAACAAGCGCGTACGCGCCCGTCTAAGGATCTTAAAATCTGAAAATGCTCAAAAACAACCATTTTTTTTATTCGGGCATAACTTTTTTAAAAGTCCACAAAAACCCATTTCTATTTTAATATTCGGATAGATTATGAGTTGTAGATGCGAATTCATACCTCATTCATGCCGAGTAAATGTCATAAAGTCATCATATTGACGGTTAAAAATTAAATGGCGCACGAGTGTGAAAATTTCCCAAGTCTGGTCTCTTACCGGCCATAACTTTTTAAAAAGTCCACAAACTCGCAAATTTCTTTGAATATCCGGAAAGATTATGAGTTGTAGATGCGAATTCATACCTCATTTATGCCGAGTAAATGTTACAAAGTCATCATATTGACCGTTAAAATTTAAAAAGCGCACGAGTGTGAAAATTGGCTAAGTCTGAACAGCGCCATCTAACATCTAAGGGCGAACCGTTCAAAACAAATAATTGGCAAAATATGGTAAAAACATCCTTTTTTAATTCGGCCATAACTTTTTCAAAAGTCGACAAAAACCCAATTTTAATTGAATATTTGGATAGATTATGAGTTGTAGATACGAATTCATACCTCATTTATGCCGAGTAAATCTTCTAAAGTCAACGAATTGACCGCTTAAAGTTGAAATCGCGCAAAGAGTGTGAAAATTGGCTAAATCTGGTCAAACATGCACTTCTCTTATCGGTCACAACTTCTTTGATACATGGATATATACAAATATTTTTTCATATTCTGAAAGAGTATGAGTTGCACATATTTTTACAAATTTAACATTGGCCAATCAGATTTTGTAAAGTCATCATAGTGCACGATAAAGAAAACAAAAGTTCAACCTTCAATTACGACCTGTTCCCGTGCTCAAATCGTAAAATAAAATCGAAAAAATGATTGTGTAGTGGAAACTCAGCTTTAGCATACTGAAAACCGGGTCAAAATCGGCCAAAGGAAAGGTGTGATATGGTTGAAATAAGACGTCAGCTACAGAGCCATTTTACAGTCATTTTGGTCAATTAAAGAGCTGCCCCCTCCCCTTTTGTGTTATGAATGAATATTGTTACCCTATGTTGTGTCATTCATTTATGCCAAGTAAATGTTACGACATCATCATAATTACGCGTTGAAAAGTCAATATCATCATATCGTAATGTCAATATGTATAACCTTTAATTCGTCAAATGTGACGAATTCAACATCTAGTATTGTTTTTGTGTCTGTATGCCAATGCATAGAGACACGAAAACAAGGATTTTGTTCGTCGGATACCTCAATAACGGGTGCAGCTATTGTCCTGAAACTTTGCGGAATGATAGATCTTGGTCTAACTTAGAACTGCCAAACTTTTGGGTGCCGCCAACTGTTCGTGACGTCATCGGGACGCCATTTTGTGAAATCACATTCATGGATGTATCTCAGTCATGCATCTTCTATTTCCCTTTAAATTTAGCACTAATAATTATCACGCCGAGTGGCAACTTTTCCGAGTATGCGCATGCGCATGCGTCACGTAACAAGCGCGTACGCGCCCGTCTAAGGATCTTAAAATCTGAAAATGCTCAAAAACAACCATTTTTTTTATTCGGGCATAACTTTTTTAAAAGTCCACAAAAACCCATTTCTATTTTAATATTCGGATAGATTATGAGTTGTAGATGCGAATTCATACCTCATTCATGCCGAGTAAATGTCATAAAGTCATCATATTGACGGTTAAAAATTAAATGGCGCACGAGTGTGAAAATTTCCCAAGTCTGGTCTCTTACCGGCCATAACTTTTTAAAAAGTCCACAAACTCGCAAATTTCTTTGAATATCCGGAAAGATTATGAGTTGTAGATGCGAATTCATACCTCATTTATGCCGAGTAAATGTTACAAAGTCATCATATTGACCGTTAAAATTTAAAAAGCGCACGAGTGTGAAAATTGGCTAAGTCTGAACAGCGCCATCTAACATCTAAGGGCGAACCGTTCAAAACAAATAATTGGCAAAATATGGTAAAAACATCCTTTTTTAATTCGGCCATAACTTTTTCAAAAGTCGACAAAAACCCAATTTTAATTGAATATTTGGATAGATTATGAGTTGTAGATACGAATTCATACCTCATTTATGCCGAGTAAATCTTCTAAAGTCAACGAATTGACCGCTTAAAGTTGAAATCGCGCAAAGAGTGTGAAAATTGGCTAAATCTGGTCAAACATGCACTTCTCTTATCGGTCACAACTTCTTTGATACATGGATATATACAAATATTTTTTCATATTCTGAAAGAGTATGAGTTGCACATATTTTTACAAATTTAACATTGGCCAATCAGATTTTGTAAAGTCATCATAGTGCACGATAAAGAAAACAAAAGTTCAACCTTCAATTACGACCTGTTCCCGTGCTCAAATCGTAAAATAAAATCGAAAAAATGATTGTGTAGTGGAAACTCAGCTTTAGCATACTGAAAACCGGGTCAAAATCGGCCAAAGGAAAGGTGTGATATGGTTGAAATAAGACGTCAGCTACAGAGCCATTTTACAGTCATTTTGGTCAATTAAAGAGCTGCCCCCTCCCCTTTTGTGTTATGAATGAATATTGTTACCCTATGTTGTGTCATTCATTTATGCCAAGTAAATGTTACGACATCATCATAATTACGCGTTGAAAAGTCAATATCATCATATCGTAATGTCAATATGTATAACCTTTAATTCGTCAAATGTGACGAATTCAACATCTAGTATTGTTTTTGTGTCTGTATGCCAATGCATAGAGACACGAAAACAAGGATTTTGTTCGTCGGATACCTCAATAACGGGTGCAGCTATTGTCCTGAAACTTTGCGGAATGATAGATCTTGGTCTAACTTAGAACTGCCAAACTTTTGGGTGCCGCCAACTGTTCGTGACGTCATCGGGACGCCATTTTGTGAAATCACATTCATGGATGTATCTCAGTCATGCATCTTCTATTTCCCTTTAAATTTAGCACTAATAATTATCACGCCGAGTGGCAACTTTTCCGAGTATGCGCATGCGCATGCGTCACGTAACAAGCGCGTACGCGCCCGTCTAAGGATCTTAAAATCTGAAAATGCTCAAAAACAACCATTTTTTTTATTCGGGCATAACTTTTTTAAAAGTCCACAAAAACCCATTTCTATTTTAATATTCGGATAGATTATGAGTTGTAGATGCGAATTCATACCTCATTCATGCCGAGTAAATGTCATAAAGTCATCATATTGACGGTTAAAAATTAAATGGCGCACGAGTGTGAAAATTTCCCAAGTCTGGTCTCTTACCGGCCATAACTTTTTAAAAAGTCCACAAACTCGCAAATTTCTTTGAATATCCGGAAAGATTATGAGTTGTAGATGCGAATTCATACCTCATTTATGCCGAGTAAATGTTACAAAGTCATCATATTGACCGTTAAAATTTAAAAAGCGCACGAGTGTGAAAATTGGCTAAGTCTGAACAGCGCCATCTAACATCTAAGGGCGAACCGTTCAAAACAAATAATTGGCAAAATATGGTAAAAACATCCTTTTTTAATTCGGCCATAACTTTTTCAAAAGTCGACAAAAACCCAATTTTAATTGAATATTTGGATAGATTATGAGTTGTAGATACGAATTCATACCTCATTTATGCCGAGTAAATCTTCTAAAGTCAACGAATTGACCGCTTAAAGTTGAAATCGCGCAAAGAGTGTGAAAATTGGCTAAATCTGGTCAAACATGCACTTCTCTTATCGGTCACAACTTCTTTGATACATGGATATATACAAATATTTTTTCATATTCTGAAAGAGTATGAGTTGCACATATTTTTACAAATTTAACATTGGCCAATCAGATTTTGTAAAGTCATCATAGTGCACGATAAAGAAAACAAAAGTTCAACCTTCAATTACGACCTGTTCCCGTGCTCAAATCGTAAAATAAAATCGAAAAAATGATTGTGTAGTGGAAACTCAGCTTTAGCATACTGAAAACCGGGTCAAAATCGGCCAAAGGAAAGGTGTGATATGGTTGAAATAAGACGTCAGCTACAGAGCCATTTTACAGTCATTTTGGTCAATTAAAGAGCTGCCCCCTCCCCTTTTGTGTTATGAATGAATATTGTTACCCTATGTTGTGTCATTCATTTATGCCAAGTAAATGTTACGACATCATCATAATTACGCGTTGAAAAGTCAATATCATCATATCGTAATGTCAATATGTATAACCTTTAATTCGTCAAATGTGACGAATTCAACATCTAGTTAGGTTATACATATACATATGTATAACCTCTTGATTTCGTCAAGATTTTTATTATTATTATTATTATTATTATTTATTTTTTCTTCTTCCTAATTTTGTTCGTCGCATATCTCAAGATCACATGAATCAATTGTCATGAATCTTCACATGATGATAGATCATGATCTAACTTAGATCTGCAAACTTTTTCAGTGACGTCACATTATTATGACGTCATCAGGACGCCATTTTGTCAAATGTTAATAATCATCATATCTCAGTCATGATATATCAATTTCAATTCAAATTTCGCATCAATATTAATCGGGTCAATGGTCATCTTTTAAGCTCATGCGCGTGCAATTACACTCGGAGACGCGCGCGTACGCGTCCGTCAAATGAAAAAAAATGTCAAAAAATGCTCAAAACCCCAACCCGAGTAATTTACTATATGTTTCAGACAATTTTAAGCGTTTCAAAAAATTCCGCGCGTGCGCGTCGGCGCGCGCGTATTTGCGCGCGTAACGCGAATGAATAGAAAAATTGTCGTTTTTTCAAATGTTT
Organism: Echinarachnius parma; assembly: GCA_037951105.1. Lineage (NCBI taxonomy): Eukaryota > Metazoa > Echinodermata > Echinoidea > Clypeasteroida > Echinarachniidae > Echinarachnius > Echinarachnius parma. The sequence goes on along the minus strand of JBAMJV010001148.1, from coordinate 18,138 downwards.
TGCATTCCTTATAGATCCCTCAACACACCCTATCAATTTGAGTCATTGTTGACTCATAATAACGGAGTACGCGCGCGTCAAAGTCAAAATTACGCGCGCACGCAAATTGGCAAAATATGGTAAAAACATACTTTTTTTATTCGGCCATAACTTTTTAAAAAGTCCACAAACATCCAATTTTCTTTTAATATTCGGATAGATTATGAGTTGTAGATACGAATTCATACCTCAGTTATGCCGAGTAAATGTTATAAAGTCATCGTATTGACGGTTAAAGTTGAAAATGCGAATTTTAATCAATTTCAATCAATGTTGAAATCGATCACAGTGTACTATTGACCATTTCTCGCTTATTCTCCATCAATGTACTCCCAAATTTTGATATATCGTAGCTGATGTCCTGCTCTATTCGTGATCTTTTCACACCATTTAGTTTTGTTCACTGGATCCTGATGAATTGTTTGATTGGAAATAAAAGTTCAAATCTGTTACAAATTGAGGGTTAGCCAAAACGTATGTTATCGACCTATAACTGCTGAAGGAATTATGCTATCAATTTGAAATTTCGCATGTAGATAGGGACTTGCAAGTCCAACATTTCATAAGTTAACACAAAATCGCGAACATGCATATTACATTGTCTTATTAACCGTCAAATGTCAAATATATCAAGCATAAATACTCAATAACCACGGACTTGTCATTCAGCACACTACACTTGTAAATTACTGTTAAAAGATGATGACTGCCAATTTAACAATGGCCCAGATATATTATCAGTCATTGAAATTCAAATTATAATCAATTTTCAGAGCTCAAACATTAAAATACCTAATTTATTTGTATTTACAAATTATCGACAAACAACACCGTGTCGTGAAGTGGTCTAGCGCCCCCAACGGCAGACTGTAAATCCCGTATTCCTCCGTTCGCTAGAAAATGTGCGAAAATTGGCTAAATCTGGTAATACATGCCCATCTCTTATCGGCAATAACTTCTTCCTTGCATGGAAATCCCAAAATATTTTTTCATAATCTTAAAGAGTATGAGTTGTAGATATTATTAAATACGTAACCTTGGCCAATCGGATTTGCTAAAGTCATTATATTGCACGATAAAGTCAAAACAAAGTTCAACCTTCAATTTGGCCCTGTTCCCGTGCTTAGAACGTAAAATAAAATCTAAAAATGAATGTGTAGCGGAAACTCAGCTTTAACATACTGAAAACCTGGCAAAAATCGGCCAAAGGAAAGGTGTGATATGATTGAAATAAGACGTCAAGTACAGAGCTATTTTACAGTCATTTTGGTCAATTAAAAAGCTGCCCCCTCCCCTTTTGTTATGAATTAATATTGTTACCCTATTTTGTGTCATTCATTTATGCCAATTAAATGTTACGACATTATCATATTACGCGTTGAAAAGTCAATATCATCATATCGTAATTTCAATATGTATAACCTTAATTCGTCAAACGTGACGAATTCAACATCTAGTATTGTTTTTGTGTCTGTATGCCAATGCATAGAGACACGAAAACAAGGATTTTGTTCGTCGGATACCTCAATAACGGGTGCAGCTATTGTCCTGAAACTTTGCCAGATGATAGATCTTGGTCTAACTTAGAACTGCCAAACTTTTGGGTGCCGCCGACTATTCGTGACGTCATCGGGACGCCATTTTGTGAAATTTCATTCATGGATGTATCTCAGTCATGCATCTTCTATTTCCCTTTAAATTTGGCACCAACAGTTATCAGGCCGAGTGGCAACTTTTCCGATTATGCGCATACGCATGCGCCACGTAAGAAGCGCGTACGCGCTCGTCCAAGGATCTTAAAATCTGAAAATGCTCAAAAACAACCATTTTTTTATTCGGGCATAACTTTTTAAAAAGTCCACAAAAACCCAACTTTCTTTTAATATTCGGATAGATTATGAGGTGTAGATACGAATTCATACCTCATTTATGCCGAGTAAATGTTATAAAGTCATCATATTGACGGTTAAAAATTAAATAGCGCACGAGTGTGAAAATTTCCCAAGTCTGGTCTCTTATCGGCCATAACTTTTTAAAAAGTCCACAAACTCGCAAATTTCTTTGAATATCCGGAAAGATTATGAGTTGTAGATGCGAATTCATACCTCATTTATGCCGAGTAAATGTTACAAAGTCATCATATTGCCCGTTCAGATTTAAAAAGCGCACCAGTGTGAAAATTGGCTAAGTCTGAACAGCGCCATCTAACATCTAAGGGCGAACACTTCAAAACAAATAATTGGCAAAATATGGTAAAAACATCCTTTTTTTATTCGGCCATAACTTTTTCAAAAGTCCACAAACATCCAATTTTCTTTTAATATTCGGATAGATTATGAGTTGTAGATACGAATTCATACCTCATTTATGCCGAGTAAATCTTCTAAAGTCATCGAATTGACCGGTTAAAGTTGAAATCGCGCAAAGAGTGTGAAAATTGGCTAAATCTGGTCAAACATGCACTTCTCTTATCGGTCACAACTTCTTTGATACATGGATATATCCAAATATTTTTTTCATATTCTGAAAGAGTATGAGTTGCACATATTTTTACAATTTTAACATTGGCCAATCAGATTTTGTAAAGTCATCATAGTGCACGATAAAGAAAAAAAAAGTTCAACCTTCAATTACGACGTGTTCCCGTGCTCAAATCGTGAAATAAAATCGAAAAAATGATTGTGTAGAGGAAACTCAGCTTTAGCATACTGAAAACCGGGTCAAAATCGGCCAAAGGAAAGGTGTGATATGGTTGAAATAAGACGTCAGGTACAGAGCCATTTTACAGTCATTTTGGTCAATTACAGAGCTTCCCACTCCCCAATTTGATAACAATTGAATGTAATGAATTAATATTGTTACCCTATTTTGTGTCATTCATTTATGCCAAGTAAACGTTATGACATCATCATATTACGCGTTGAAAAGTCAATATCATCATAATATCGTAATTTCGATATGTATAACCTTAATTCGTCAAACGTGACGAATTCAACATCTAGTATTGTTTTTGTGTCTGTATGCCAATGCATAGAGACACGAAAACAAGGATTTTGTTCGTCGGATACCTCAATAACGGGTGCAGCTATTGTCCTGAAACTTTGCGGAATGATAGATCTTGGTCTAACTTAGAACTGCCAAACTTTTGGGTGCCGCCAACTGTTCGTGACGTCATCGGGACGCCATTTTGTGAAATCACATTCATGGATGTATCTCAGTCATGCATCTTCTATTTCCCTTTAAATTTAGCACTAATAATTATCACGCCGAGTGGCAACTTTTCCGAGTATGCGCATGCGCATGCGTCACGTAACAAGCGCGTACGCGCCCGTCTAAGGATCTTAAAATCTGAAAATGCTCAAAAACAACCATTTTTTTTATTCGGGCATAACTTTTTTAAAAGTCCACAAAAACCCATTTCTATTTTAATATTCGGATAGATTATGAGTTGTAGATGCGAATTCATACCTCATTCATGCCGAGTAAATGTCATAAAGTCATCATATTGACGGTTAAAAATTAAATGGCGCACGAGTGTGAAAATTTCCCAAGTCTGGTCTCTTACCGGCCATAACTTTTTAAAAAGTCCACAAACTCGCAAATTTCTTTGAATATCCGGAAAGATTATGAGTTGTAGATGCGAATTCATACCTCATTTATGCCGAGTAAATGTTACAAAGTCATCATATTGACCGTTAAAATTTAAAAAGCGCACGAGTGTGAAAATTGGCTAAGTCTGAACAGCGCCATCTAACATCTAAGGGCGAACCGTTCAAAACAAATAATTGGCAAAATATGGTAAAAACATCCTTTTTTAATTCGGCCATAACTTTTTCAAAAGTCGACAAAAACCCAATTTTAATTGAATATTTGGATAGATTATGAGTTGTAGATACGAATTCATACCTCATTTATGCCGAGTAAATCTTCTAAAGTCAACGAATTGACCGCTTAAAGTTGAAATCGCGCAAAGAGTGTGAAAATTGGCTAAATCTGGTCAAACATGCACTTCTCTTATCGGTCACAACTTCTTTGATACATGGATATATACAAATATTTTTTCATATTCTGAAAGAATATGAGTTGCACATATTTTTACAATTTTAACATTGGCCAATCAGATTTTGTAAAGTCATCATTGTGCACGATAAAGTAAAAAAAAAGTTCAACCTTCAATTACGACCTGTTCCCGTGCTCAAATCGTGAAATAAAATCGAAAAAATGATTGTGTAGAGGAAACTCAGCTTTAGCATACTGAAAACCGGGTCAAAATCGGCCAAAGGAAAGGTGTGATATGTTTGAAATAGGACGTCAGCTACAGAGCCATTTTACAGTCATTTTGGTCAATTAAAGAGCTGCCCCCTCCCCTTTTGTGTTATGAATGAATATTGTTACCCTATGTTGTGTCATTCATTTATGCCAAGTAAATGTTACGACATCATCATAATTACGCGTTGAAAAGTCAATATCATCATATCGTAATGTCAATATGTATAACCTTAATTCGTCAAAAGTGACGAATTCAAAATCTAGTATTGTTTTTGTGTCTATATGCGAGTGCATAGAGACACGAAAACAAGGATTTTGTTCGTCGGATACCTCAATAACGGGTGCAGCTATTGTCCTGAAACTTTGCCAGATGATAGATCTTGGTCTAACTTAGAACTGCCAAACTTTTGAGTGCCGCCGACTATTCGTGACGTCATCAGGACGCCATTTTGTGAAATTTCATTCATGGATGTATCTCAGTCATGCATCTTCTATTTCCCTTTAAATTTGGCACCAATAATTATCACGCCGAGTGGCAACTTTTCCCATTATGCGCATGCGCATGCGCTACGTAACAAGCGCGTACGCGCTCGTCTAAGGATCTTAAAATCTGAAAATGCTCAAAAACAACCATTTTTTAATTCGGGCATAACTTTTTAAAAAGTCCACAAAAACCCAACTTTCAATTAATATTCGGATAGATTATGAGGTGTAGATACGAATTCATACCTCATTTATGCCGAGTAAATGTTATAAAGTCATCATATTGACGGTTAAAAATTAAATAGCGCACGAGTGTGAAAATTTCCCAAGTCTGGTCTCTTATCGGCCATAACTTTTTAAAAAGTCCACAAACTCGCAAATTTCTTTGAATATCCGGAAATATTATGAGTTGTAGATGCGAATTCATACCTCATTTATGCCGAGTAAATGTTACAAAGTCATCATATTGACCGTTAAGATTTAAAAAGCGCACGAGTGTGAAAATTGGCCAAGTCTGAACAGCGCCATCTAACATCTAAGGGCGAACACTTCAAAACAAATAATTGGCAAAATATGGTAAAAACATGCTTTTTTAATTCGGCCATAACTTTTTCAAAAGTCGACAAAAACCCAATTTTATTTGAATATTTGGATAGATTATGAGTTGTAGATACGAATTCATACCTCATTCATGCCGAGTAAATGTCATAAAGTCATCATATTGACGGTTAAAAATTAAATGGCGCACGAGCGTGAACATTTCCCAAGTCTGGTCTCTTACCGGCCATAACTTTTTAAAAAGTCCACAAACTCGCAAATTTCTTTGAATATCCGGAAAGATTATGAGTTGTAGATGCGAATTCATACCTCATTTATGCCGAGTAAATGTTACAAAGTCATCATATTGACCGTTAAAATTTAAATGGCGCACGAGCGTGAAAATTGGCTAAGTCTGAACAGCGCCATCTAACATCTAAGGGCGAACAATTCAAAACAAATAATTGGCAAAATATGGTAAAAACATCCTTTTTTAATTCGGCCATAACTTTTTCAAAAGTCGACAAAAACCCAATTTTATTTGAATATTTGGATAGATTATGAGTTGTAGATACGAATTCATACTTGCTTTATGCCGAGTAAATGTTCTAAAGTCATCGAATTGACCGGTTAAAGTTGAAATCGCGCAAAGAGTGTGAAAATTGGCTAAATCTGGTCAAACATGCACTTCTCTTATCGGTCACAACTTCTTTGATACATGGATATATCCAAATATTTTTTTCATATTCTGAAAGAGTATGAGTTGCACATATTTTTACAAATTTAACATTGACCAATCAGATTTGGTAAAGTCATCATAGTGCACGATAAAGAAAAAAAAAAATTTCAACCTTCAATTACGACCTGTTCCCGTGCTCTAATCGTGAAATAAACTCGAAAATAGCGATAGTGTAGCGCAAACTCAGCTTTAACATACTGAAAACCGGGTCAAAATCGGCCAAAGGAAAGGTGTGATATGGTCGAAATAAGACGTCAGGTACAGAGCCATTTTACAGTCATTTTGGTCAATTAAAGAGCTGCCCCCTCCTCTTTTGTTATGAATTGAATGTAATGAATTAATATTGTTACCCTATGTGGTGTCATTCATTTATGCCAAGTAAATGTTATGACATCATCATATTACGCGTTGAAAAGTCAATATCATCATATCGAAATTTCAATATGTATAACCTTAAATTCGTCAAATGTGACGAATTCAACATCTAGTTAGGTTATACATATACATATGTATAACCTATTGATTTTGTTCGAATTTTTATTATTATTAGGTTATACATATACATATGTATAACCTATTGATTTTGTTCGAATTTTTATTATTATTTATTATTATTATTCTTCCGATTTTGTTCGTCGCATATCTCAAGATCAGATGAATCAATCGTCATGAAACTTCACATGATGATAGATCATCATCTGACTTAGTGCAACGTAATCATTTTAATCTCGTCAGATCACTGTGACGTCATCAGGACGCCATTTTGCCAAATTTCAATAATCATCATAACTCAGTCATGCATTATCAATTTCACTTCAAATTTCGCTTCAATATCAATCAGGTCAATCGTCATATTTCAAGTTCATGCGCGTGCGCTTACACTCGGAGACGCGCGCGTACGCGTCCGTCAAATGAAAAAAAAAATTAAAAATGATCCATACCCTAACCCGAGTAATTTACTATATGTTTCAGACAATTTTAAGCGTTTCAAAAAATTCCGCGCGTGCGCGTCGGCGCGCGCATATTTGCGCGCGTAACGCAAATGAATAAGAAAATTGTCGTTTTTTCACATGTTTTGCAATTCTTATACATCCCTCAACGCACCCTATCAATTTGAGTCATTGTTGACTCATAATAACGGAGTACGCGCGCGTCAAAGTCAAAATTACGCGCGCACGCAAATTGGCAAAATATGGTAAAAAACAATCTTTTTTTATTCGGCCATAACTTTTTAAAAAGTCCACAAACACCCAATTTTTTTTTAATATTCGGATAGATTATGAGTTGTAGATACGAATTCATACCTCATTTATGCCGAGTAAATGTTATAAAGTCATCGTATTGATGGTTAAAGTTGAAAATGCGAATTTTAATCAATTTGAATCAATGTTGAAATCGATCACAGTGTACTTTTGACCATATCTCGCTTATTCTCCATCAATGTACTCCCAAATTTTGATATATCGTAGCTGATGTCCTGCTCTATTCGCAATCTATTCACACCATTTAGATTTGTTCACTGGATCTTGATGAATTGTTTGATTGGAAATAAAAGTTCAAATCTGTTACAAATTGAGGGTTAGCCAAAACGTATGTTATCGACCTATAACTGCTGAAGGAATTATGCTATCAATTTGAAATTTCGCATGTAGATAGGGACTTGCAAGACCAACATTTCATAAGTTAACACAAAATCGCGAACATGCATATTACATTGTCTTATTAACCGTCAAATGTCAAATATATCAAGCATAAATACTCAATAACCACGGACTTGTCATTCAGCACACTACACTTGTAAATTACTGTTAAAAGATGATGACTGCCAATTTAACAATGGCCCAGATATATTATCAGTCATTGAAATTCAAATTATAATCAATTTTCAGAGCTCAAACATTAAAATACCTAATTTATTTGTATTTACAAATTATCGACAAACAACACCGTGTCGTGAAGTGGTCTAGCGCCCCCAACGGCAGACTGTAAATCCCGTATTCCTCCGTTCGCTAGAAAATGTGCGAAAATTGGCTAAATCTGGTAATACATGCCCATCTCTTATCGGCAATAACTTCTTCCTTGCATGGAAATCCCCAAATAAATAATCTTAAAGAGTATGAGTTGTAGATATTATTAAATACCTAACCTTGGCCAATCGGATTTGCTAAAGTTATAATATTGCACGATAAAGTCAAAACAAAGTTCAACCTTCAATTTGGCCCTGTTCCCGTGCTTAGAACGTAAAATAAAATCGAAAAAATGAATGTGTAGCGGAAACTCAGCTTTAACATACTGAAAACCGGGCAAAAATCGGCCAAAGGAAAGGTGTGATATGATTGAAATAAGACGTCAAGTACAGAGCTATTTTACAGTCATTTTGGTCAATTAAAAAGCTGCCCCCTCCCCTTTTATGAATTAATATTGTTACCCTATTTTGTGTCATTCATTTATGCCAATTAAATGTTATGACATTATCATATTACGCGTTGAAAAGTCAATATCATCATATCGTAATTTCAATATGTATAACCTTAATTCGTCACAAGTGACGAATTCAACATCTAGTTAATCTTTTTATTATTCTTCCCAATTTTGTTCGTCGCATATCTCAAGATCAGATGAATTAATTGTCATGAAACTTCATATGATGATAGATCATGGTCTAACTTAGTGCAGTCAATCTTTTCAGTGACGTCACATCACTGTGACGTCATCAGGACGCCATTTTGTCAAATTTTAATAATCATCATATCTCAGTCATGAAATATCAATTTCAATTCAAATTTCGCATAAATATTAATCAGGTCAATGGTCATCTTTTAAGCTCATGCGCGTGCAATTACACTCGGAGACGCGCGCGTACGCGTCCGTCAATTAATTAATTTTTTTTTTTAATGCTCAAAACCCTAACCCGAATAATTTACTATATGTTTCAGACAATTTTAAGCGTTTCAAAAATTTCCGCGCGTGCGCGTCGGCGCGCGCGTATTTGCGCGCTTAAGGCAAATGAACTGATAAAATGTCGTTTTTTCACATGTTTTGCAATCCTTACACATTCCTTAATGCACCCTATCAATTTGAGCCATTCTTGACTCATAATAACGGAGTACGCGCGCGTCAAAGTCAAAATTACGCGCGCACGCAAAATGGCAAAACATGGTAAAAACATCCTTTTTTTATTCGGCCATAACTTTTTAAAAAGTCCACAAACATCCAATTTTCTTTTAATATTCGGATAGATTATGAGTTGTAGATACGAATTCATACCTCATTTATGCCGAGTAAATGTTATAAAGTCATCGTATTGACGGTTAAAGTTGAAAATGCGAATTTTACTCAATTTCAATCAATGTTGAAATCGATCACAGTGTACTTTTGACCATATCTCACTTATTCTCCATCAATGTACTCCCAAATTTTGATATATCGTAGCTGATGCCCTGCGCTATTCGCAATCTTTTCATAACAATTCGTTATGTTAACTGGATCCTGATGAATTGTTTGATTGTAAATAAGAGTCAAAATCTGATAAAAATTGAGGTTTAGCCAAAACGTATGTTATCGACCTATAACTGCTGAAGAAATTATGCTATCAATTTGAGATTTCGCATGTAGATAGGGATTTTCAAGCCCATCATTTCATAAGTTAACACTAAATCGCGAAAATGCATATTTCATTGTCATATTTACCGTTAAAGGTCAAATAAATCAAGCATGAATACTCAATAACCACGTACGCCGCGGACATGAAATTCAGCACACATGTATGGTATAATGAAAGGAAAATGTTCATAAGATAAGATCGGATTATGAAAATGGCATTAAAGGGACTTAGTAACATTGTCCAAATCCTCAAAATAAAATTGTAATTCTAGCGGTTCCTTTATACCTTGTTGTATTCGTATTAACAATAAAATCATGGGACAGCTTTCGGTTTTTCAAATTTCCCTTTCATTACAAAGATATGTATGATTGAAGTATTTAGATAAGAAAATCTCCGGGCGAGATTTTCATCCCTGTACAAAGTGAATGCAGTGAGTTGGTGAATATCACCCAATATCACTTTGCATTTTCGCTCATTACTTGGCCATACATTGTCCATTTGACCTGAAATTTTCACACAATACCCTGAGGACATATGAGATAACAACAGTATACATTGCATCAACCATTCATCAGTTTTTGCACATCTCAACAAAGTTACTAGATCCCTTTAAGGATATGTAAATTAGGTTCAAAGGTCAAATAATTCACTGTTACAATGACAAATGCAGTGTGCAATCACTGATGTATCTTTCCCGATTTCCCATTTTCGTTAAGAGATCTAATGTTGGTCTCGCGGTATAATTTGTGACACAAGATCAAAGGGTCGTGGGTTCGAATCCAAGGCAATATTTTTTTTTTCTATTTTCTTTCTTTTTTCAGGGGTGGGGGTAATCTATTATTATTGATATCATGATTGAGTAGTTATTTTTGGAATCATCCTTTTATCATAATAAATCGATATGTATAACCTTAATTCGTCAAAAGTGACGAATTCAAAATCTAGTTAGGTTATACATATACATATGTATAACCTCTTGATTTCGTCAAGATTTTTATTATTAGGTTATACATATACATATGTATAACCTATTGATTTCGTCAAGATTTTTATTATTATTATTATTATTATTTATTTATTTTTTCTTCTTCCTAATTTTGTTCGTCGCATATCTCAAGATCACATGAATCAATTGTCATGAATCTTCACATGATGATAGATCATGATCTAACTTAGATCTGCAAACTTTTTCAGTGACGTCACATTACTATGACGTCATCAGGACGCCATTTTGTCAAATGTTAATAATCATCATATCTCAGTCATGATATATCAATTTCAATTCAAATTTCGCATCAATATTAATCGGGTCAATGGTCATCTTTTAAGCTCATGCGCGTGCAATTACACTCGGAGACGCGCGCGTACGCGTCCGTCAAATGAAAAAAAATGTCAAAAAATGCTCAAAATCTCAACCCGAGTAATTTACTATATGTTTTAGACAATTTTAAGCGTTTCAAAAAATTCCGCGCGTGCGCGTCGGCGCGCGCGTATTTGCGCGCGTAACGCGAATGAATAGTAAAATTGTCGTTTTTTCACATGTTTTGCATTCCTTATAGATCCCTCAACACACCCTATCAATTTGAGTCATTGTTGACTCATAACAACGGAGTACGCGCGCGTCAAAGTCAAAATTACGCGCGCACGCAAATTGGCAAAATATGGTAAAAACATACTTTTTTTATTCGGCCATAACTTTTTAAAAAGTCCACAAACACCCAATTTTCTTTTAATATTCGGATAGATTATGAGTTGTAGATACGAATTCATACCTCATTTATGCCGAGTAAATGTTAAAAAGTTATCGAATTGACGGTTAAAGTTGAAATCGCGCACGAGTGTGAAAATTGGCTAAATCTGGTCAAACATGCCCTTCTCTTATCGGTCATAACTTCTTTGATACATGGATATATCCAAATATTTTTTCATATTCTGAAAGAGTATGAGTTGCACATATTTGTACATACCTAACAATTGACAATCCGATTTTGTAAAGTCTCCATAGTGCACGATAAAGTAAAAGAAAAGTTCAACCTTCAATTACGACCATGATTTGGAGTGGAGAATAGCGCCATCTATCGGCGGATAATTCAAAAATCTGTCCGCGCGCACGCAAATTGGCAAAATATGGTAAAAACATCCTTTTTGTATTCGGCCATAACTTTTTAAAAAGTACACAAACACCCAATTTTATTTAATATTCGGATAGATTATGAGTTGTAGATACGAATTCATACCACATTTATGCCGAGTAAATGTTCTAAAGTCATCGAATTGACCGGTTAAAGTTGAAATCGCGCAAAGAGTGTGAAAATTGGCTAAATCTGGTCAAACATGCACTTCTCTTATCGGTCACAACTTCTTTGATACATGGATATATGCAAATATTTTTTCATATTCTGAAAGAGTATGAGTTGCACATATTTTTACAAATTTAACATTGGCCAATCAGATTTTGTAAAGTCATCATAGTGTACGATAAAGTAAAACAAAAGTTCAACCTTCAATTACGACCTGTTCCCGTGCTCAAATCGTGAAATAAAATCGAAAGAATGATTGTGTAGAGGAAACTCAGCTTTAGCATACTGAAAACCGGGTCAAAATCGGCCAAAGGAAAGGTGTGATATGGTTGAAATAAGACGTCAGGTACAGAGCCATTTTACAGTCATTTTGGTCAATTTAAGAGCTGCCCCCTCCCCTTTTGTTATGAATTAATATTGTTACCCTATTTTGTGTCATTCATGCATGCCAAGTCAATGTTACGACATTATCATATTACGCGTTGAAAAGTCAATCATCATATCGTAATTTCAATATGTATAACCTTAATTCGTCAAAAGTGACGAATTCAACATCTAGTATTGTTTTTGTGTCTGTATGCCAATGCATAGAGACACGAAAACAAGGATTTTGTTCGTCGGATACCTCAATAACTGGTGCAGCTATTGTCCTGAAACTTTGCGAGATGATAGATCTTGGTCTAACTTAGAACTGCCAAACTTTTGGGTGCCGCCGACTATTCGTGACGTCATCAGGACGCCATTTTGTGAAATTACATTCATGGATGTATCTCAGTCATGCATCTTCTATTTCCCTTTAAATTTAGCACCAATAATTATCACACCGAGTGGCAACTTTTCCGAGTATGCGCATGCGCATGCGTCACGTAACAAGCGCGTACGCGCCCGTCCAAGGATCTTAAAATCTGAAAATGCTCAAAAACAACCATTTTTTTATTCGGGCATAACTTTTTTAAAAGTCCACAAAAACCCATTTCTATTTGAATATTCGGATAGATTATGAGTTGTAGATGCGAATTCATACCTCATTCATGCCGAGTAAATGTCATAAAGTCATCATATTGACGGTTAAAAATTAAATGGCGCACGAGTGTGAAAATTTCCCAAGTCTGGTCTCTTACCGGCCATAACTTTTTAAAAAGTCCACAAACTCGCAAATTTCTTTGAATATCCGGAAAGATTATGAGTTGTAGATGCGAATTCATACCTCATTTATGCCGAGTAAATGTTACAAAGTCATCATATTGACCGTTGAAATTTAAATGGCGCACGAGTGTGAAAATTGGCTAAGTCTGTATAGCGCCATCTAACGTCTAACGGCGAACACTTCAAAACAAATAATTGGCAAAATATGGTAAAAACATCCTTTTTAAATTCGGCCATAACTTTTTCAAAAGTCGACAAAAACCCAATTTTATTTCAATACTTGGATAGATTATGAGTTGTAGATACGAATTCATACCTCCTTTATGCCGAGTAAATCTTCTAAAGTCATCGAATTGACCGCTTAAAGTTGAAATCGCGCAAAGAGTGTGAAAATTGGCTAAATCTGGTCAAACATGCACTTCTCTTATCGGTCACAACTTCTTTGATAAATGGAAATATACAAATATTTTTTTCATATTCTGAAAGAGTATGAGTTGCACATATTTTTATAATTTTAACATTGGCCAATCAGATTTTGTAAAGTCATCATTGTGCACGATTAAGTAAAAAAAAAGTTCAACCTTCAATTACGACCTGTTCCCGTGCTCTAATCGTGAAATAAACTCGAAAATCGCGATAGTGTAGCGGAAACTCAACTTTAACATACTGAAAACCGGGTCAAAATCGGCCAAAGGAAAGGTGTGATATGGTTGAAATAAGACGTCAGGTACAGAGCCATTTTACAGTCATTTTGGTCAATTTAAGAGCTTCCCACTCCCCTTTTGTGTTATGAATTAATATGGTTACCCTATTTTGTGTCATTCATTTATGCCAAGTAAATGTTATGACATCATCATATTACGCGTTGAAAAGTCAATATCATCATATCGTAATTTCAATATGTATAACCTTTAATTCGTCAAATGTGACGAATTCAACATCTAGTATTGTTTTTGTGTCTGTATGCCAATGCATAGAGACACGAAAACAAGGATTTTGTTCGTCGGATACCTCAATAACGGGTGCAGCTATTGTCCTGAAACTTTGCCAGATGATAGATCTTGGTCTAACTTAGAACTGCCAAACTTTTGAGTGCCGCCGACTATTCGTGACGTCATCAGGACGCCATTTTGTGAAATTTCATTCATGGATGTATCTCAGTCATGCATCTTCTATTTCCCTTTAAATTTGGCACCAACAATTATCAGGCCAAGTGGCAACTTTTCCGATTATGCGCATGCGCATGCGCTACGTAACAAGCGCGTACGCGCCCGTCTAAGGATCTTACAATCTGAAAATGCTCAAAAACAACCATTTTTTTAATTCGGGCATAACTTTTTTTAAAGTCCACAAAAACCCAACTTTCTTTTAATATTCGGATAGATTATGAGGTGTAGATACGAATTCATACCTCATTTATGCCGAGTAAATGTTATAAAGTCATCATATTGACGGTTAAAAATTAAATAGCGCACGAGTGTGAAAATTTCCCAAGTCTGGTCTCTTATCGGCCATAACTTTTTAAAAAGTCCACAAACTCCCAAATTTCTTTGAATATCCGGAAAGATTATGAGTTGTAGATGCGAATTCATACCTCATTTATGCCCAGTAAATGTTACAAAGTCATCATATTGACCGTTAAGATTTAAAAAGCGCACGAGTGTGAAAATTGGCTAAGTCTGTATAGCGCCATCTAACATCTAAGGGCGAACAGTTCTAAACAAATAATTGGCAAAATATGGTAAAAACATCCTTTTTGAATTCGGCCATAACTTTTTCAAAAGTCGACAAAAACCCAATTTTATTTGAATATTTGGATAGATTATGAGTTGTAGATACGAATTCATACTTGCTTTATGCCGAGTAAATCTTCTAAAGTCATCGAATTGACCGCTTAAAGTTGAAATCGCGCAAAGAGTGTGAAAATTGGCTAAATCTGGTCAAACATGCACTTCTCTTATCGGTCACAACTTCTTTGATAAATGGAAATATACAAATATTTTTTTCATATTCTGAAAGAGTATGAGTTGCACATATTTTTACAATTTTAACATTGGCCAATCAGATTTTGAAAAGTCATCATAGTGCACGATAAAGAAAAAAAAAGTTCAACCTTCAATTACGACCTGTTCCCGTGCTCTAATCGTGAAATAAACTCGAAAATCGCGATAGTCTAGCGGAAACTCAGCTTTAACATACTGAAAACCGGGTCAAAATCGGCCAAAGGAAAGGTGTGATATGGTTGAAATAAGACGTCAGGTACAGAGCCATTTTACAGTCATTTTGGTCGATTTAAGAGCTCCCCCCTCCCCTTTTGTTATGAATTAATATTGTTACCCTATTTGGTGTCATTCATTTATGCCAAGTAAATGTTATGACATTATCATAATTACGCGTTAAAAAGTCAATATCATCATATCGTAATTTCAATATGTATAACCTTTAATTCGTCAAATGTGACGAATTCAACATCTAGTATTGTTTTTGTGTCTGTATGCCAATGTATAGAGACACGGAAACAAGGATTTTGTTCGTCGGATACCTCAATAACGGCTGCAGCTATTGTCCTGAAACTTTGCCAGATGATAGATCTTGGTCTAACTTAGAACTGCCAAACTTTTGAGTGCCGCCGACTATTCGTGACGTCATCGGGACGCCATTTTGTGAAATTTCATTCATGGATGTATCTCAGTCATGCATCTTCTATTTCCCTTTAAATTTGGCACCAACAATTATCAGGCCGAGTGGCAACTTTTCCCATTATGCGCATACGCATGCGCTACGTAACAAGCGCGTACGCGCTCGTCTAAGGATCTTAAAATCTGAAAATGCTCAAAAACAACCATTTTTTTATTCGGGCATAACTTTTTAAAAAGTCCACAAAAACCCAACTTTCTTTTCATATTCAGATAGATTATGAGTTGTAGATACGAATTCATACCTCATTTATGCCGAGTAAATGTTATAAAGTCATCATATTGACGGTTAAAAATTAAATAGCGCACGAGTGTGAAAATTTCCCAAGTCTGGTCTCTTATCGGCCATAACTTTTTAAAAAGTCCACAAACTCGCAAATTTCTTTGAATATCCGGAAAGATTATGAGTTGTAGATGCGAATTCATACCTCATTTATGCCCAGTAAATGTTACAAAGTCATCATATTGACCGTTAAGATTTAAAAAGCGCACGAGTGTGAAAATTGGCTAAGTCTGAACAGCGCCATCTAACATCTAAGGGCGAACAGTTCTAAACAAATAATTGGCAAAATATGGTAAAAACATCCTTTTTTAATTCGGCCATCACTTTTTCAAAAGTCGACAAAAACCCAATTTTATTTGAATATTTGGATAGATTATGAGTTGTAGATACGAATTCATACTTGCTTTATGCCGAGTAAATCTTTTAAAGTCATCGAATTGACCGGTTAAAGTTGAAATCGCGCAAAGAGTGTGAAAATTGGCTAAATCTGGTCAAACATGCACTTCTCTTATCGCTCACAACTTCTTTGATACATGGAAATATACAAATATTTGTTCATATTCTGAAAGAGTATGAGTTGCACATATTTTTACAAATTTAACATTGGCCAATCAGATTTTGTAAAGTCTTCATTGTGCACGATAAAGTAAAACAAAAGTTCAACCTTCAATTACGACCTGTTCCCGTGCTCAAATCGTGAAATAAAATCGAAAAAATGATTGTGTAGAGGAAACTCAGCTTTAGCATACTGCAAACCGGGTCAAAATCGGCCAAAGGAAAGGTGTGATATGGTTGAAATAAGACGTCAGGTACAGAGCCATTTTACAGTCATTTTGGTCAATTTAAGAGCTCCCCCCTCCCCTTTTGTTATGAATTAATATTGTTACCCTATGTTGTGTCATTCATTTATGCCAAGTAAATGTTATGACATTATCATAATTACGCGTTGAAAAGTCAATATCATCATATCGTAATTTCAATATGTATAACCTTTAATTCGTCAAACGTGACGAATTCAACATCTAGTTATTATTATTATTATTATTTATTTTTTCTTCTTCCTAATTTTGTTCGTCGCATATCTCAAGATCACATGAATCAATTGTCATGAATCTTCACATGATGATAGATCATGATCTAACTTAGATCTGCAAACTTTTTCAGTGACGTCACATTATTATGACGTCATCAGGACGCCATTTTGTCAAATGTTAATAATCATCATATCTCAGTCATGATATATCAATTTCAATTCAAATTTCGCATCAATATTAATCGGGTCAATGGTCATCTTTTAAGCTCATGCGCGTGCAATTACACTCGGAGACGCGCGCGTACGCGTCCGTCAAATGAAAAAAAATGTCAAAAAATGCTCAAAACCCCAACCCGAGTAATTTACTATATGTTTCAGACAATTTTAAGCGTTTCAAAAAATTCCGCGCGTGCGCGTCGGCGCGCGCGTATTTGCGCGCGTAACGCGAATGAATAGAAAAATTGTCGTTTTTTCAAATGTTTTGCATTCCTTATAGATCCCTCAACACACCCTATCAATTTGAGTCATTGTTGACTCATAATAACGGAGTACGCGCGCGTCAAAGTCAAAATTACGCGCGCACGCAAATTGGCAAAATATGGTAAAAACATACTTTTTTTATTCGGCCATAACTTTTTAAAAAGTCCACAAACATCCAATTTTCTTTTAATATTCGGATAGATTATGAGTTGTAGATACGAATTCATACCTCAGTTATGCCGAGTAAATGTTATAAAGTCATCGTATTGACGGTTAAAGTTGAAAATGCGAATTTTAATCAATTTCAATCAATGTTGAAATCGATCACAGTGTACTATTGACCATTTCTCGCTTATTCTCCATCAATGTACTCCCAAATTTTGATATATCGTAGCTGATGTCCTGCTCTATTCGTGATCTTTTCACACCATTTAGTTTTGTTCACTGGATCCTGATGAATTGTTTGATTGGAAATAAAAGTTCAAATCTGTTACAAATTGAGGGTTAGCCAAAACGTATGTTATCGACC
>JBAMJV010001147.1:107500-247389 GCA_037951105.1 Echinarachnius parma | reverse complement strand
TTAGTAGAATTTAATATAATGTCAAACTTACATGAGCCTTCCAATGTAAAAAACACTTTAAATTCCAGTTTTTTAATTTCTGATCCAAGACTTGAGGAGTCAATCAGCTTTTTGGCAGTACTGCACTCTAATTCTCTATCCACAAGTTTAGAACATGTTTACTAGTTTAGGCTTGTCTGCCAGCCAGGCATTATATCAACAACAAAAAAGGTTGACAGGATTAAGAGATTTGTGTCTGAATGACCAAAATGACAATGGGGTCTGCAATCACTTTCCTAGTCAATAGCTTTGTTACATTCCAGTCACAAAGGGTCAAAGCAAAGAATGTACAGGTCTGCAGGGCAGAGCAATGTGACTTCTCTCTCTGAAACCAGCATTGTCTGATCTAAATATAAGATTTAAAATGTAGTCCAGTCAATATATGGTCTTGACCTCGGCAAAATTGCAACATGGGAATTTTCTTCTGAATTCTTTTCAGGAAACTTCCCTGACCAACATAATAACTGGAAACTGTTCAGACGTTTTGTAAAAGAGAGACTGTCCCTTTAATACGAATACAACAAGGTATGCAGGAACTGCTAAAATTCCAATTAGGTTTTTGAGGATTTGGATAATGTTACTAAGGCCGGTATAAGAGAACTATAGTACTACTACTAGAGTTCCAAATAAATTTGACTATTAAGGACAATGAAATCTGGACAAATTGTTGTATGCACTATCATGGGCGTAGCGAGTTACGTAATACCTATTCAACTGGGGGGGATGTAATCCGATGAATGAATAGATCATCCCCCCACTTGAATGGGTATCAATGTCATGTCTACGCTGTGTGCACTATAAGTATTAAGACACTAAATAGGATGAATAGTCCCTGAAAATTTGAGGGGGGGGGGGGGGTGGGGGATTAGGGGTTGCAGAATGTCACCCCAATTAACAATTGGTACAAATTTCCTTTTCAGAGACATGTGTTTCTTTCTTTATTTGCAGGTAAAGCTAATTCTGATCCAGCAATCTGATGAATGAGTTGTTACAGAGAACAAGCCAGACATTCCAAAGGAAACATGGATTTGGGATCATATGCAGCAGCAGTGGAAAAGCATCTTCTCAACAAGAAGAAAAAGAAATTAATGTGCCATAAAAGTGCATTGAGGGGCATAAAAGTTGGTAATGTAAAACTGACAGAAGATCAGAAGAGAAATTTAGAAGAGGCCTTCCTGAAATCACCCCCTCCAAAATTTCTGATACAAGAATCAAACATAATTCTAAGAAAATGCTATCACAGTGCAACTGAGAAAATAAAGAATGTGTTGAAAAATGACGAGACGGGAAAGCTGGGTCACATCTTAAATAAGATTAGGAAAGGCCTTACCAAAGCAGAAATCTTAGCCGTCAATGACAAAAATTCATTCATGCTGGATATTTCAGGTGAGGAACATACTATCATCAGCATTAGGCAGAAAGATGACAAGGATTGTGAAATGCATACCAAAGTGTACCACTATCTACTTCTTGAAGGTTTGCGAGACATTCTGTTGCGCCTTAGGAAGAGGGGACCAATATTGCTTGAAGATTTACTTATACTGATTGCACAAAGAAGTGCCCCTCGGGTGTTGCATATTCTAGGCAAGACGATGGAAACATTTGAAAGGACAATCAAGAGTTACCCAAAGCTCTTCATGGTCGACGGAATGCAAGTGGAACTTGGAGAGGTTCCAGTGCTGACATACTCTGCAATTGTTGCAGATTTCCAATCGGCTGTCTGCACAATTGAGAGCTTCATGAGCAGACACAGAGCTATCCCTGATGAAGATCCATGGCTTATTTTTCAGGACATTCTTTCTCCCGCACAAATCCTAGCAGTTGGAAACTACAAGCAGACGGTCATCAAGAAATACAACAAAGTCGAAAATCTTACCTCAAGAGCGAGTGTTGTAGTTGACAGCACCCTTGCAAATGCCCTTGACAAAATTAAGAGCATCATCGATAGAGATACTCACCCAGACGGATGTAGCGTTGGGAAGGTGAAGCACCTGGTGTTGAAGCTGTGTACACTTCAAGAGATAGCAGCTGTTGGGGACAATTACACCAAAGTCAGAAAGACCCTGTTAGCCTTCCCAGCCCACTTTGAAATTCTTGAAGACGAAAGAGTGTGTCTTGTACCTGATGCACCCGATACTTTTGCCTTCGGAGATCCTTGCGCCTATAGCGATGCAGACCGCTTTCTAGAGGGCCACCTTGGTGATGATCTTTCATCGGCCTCAAGATCAGACTTGAATTCTTGCAGTGAGACAGATGTTGATCTAGACACTACATTGGTTGCTCAGTGGGAAGCGATCGACAGACAGAAGTTCTCCATGTGTCATCCACCCTGTGATGATGAAGTAGAGTCTCTTGGAAGTGAGAGTGTCTCAGACTCGAGATCCGTTGACCTAGGCTCAATCACTGACAGTGACGTGGAAGATGTATGCATCGATGATGTGGGCTGCAACACCATTACCCTTCTTCATGTAAGTATTATTATAACCATAATTAGCCAATTCCCTCCAAGATTCCGGAACCCTATAGATTTTGGTCTTAGCCCACCAGGTTCCCGCAGGCAGTAGGTAAGTTAATTTTGATTTGGAGAACCATTTAACTATTAAATAGCATCATACAACAAGAGCTCTACATTAAGTGTAGGAACAGTACATGATTGTAGGTTATTTTAGCAGATTTTAAAACTGTATGAGGTCATTTTCTCTTTTTTCTCATAATTTTGCTTTCACAGAATAAGTATCATTTTTGTCAACTGGTACAGGACCATCTCTCCAGAGCTCCTACACTATTCTAGCCGTCTCTGCATTCAGTGGTTCTTTGCCACTCTTTGGGATGGAAATGTCTGTGCCATTGACTTTCCATTTTTGTCCTGTGTGCCTCTGTAAATCCAATGAAAATTTCCCATAGCAGAGTACTTTGAAGGATTGTCCTAAAATCTTGTCAATATGAGGTTATATGTCTCATTTCGTTCTCATCATTGTGTTTTCACAGAACAAGGACCATTTCTGTCAACTGGTACGCCACCATCTCTCACAGAGCTCCTACCCTATTCTAGCCGTGTCTGCATCCAGTGAGTGGTTCTTTGCTGCTCTTTGGGATGGCATTGTCTTTGCCATCGACCTGGCCAGGTTGTCAGGCATGCATCCCCCTACGACTCAGCTGAACCAGAGTGAAGGCAGCAGTAGCAGCGCTTCCATGGACTTCTTTATGGACAAGTCGGTTCTAAAGGTTGGTCCAGCTTCTGTTGTAACTGCTTACTGTGTGGATCATGGTAGGTCATAGATCATGGTAGGCTACATTGACCTGATCTGGACCGTCCAAGACAGACAGAGACAGGCTGATAGGTGCTTTTCAATCCACTATGTGGACTAGTACATGATGAAGTTAGGTTGAAGTTGTGCCTATGTGCCACCACAAAATCTTGTACCAGATTTCTTGAATGCCAGTTTGGGGATTATTCTGTCTATGAATCTGGTAGTGGATAAGACGACATATTCATGTCCCAGTCGACAGCCGCATGGTGGACGTACAATAAAATGGGTCCTATTGTCCTGTTGAAAAGCACCCGATATTTGTCCCAGGTAGCATTTAGGAATGTAATGTAATTGGCCCAATACTGGTAATCCATAAAACAGATTGATTTTACTTTTAAAACCTAAACTATATTCCTCAGAGAGTAGTAATAATCCTAGCTTTTTGACGAGCCTTCATGTCTGAAAGTCATAAATTACTTGTGGAAGACTACATCTCTTTCTGTTGTTTTGACACTATAGCATTTATTAGTTGAATATTTAGATTGATTAATAATTTTCCATTGTTTGTAGTTGTCTAATGGAACTTAAGACAAGTCAATGTTTTTGATAGATGTTAGTGGCATTTTGTTTGGATAACATCTAACCCTTGGGGCCTGTAGATAATGTTTCCCGGCACAGATAAATGTTGCATGAAGAAGAGGGGTGTGCATGCTTATTCAAAATATACATTATAATTGAGAAAGTATGACATGATTATATAAACCAAAGTGGTATGACTTTATATGTGTTTGCAATTTGCATGGCGTCTTTTTTTTCTCCATCTGCATACAGATTGTCTTTGATTTGCCTGCAGTGTTGGCAGAAATCAACAAATTCTGTGGAATCTCACCGGTGAATGTCTTGGATTTGAAGGTAAGTTGTAACATTCTCCTCTTTATAGTGTATATGTCCATATATTTGTAGAACAGAATACTTATTTGAAACATTTCCCCAATAATTGAAAATGTTAGAACATATTGCAAAATATGGTACCACATAAAGAGCAATGGAGAATTACAATTAATCAAAATTCTGATTTATGTATTTCATTTTTTTCTGGAGGTAAAGAGAAGGGATGGACACTTGTGTCCTTTGGTTATACTGTACCACTTTTCAAAAACAAACATTTAATTAGTCATTGGAATTATATGCTAAAATCAATGCTGCATATATGGTGGGTTACTTTTCAACTGCACACTGTACAGCAGCAAGTTAACGTGTAATAAGAACATTGTATTCAATACAATATGTATGTAATCTATTGCCTAAAAGGCAATAAGATAGCGTAACTGTCACACGACAAAACACCCAACTCCAGGTTCTCATGGGCAATGGGTTAAAACATAATCCTTTATGTATATTCGTATAACCATGACACATTTTTATTTCAAATCTATTCTCTTATTAAGATTGCACAGAAACTGGTACCTGAGAGAGCTGCGAGCAACTACTTTGCCAGCTTGCTTTAAGCCAGTACGGAATTGAATCTACAAAGTAACCACAAAGTTTCATATCTATCTACCATACTGATTATCTCATAATTTCTTTAAATATGTTCTCTTATTAAGATCGTACAGAGTCTAGTACCTAAGATAGCTGCTAGCTCGAACTCCCTTGCCAGCTTGCTGAGTCAGTACAGGATAGAATCCAGTGCCAATGTTGCTGTCTACAATGGCACAATACTGGCTCCTGCCCCGGATGACCAAATCCAAAGTGAGGAGAGAGAGGGGAGACTTCAAAGTGAAGGAAAGTTCATAATGAAAGCGCCTCGGCTGTACCAGAAAATGATTGGGTATGTTGCTTGAATAAAACTCCTTGAAAAAGTGTCCTTGACTTTGCACAAGACTGTAATGACAGTTTGCATGGGCATGATACTGGCACCTGCCCCAGATGACCAAATACAATCTGAGGATAGAGTAGAGAGCCTGAAGGAAAGGCTCTAATGAAAGCCTCTCAGCTTTAACAAAAGATGATTGGGTATGTTGCTTGAATCAAAATCTTTGAAAAAGTGTCCTTGACTCTGCACTTGTTGCGCAGGCCTCATACTGGCCACTGCTCCGAATGACTACAAATGAATACAAAACATTTAAGACTTTCATTGACTCTACATTTGTATCAGTATGTTTGAAATGTGGGTCCAGTTTGTAATGCACTTAACACACATCTCAGACCCACCTGGTTATGAGGAGTTGGTCCTGCCAAATGATTGAATCAAAATTATATTAACCCCTTTCATGGTTCCTGTGAGACATGTTCAGAGATGGGAGCCAGTGTTCCCGGTCCCCAGGAAACCATATTGGATTTGCTTGAAATCTTAAATTGTGCCCTTTTATCCCAAATAGTTGTCTCATATTGAAAGACTAAAGTCTGACCTACTTTCATATATGATCTGTCCCCCTAAAACTATCTACTTAACAATTACCGTATTTGTCGGTGTATTAACCGCTCCGGTGTATTAACCGCACCCCTAAAAAAAGAAAAAAGAAGTGCGGTTAATACGGTCGTGTATTAACCGCACCCCCTTTTTTTTTCTTTTTTTTTTGAAAAAAGGTGCGGTTAATACACCAGCAAATACGGTAATGAAAAGTTAAGTAAAATAATGTTTTTAAAAGTGTGTTCCCTAGTAAACTTTGTATACAAAATATTTATTGAAAATAAATATTTATTGCTCTCAGGCCAGATTTTCTCTTCGCTAGAAAGCCTATATCAATTGCCTCCATTGTGTGTGCTACTTGACCAGTACCCAGGGGGCAAAGGGGGCTTGTCAGCTTTTGCCTGTTGTAAAAGGTTGGCCACCATAAATGGCTTCTAGGACCTTCTAGGATCACAACCTAGGTGGACAACTTCGCGGACAAGCTGCTCGAAGCCCACAGAATGAGTTTTAAGAAAATCACCCCTACTGTAGCTATATGGTGGGTTTAGGCCTTAGGGGTCATGAAGTACCGATCTCATATTTTTCATGATTACACCACGATGCTTCATGATATCTGCTTGTAAATTCATGGACGTCTTCCTTAGATTCCTGCGCATCATATGATACCAAATTTGAGCATATTGCATATTTGGTTGTTGTGAAAAATGTTGTTAAAGCGTGATGCGTCACACACGGAAGTGACATTTTTAATGGAGCGTTTATGTATAAAAAGCAAATATAGTACCAATAATTAAAAACAATGACATATTTTGATCAGTACAAACTAAATGTGCATCAAAATAACTTTAGATATATGTTTACCATGAAATCAACTGGTTAAAAACACTAAACAATAAAGAACATAAGCAATAAAAACAAAGAAATACATAAGAATTTGAATCTGTTCATGTAATTATTTCTTTAGATCTCTTCAAAATTACATTCACTGATACAAAAATGCATCAAAACATAATAAATTAACTTTGTAAGTGTTCCATGATTCAGACACAATAAGAGTTGTGGAGTAGGGAGGGTGGTGGGGGGGGGGGGGGGGGGGGGGGCATGACCAAGCCTTATTGTCAGTGGACTCCACAACAGTATTAAAATGATTACCATTTTAGTATTATGATGGATTTAGTGTGGTCAGGAGACTAAATAAATAGTCTCTATTTGTATTTTGTAGTTGTCTTTAATATCTTTGAGCTCAGATTACAGGATACTATTACAGCCGTGGATTGTTGTGAAATGTTTACCCAACAATGCTTTCTGTGACCTATACGATAACAACCAGGTTGGACAATTTAACTGCTGAAAGTATGAAGTGAAAATTGAAAAGTGCCCTTTCTGTACATGTATACTAACCCTACTTTCTGAGATACGCATACATATTTTGAATGAGAGAACCAGTTATAAAACATAAGTCCATTATTGCAGATAATAATATCTACCAAGCCAAACGAACAAATATGTGCCTCGCCATCCGCAGAGGAGCCAGAAGTCGCAAGATGTCGAACCTCAGAAATCACGATTGATTTGAAATTGCATGAAAAAGTGAAAAAAAATATTATTGCCTCATATATTTCCCTGATATCTGTTCTACCGGTACGCAAAATATCCAGTAAAAATATCCAGTGGAAAGGTAAAAATTAAGCAGAGTTTTGAAGCATGTTTTTTGCAGGTTTGAACAGTTTGCGTTCCAAAATTATTTGCCACTAAAAGCGATCGATATTAAGCTCCGCCTCTTAACAACCCCTTTGTGCTAAGTTGGAATCTCTGTAGCTGTCAAGAGCGGCCAGCGCACATCGAGATTCTTTAATCCCTATTGACTGTGCACGGAGATTAGTAATCCAAATGGCCTCCATTGTATAGTGGCCCTATTGAGTTTGACAAAGTATGTTTATGACAATACGACCCAAGTCCTATCCAATTAACTGCACACCCACCCCCCCCCCCCCCCCCCCCCCCCTCCAACCTCATACACTATGTACACCACTGATTGAGTGTGAGTATTATATAGATTAAAGAATTGGGCCCTGTAACATAACATTCATTAATCGTATGTAGAATTAATTTGTCGTACTAAATATTTAAGTAGTTCATAATAATTTTATAATAAGGCATACCCCCCCCCCCCCCACACCACCAAAAAAAACAACAAAAAACGCTATTTAGAGCTTGTTTTAAGTTGGCTAAAGCACAATCCCACTCTTTTATATACCCTCATTTTGAAGTTGACCGAGGCTCGCCTCCGTTACTTAGACACCTGTTTTAAAATTTTCTAAGGGACATCCCCGGGCATCCCCGCCAAAAGAACGAAAACAAACCCTGCACCAACGGATCCCCCCCTCCCCCTTTGGTACCTGGGGCCTCCCCCTTTGGTACCTGGGGCCTCCCCCTCCAAAATGTCTAGCTTCGATACCCCGTTTTACTTTTCACGTATCAACATACTGTTCTTTGTAATAGTTTTCACATTACGCACCAGACGCAAGTTTGCATTCCTAAAATCAAACTGCCAGTCAATACCGATTAATCGAACAATAAACAGATCCAGAGCGGAGCCCCTTTTGTTACTTGAAAGTGCTCGCTATTGTATCATGTGCTCGATGTGTACAGTTTATCGTTCCAAACCCACTTAAATTGTAATTAAATCTGTTCATATCTCTACAATGCATGGATAATATTCAACAGTTTCTGGAGGGAAGGTGTATATCATACATATTTACTGATATGCAAGTTTTCAAGAAAATTGAATAATGGTTGCTACGACATTCTATTCATGCAATCGGTTCATTTATGGCCTGCTTAAAACGCTAATTTCACTTTCGAAATTGATGTAAAGTTTCTTGAGCTATTTTCTCGGCATCTTATTTCCAGACCGTTCAATATTTGCCTTAGAAAAGCGTCAATAACTCCGCGTTGCAGAATCATTATGAGACAAACTTTATATCATATTAAAGCTTAGATATTGCTGAATCGAACTAAATACAAATCCAGAAAATCAACTTTGTCGACTTTCGGTTCTTCTACGTAGGACGGGTCACATATATGCAAAACATACAATGTAAATTGTAGTTTCGGCAAAACATGGTATTATCGCTTTCAGTGAATGATCTTTTCAATTTCTGACTCGCCAACTGATATCACAGATTTCCGCGAATTTTCTATTCATTTCTTAGTCACCAGCTGCTATCACTGATATCCGCGAATGTTATATTCATTTTCTAAGTCACCAGCTGCTATCACTGACATCTGCGAATGTTCTATTCATTTTCTAAGTCACCAGCTGCTATCACTGATATGCGCGAATGTTATATTCATTTTCTAAGTCACCAGCTGCTATCACTGACATCTGCGAATGTTCTATTCATTTTCTAAGTCACCAGCTGCTATCACTGACATCTGCGAATGTTCTATTCTATTCATTTTCTTAGTCACCAGCTGCTATCACTGACATGTGCGAATGTTCTATTCTATTCATATCCTAAGTCACCAGCTGCTATCACTGATATCTGCTTTCCGCGAATGTTATATTCATGTTCTGAGTCACTGCTGCTATCACTGCTTTCCAGTATAGCAGTGCACTGCACCCTTCTGCACTTGGTTTCTAGGCCCTGACAATGGCACCCTATGTAGCATGGAGCCGCCTTCTTTGAGCAATAACAGTTCTTCTGGCATCCCTTGACACATCCACACGATATTGTCTTTTCCATCGATTCAGGCCAGGCTTGCTGTGTAGATGGCACTGGAATTGGTTTCCCATCAGTCAAGGACCATCCGAACTCTGTACACGTTGGAACGTTTGGCTTGGCGATGTGCGCATTCTTGTCAATGATGGTCGCATGAGCAGCTCTCTTTAGGCGCAAGAGGAAAGCATCTTCTGTGGGAGGCAGCAGCTTCAGAAGAGTTGACTTGTTGTTCAAGAACTTGTACGCTCTAAATTTTCCAAGATCAGAATCTTCAAATTGGTCGCTTTTGGTGGTGTACACATCCCCAGCTAGCCACCTGACGTCGGGCCGATGTCGGAAGTTGGTTGCCGGATGTCGGCATATCGCCGTTGGCTCGAGGTTAAAATGTCCGCCAGCCCAACATCGTCACGACGTGATTTTTGTGATATATTGGCATAACGTCAATTTCCGACAATGGCCCAACATCATCTCATCACGCTTTAACAACATTTTTCACAACAACCAAATATGCAATATGCTCAAATTTTGTATCATATGATGCGCAGGAATCTAAGGAAGACGTCCATGAATTGACAAGCAGATATCATCAAGCATCGTGGTGTAATCATGAAAAATGTGAGATCGGGACTTCATGACCCCTAAGGCCTAAACCCACCATATAGCGACAGTAGGGGTGATTTTCTTAAAACTCATTCTGTGGGCTTCGAGCAGCTTGTCCGCGAGGTTGTCCACCTAGATTGTGTTCCTAGAAGGTCCTAGAAGCCATTTCTGGCCACCGACCTTTTACAACAGGCAAAAGCTGATATCCGAAAAAAATGGGTGTTTCCCTGGGTACAGCAACTTATGCTGTATAGGAGCTAGGTTGAATAGTGATAAGAATGCCATGGTCAGCCAGATATCGATTGGTGGAAACTCGACTGGTCCATAAAGAATCTAGCATGAAATTACAATGTTAAGACTAGAACATGACTTTTTTAAACAAATACATTTTTAGCTCATCCGGCCCGAAGGGCCCGATGAGCTTATGCCATGGCGTGGCGTCCGTCCGTCCTTCCGTCCGTCCGTCCGTCCACAGTTTTCAAAATGCTTCTTCTTCGTTATTTTTCAACCGATTTTGATTCTGATTGTTTCATAAGATAGGGCTAGGAGGGGGATTTAAAACTTCTACACAGAATCGTGAAATTCATTATCTATGGTAATTTATGCAAATTTATTCGAAATCACACAAAATGCTTCTTCTCCTTCATTTCTTGACCGATTTTGATTTGGTTTGCTTTATCTGGTAGAGCTAACTTTGGTACACTAAACTTCTGCACAGAATTTTGAAATTTTTCTCCATTAATTAATTATGGTAATTTATGCAAATTTATTCCAAAAATCACAAAAAATGCTTCTCCTTCATTTCTCGACCGATTTTGATTTGGTTTGCTTTATCTGGTAGAGCTAACTTTGGTACACTAAACTTCTACACAGAATTTTGAAATTTTTCTCCATTAATTAATTATGGTAATTTATGCAAATTTATTCCAAAAATCACAAAAAATGCTTCTTCATTTCTCGACATTAATTAATTATGGTAATTTATGCAAATTTATTCCAAAAATCACAAAAAATGCTTCTCCATTTCTCGACCGATTTTGATTTGGTTTGCTTTATCTGGTAGAGCTAACTTTGGTACACTAAACTTCTACACAGAATTTTGACATTTTTCTCCATTAATTAATTATGGTAATTTATGCAAATTTATTCAAAAAATCACAAAAAATGCTTCTTCTCCTTCATTTCTCGACCGATTTTGATTTGGTTTGCTTTATCTGGTAGAGCTAACTTTGGTACACTAAACTTCTACACAGAATTTTGAATTTTTTCTCCATTAATTAATTATGGTAATTTTTTATTTATTTATTTATTTTTTTTATTTGATTTTTGTATTTATTATTTTTTAAATTTTTTTTTTTATTTTTATTTTTTTTTAAAATGTATTCATTTATTATTATTATTTTTATTTATTATTATTTTTTTTTTCCCCATGTCCCTTTTGGGGCGTCAAATTTATATTTTTTGACCAGTTGAAAAGTGTACCACATGAAATTTGCGATATTTGATGTTGCGAGATGCCGGATGAGCGCTACGTCATTGACGTTCTGGTTTATAATTAAATTATGTATGCTTTTAGTATTGAAATTTTCTGTATGATTTGCAGAACCATATTCATCCAATATAAGATGATTTATGAAAAGGAGTTATAGTGGCCACTTTAAAAGAAGACTTTATTGGCGAAATGCACTACTTTGATAATTCAAATCATGATTTTGGAAAACTATTCCATACAAATAGATCATTTGAAACCTTTAACTTTTCCCATATTTGATTTTTAAAAAAATTAAAAATCAATGAGGAATGGAACGATCCTCAAAATCCAATACGTCACTGATGCCAAACGATACGTTTCTCGTGAAAATCACCGTAGGCCAATCTACTAAGTAAAACCATACATGAAATATAAATATATTAATTCATTATTTTCTTCCTATTTGCTCGCTACAAAAATAGACAAGAACATTATAAATAATATCCGCAATATCAACAATTGGTAAATCAAAAAATTGGTAACTCAGCACGTGCCCTCATAGACCTCCGTTTATGGAGCACATGCATTACATAAACAGACATAAAACGTGAGAGAAAGTAATTTACCTTGTTTACATCGCAATTCTTAGTTAATCAATTGACCTAACAAACGAGATTTGTTTACTTTTAAAAAAAGGGATCAGTATGTACGGGCCAAGAAGTCGAATTTGAGAGTACAAAGGTCATGCCCGTACGTAAAGCGAGCACACAATCATAGTTTGGCTTCAATGACGTCACGACATCCGAGCAGATGAGTTCATTAGCATATGTAAACACAAAAACCGGTACTTTTGAAAAACAAATGCAGACTTTATTGGAGGTTATACATTTGAAATTTTTGTGGAGATCAACCTTTGAGGGTATACAGAACAACATATTTTTTCAAAATTCGTCAATAAAGTCTTCTTTTAAGTGTTCCCCTGCAGAGAAAAACGATGTTATGGGACCTGTCTAATTGTCTATAGAGGTCACAAGTCTACAGTGGCCATCAGGTTTGATTGTATTGCAAACTAAATTGCTGGAGATGATTATCACGTCTTCTTACTACCTTTCAATAGCTCTTTGACATCGCGCCAAATCAAGGAGGCATTCGGACGATCAGAGGAAGTAGTGCGACATAGCACAGGGTCAGTACAATCTGTCATTGGATCTGCACAAGCAGCTACCAAGGAATCGTCATCAAGGGTAGAACAGAAAAATGGCCGACTTGATGATACATCAGACTTACAGCTCAAGATGTCTGGCAGGGTGAATGGTCACTGTACTGCTCAGGTTAGATTTCTTAACCCATCTTAACCCATCTTAACCCAAATTAAAAAAGAAGTGATGGCCTGCCTTTAGCGGTGGTCTGGGTGCCAATGGCTAGCAGAAATTTTATTTGACCACTAGAAACTCATCTGGCAGGGTGAATGCATGGTCACAGTACTGCTCAGGTTAGATTTCTTTATAGCCCATTAGCCCTAATTCAAAACAAAGCAGTGCCTGCCCTTAGCTGTGGTCTGGGTGCCAATTTGGCTACCAGAAATTTAATTTGACCACTAGAAACTGCAGTGTTGACTGAATGACCAAACAGTCCTTGCTTTGCAGAGTTAAGATTGCATAATTAAACTTGAATAGTGCAAATGGTGCAGATTAAGGACACAATGTCAAAAGTTGCTGCAATATGCAAGACACGTAACTACTGTCATCAGGCCTGCAATGACCTGAAATTACTCGGGCTGGGGCATATGGAGAATGCATGTGATACCAAAATCAAATAATAATTGGGTCAAGAATTTGTCGTTTGGAATGTATTCAACATTTGTATGTACATATAAAACGCAGCAATTGTTTATTTGGAAGGGGGATCCTTTCATTTCAATTGTTTTTCCCCCTTAATTATGATTTAAGACGTTGTAATTTTTCGTTTCACATCGTAGGTTAAGCAGACCAGTCCATGTGTAGCTCCAAAGTCAGCCGGTCATATTCCTCACGCCGGTAACTCTTCCAAGGGATGCGAGGGCAATGAATCTACGCGATCTGTGCGCCCTGATGTGAAGGCCAGAAGCCACCCAAAACACCCGTTGGTTCTACACTTTACAGGCAAGAAGGAGGCCATGCTGATTCCCTATCATAGTGAGGTAAATATTACAGGGTTCACACAGGGCCTGGAAAACCTGGGAAGTCATGAAATTGTGGGGCGAGAATGCCTCCGTGTTCCGAGGATCGCTGGAGACGAAAAAGTAGCAAATTTAGGAAACGACATTGCCTCAGAAGAATGGCCCTAGAATCCAAACGCCTTACCCAAAATCAATGCTTATGGTATCATTTTGTTGGAAAAAGAATGTTCTACCCAATCAAACAAAAAACAATGACATTTGGTTGATGATGTTGATGAAATTAACGATCGTAGGTGTTGCATTCTTTCTGGGACACCCTGTATATGTATGTATCATGAGGAGCCGATTAACTGATGAGATTTTGGGGGTCATGAGGTCAAAGGTCACAGGGCACATTATATATGGAAAAATAGCTTGTGATCGTGTTGAACCGATTCGATTTTGGGGTCGTGAGGTCAAAGGTCACAAGGCTCAATATGCTAAAAGAGCTTGTAATTGAAAAATCTCAAGAACTAAATGTCAGATTTCAATCAAACTTGGTACCTGAATGTATCTTAGGGAGCCAATGTAGCCATATAATTGTGGGGTCATGAGCTTAAAGGTCAAGGTCACAGGACTCATGCAAAAATAGCATGTTTTTGTAAAAACTCAAGAACTGAATGTCAGATTTCAATCAAACTTGGTCTAGGTGAATGTGTCTTAGGGAGCCATTGTAGCCATCAGATTTTGGGGTCATGAGGTCAAAGTCAACTTAAGATCACAGGACCAAAGTCAACTTAAGGTCACAGGACCAAAATAGCTTGTAATTGCAATAATTATACAGGGTGGTCCAAAAAAAACGGAACGGGGCACTTCCCAAAATATAATACCAACATATTTATGTCCATTTGATAGGGTGTCTTTTCCAATGAAAAACGATACCAAGAACAGTAAAAGAACAGTAAAAATGGGTGTCTGATTCATTAATGTATTTAGGTATACAAATACCTGTCTCAGGTGAATTTGATTTATATGATTTAAATTTTGAAGACAAATTGAAAGAAACGGATAATTTATTAAAAGTTTGGAGTAATCAGAGTTTATCATTAGTTGGGAAAATTGCAGTAATTAAAGCACTTGTAATTCCTAAGTTTGTATACTTGTTTAGCAACACCCCTAACCCACCCAAAAAGTTTTTTGATACTCTTCAAAAAAGATTATTTAAATTTATTTGGAATAATAAAGGCGACCGAATAAAGAGAAGTATTATGTATAATAATTTGAACGATGGTGGATAAAATAATGACGCATATAGAAAGTTTTTGTAACGCCTTAAAAATTGCATGGGTAAAACGAGTTTTGGACGAACGAAATGATGGTCATTGGAAAAAGTTGTTTAACGCCAATACTAAAAAATTGGTGGCGTGTATATATTCTTGTGTAATTTTGTAGGAAATGATTTGAATTATAGTGGCATAAATGGATTTTGGAAAGATGTTCTTTGTGCTTGGTCATATTATAGATACTATAACCCCGTGAAATTTAAAGATATTATGAATCAATCGCTATGGAATAACTCTCATATTAAAATAGATAGAAAAATAGTTATGTATACAAATTGGTTTGATGCAGGCATTCTGTTTGTAAAAGATATAGTAAATATGGATGGATCATTTAAACTATTTTTGGAATTACAAGAATCTTTACAGTTGAATAATGGATGTTATTTAGAATATTTTGCATTGCTATCTTGTATAAAAAAGGAATGGAAAAGAACATTGAAAATAGGTGATGTAGAACAAGAAATAGAAGAAGATGGATACACAAAATTTATTAGATCTAAAAAAGTAACAAAGGCCTGTTATGAAAAAATAGTGTCTACATTTTGTATAAATTTATCGAATACAAATCAGTGTGAAAAATGGTCATTTGACTTGAATGTAAATTTGAGAGAGTTAATTCAATGGCAGAATCGATTCGGAATTGTATATTGGGTAACACTAGACACAAAGATTCGTGTATTTCAATTTAAATTTATTCACCGTCGTTTGGCGACGAATGATTATTTATATAAAATAGGTATACACAACTCTCCAGTCTGTAATTTCTGTAAAAAAGAACCACAAAGTTTGTTGCATTTGTTTTGTACATGTTCT
Organism: Echinarachnius parma; assembly: GCA_037951105.1. Taxonomy (NCBI): domain Eukaryota; kingdom Metazoa; phylum Echinodermata; class Echinoidea; order Clypeasteroida; family Echinarachniidae; genus Echinarachnius; species Echinarachnius parma. The sequence continues at coordinate 231,597 of JBAMJV010001147.1, read as the reverse complement.
AAAGTTAAACAATTTTGGTCAGATATAAATGCTTGGTTATTAAGAAAAAATGTATATACTCAACAGTTCTCATATTTAGACATTTGTTTTGGTTTTGGCGAGAAAACTCACCATTTGACTAATACAATTATATTTTATCTAAATATTTTATCTATAAAACAAAGTTCGAAGAAAAAAATGTATCCTTTTTACGTTTTACAAAAGAACTTGATTTTCTCCAACACGTAGAATATATAATTGCTTTCAGAAAAGGAAAACAGAATACACACGCAAAAAAGTGGAGACCTCTCATTTAATTTGATATTGATTACTCTTTTGTTCATTTTCAATTGTTTATTCTGAATTGTATTGTTTTTGATATGCAGGTCGAATGTTATAACGATCAACGATTGTAAATTTTTTTTATTTGAAGCAATAAAAAAAAAAAAAAAAAAAAAAAAACAGTAGAACAGTAATTTTGTTCGTGTAGTTTTTGTTTTAGGACGCTGTGAGTGAGACCATGTCAGGTGCCTATTTTTGTCAATTTTTACCTAGTCAATGCCAGTTAAATTGCACTCCCTGCCCGTAATACAATTCAACGAACACGCCCATTCTCTCGGCACACGGCTGAGTGCACACTAACAATGGCGCGCCTCGTTGAACGATATGAAAGGCGGTACGTGCGATCTATCAAGCACTGTCTCGGTAAAAATTGACAAAAAAGAGAACCTGACATGGTGTCACTCACAGCGCCCTAAAACAAAAACTACACGACCAATTTGACTGTTCTTGGTATCGTTGTTCATTTGAAAAGACACCCTATCCGATGGACACAATACATTTGTTACTATAATTTGGGAATTGCCCCGTTCCGTTTTTTTTGGGGCCACCCTGTATATCAAAGAACCAGTTGATAAATTACCATCAAACTTGGAACATATTTGTATCTTGGGGAGCTAATAAACTTATAAGATTTGTGGTTATGAGGATAAAGGTCTAAGTCATGGCTCATTATATGTGACCGGCTATAGCAAAACCCTGCACTTGTCGGTAATTCATGTATTGAAGAAATTGGCATTTGAAGTTCACATAATGTGTGTAAAAGACTTATGAATGTAAAATTGAAAATCATATCTTCGCCAATAATTGACCAATTTGTTAGAACAAGGCATCAAATGAAAGCTTGTGATGAGGCCCTAGTATACAAATCTACATTTGTATTTTTACTGAAAAGTGCAGAAAAGGTTTTGCTATAGCACATACGTGCAAAAATAGCTCATAATTGTGATATCTCAAGATCTGGTTGACAGATTACCATCAAAATTGAGTTTACAGAATAAACTCAGTGCATGTAAATTTGGGCTTAATATAAAAATTGCCCAATGGTGGAGGCATCATTTTTGACTGCGCTCAGTCGGAAGTTCCATCTATTTTTTTGTGAAACTTATTTTTGGGGATTGATTACCACTTTTTAGCTCATCCGGCCCGAAGGGCCCGATGAGCTTATGCCATGCCGTTGCGTCCGTCGTCCGTCCGTCCTTCCGTCCGTCCGTCCTTCCGTCCTTCCGTCCGTCCGTCCGTCCGTCCTTCCGTCCGTCCGTCCGTCCACAGTTTTCAAAATGCTTCTTCTTTGTTATTTTTCAACCAATTTTGATTCTGATTGGTTCATAAGATAGGGCTAGGAGGGGGATTTAAAACTTCTACACAGAATCGTGAAATTCATTATCTATGGTAATTTATGCAAATTTATTCGAAATCACAAAAAATGCTTCTTCTCCTTCATTTCTCGACCGATTTTGATTTGGTTTGCTTTATCTGGTAGAGCTAACTTTGGTACACTAAACTTCTACACAGAATTTTGAAATTTTTCTCCGTTCATTAATTATGGTAATTTTTAATTTTTTAATTTTTTAATTTTTTAATTTTTTTAATTTATTTTATTTTTATTTTTATTTTTATTTTTATTTTTTATTTTGTTATTTTATTTTTTTTTAAATATTTTGTTTATTTATTTATTTATTTATTATTATTATTTTTTTTATTTATTTTTTATTTTTTTAAATTAAGTAATTTATTATTATTATTATTATTATTATTTATTTATTTATTTTTTTCCCATGTCCCTTCCGGGGCGTCAAATTTATATTTTTTTCACTCTAATTTTTTTAAATTTTATTTTTATGTCCCTTCCAGGGCATCAAATTTTTATTTTTTGACCAGTTGAAAAGTGTACCACATGAAATTTGCGATATTTGATGTTGCGAGATGGCGGATGAGCGCTACGTCATTGACGTTCTGGTTTTGTTTTTCTGATTCAACTTTAAAAATTGTTTCTAGTGGCCATAACCTGTGTAAAGTCGGACATGACCTTGTGGCCAAGTTTGAAACGTTCGTAGGGACAACATGGACAAATAAAAAATAAAAAATATAAAACCATTTCTATAGAGTTATCACAATCTTTTTGTTTCTCTGATTAAACCTGTATTTTCTAGCGTGCCGCAGTGGCCATCAACCCGTGTGAAGTCGACCACGACCTGGCAGCCAAGTTTGAGAACCTTGTTAGGGGCGACATGGACGTGTTCTTGGAGTCGTTTGGCATTTGCATCAAGTATGCACTGCAGAAACTAGCGGAACAGGACTCCACATTGTCTCTTGATCTTTTATGTGAGGTGATCATGGATGTCGGGAGAAAGCCAAGTGTCAGGTGAGCTTCTCAAGCTTTAAAGGGATCTAGTAACACTCGCGAAAGGGCCGCCTTCGGCGGCCTTTCGCTTTGCGTGAGTGATATGATGTGTTGACATAATGGTGGATTGGAAAAAAACAAATCAAAAGAAGTTGGTGAATGTGATCCTAAACAGAATAATAACACAAGTGCATATAATACATGTACAATAATACATGTGTAAGAGTTTGATGTTAAAGTGTTTTTGAAGAGGTTGTTTGTCAAAGCTAAATCCATTCTTACTTTTAGGTGATTTGATGCCGTCTTAAAGGTGGATTGAATGAAAGGAGATTAATTTAAGGAGCCCAATAGTGAAAGTTTGAGCAAATTTGGATTTTCAATTCAAAAGTTATGATTCCGGTACGTTTTGTTTGCCGCCCTCTCTAGATGGCAATTTGCCAAGGTCTGTGATGCCATAGTAGCTAGAACAACCTTCCACTGACTTTGTACACATATTTTTTTATATATTTTAATTTTTCTTGGATTTCACTGGACCAGTTGAGGAAGTTTTACCTTAAATGCATGCCCATTTACCTCTTCTCTAACATATCTGAGAAAGAGAGTAGATGGACGATGCTTTTTCATGAAAAGTGACATTTTGTGAAGTTTTGTTGTACAGTTCCAATGGGAGTTGTTCATCTGTGACATCACAGATTTGGCAAAGAGCCGACTGAGAGGGCAGCAAATAATATTTTGATCAAAACTCATAAAAGTCATAATTCTTGATTGGATTATCAAAATCTGTTCAAACTTTCGCTAAAAGGTATCTAAGATTGTTCTCTTTTCACCCAACCTCCTTAAAAGCTTGTAGACCCCTTTAATACTAAAAGTAGCGCATTTACCCCCCCCCCCCCCCCTCACGGTGGATCAAAATTGGAACTGGAACCCCTTGAATAACAGTGGTAGACCCAGAGGGGGCGTAACAAGGGTGTGCTGCCTCTAAATTTTGATTGGCTGTTTTGTGTATCAAAATGCTTATAAAAAAATGGTACAGATAGACAAGAGCTAGAGTATCACCCCCCCCCCCCCGAGAGAGAGCTTGTGGTGTGTGTGTGAGTACACATTATCTTTTGCGCCCCCCCCCCCCCTCCATGGAAATTATGGATCTGCCCCTAAATAAGAATCCCCAACCCCCCCCCCCCCCAAAAAAAAAATAATAATAATAATAATAATAATAATAATTAATTAATTAATTAATAAATAAATAAATAAATAAATAAATAAATAAATAAATAAATAAATAAATAAATAAGTCAAATAACTAAGAGTTTACGGTTAGTAAAATAATATAGATCTAGTCTACTAATTTCAATCAGCACATGTGTGTGACCGTGGGAGTTTAACCATTGTAACTTCAGGCCTGGCTTACATCATGTCGAGTCAGCTGTCAGAAAACTTAGATTGTAACGTCTTGAAATAATACGTGTGGTTTGCGGTTGCACCATGTTATGTAAGAGAGGATTGGTGAGTCCTGAAAAGGACTGTTTGGTATTCTTTCTAGGATAGTCCTAAAAAGGACTGTGGTAGTCCTAGAAAGGACTGTTGGTAGTTCTAGAAAGGACTGTTGGTAGTCCTAGAAAGGACTGTTGTTATAGTCCTGAAAAGGACTGTTGGTATTCTTTCTAGGATAGTCCTAAAAAGAACTGTTGGTAGTCCTGGAAAGGACTGTTGGTATTCTTTCTTGAGCTTGTAGTTCTAATATTAATAAGAGCTACAGCGTCGGTATAGTTATTGTAAGGAGAGGGTGGATGGTAGGAGGGCTCGACGTTTCGAACAGGTTGACTGTTCATCGACACTCCTGACGATGTCGATGAACAGTCAACCTGGCTTCAGACTCAAGAGTCAGACACCCTATTAATAGTTAGGGTTTTGCACGCCTGGCTAGCTAGGCCTAGGGCAACCAAAGTACCAGCCAGCCACGGAGCCATCAGGGCTGATGGGCCGAGCTGCGGCTGGCCCCACTGAATCTTCATCGAAGCCAGGCCCACAGCGCACCGGCCCAAACCCTGGCCATCCGGCGTTTGGTGCATGCACTTTGGGCGTGGATGGGGCCAGCCGCAGCTCAGGCTAGCACACCAGCCCTGGTCCGTGGCTGGCGCTGGCTGGTACTTTGGTTGCCCCAGGGCCAGGCCCAGGCCAAGCTAGCCAGCTAGGCGTGAAAACCACTAATTATTAATAGAGTGTCTGACTCGTGAATCTGAAGCCAGGCCCGTGCAGGTGAGCCAAATTTGTCAGCTGTATTTGTGCTGAATCAGCAAAACAAAAGTGGACACATTTTTTTCACGATCACGGACAAGTCATCTTCAACTATTATTATGATTGCCGATTTCCTTACTCAGATTGAAATCATATTTAGACTATAATTATTTACTTAATGTTTTAATCTAAGTTTTCTGACAGACTCGACATGATGTAAATGTATTGCCAGGCCTGAGGAATGCACTCCCAGTCCCACGGCCACACACGGGTGCAGATTGAAATTAGTAGACTAGATCTAGATTTACTTACCGTTTTAATAATCTTACTCAAGTTTTTGTCAGACTAGACCCGACAGCCACAGGCCTGAGGTTACAATGGAAAATACTCCCACGCCACACACAATTTGGTGCAGATATAGATTGCGTTGTCTATGATAGCGTCATTGACAGCGTATACACCCGTATACTCACTATATATACGTCGTACAAGTATGGTACGTACGCGGCGGAATTACTAGTAATCGACTGTAATATGTTGTGCGTAGCTACACTATACTATAAAGCATGCCAGAGCCATCCTCTTTCGAGAACTATTTTGAGTTTTTATATTTCATTTCGAGATTTCAAACAACTTATTTAAAAAATCGAAAACCTTTAGAATGATCTGCAGTCAGAACGAATGACACGTGGAATTTTTTCAGCCCGAGGCGTGCAAAACCCTAAAAGTTTTTCTACGTCAAAGGATTTCCTTACTCAAATTATAATATAGATTATCCAATTCCTCAAAACTTCATTAGAAATGTAGTGGTTCTCTCATACCTTGCTGTATTAGATTTACCAATAGAAGCATGGATTGGAACAGGTTTTTTTTCTTAAAATTTCCTTTTCGTCAGAAAGATATTTACAATCGAGGTGTTCTGATTTTTAACTATCCACTGGATAGTCATAACTGTACAAAATCATTGCAATGAGTTAGCAAATATCACTTTGCATTTTCGCTCATTACTCCGCCATAAAACATCAGTTTATTCGACATTTCCACACAATACTCCAAAGACATATCAGATCACACAACTACACATTATACCAACCATTCATCACTTTCTTCACATGCCAACAAATTTATACTATCTGATCCCTTTAAAGATGATAATAAGTTTGTTTCAACCCCCTTTAGGACTGGCCCCGAAAATACTAAATGTGTCAAATACTGCCTTTTTAAAAATACAATGCCATCTCTATAAAGCACTTACACTATTATTGCCCCAATCATAGGCTACAATGCCAGTCGAACATATGTGTGCACTATCTCCACAGGAAAAAAGTAGAGCAAAATGTAGTGCTAGGAATTAAAAAAAAAGTTTAATGTAGTTCCTCAAAGGCTCAAAGAGCCTTATCTGTGATTGCATTGACAAACTTCTAAATTAAACTGAGAAAAAGCAAAAGGATAGTGGAACAGAGTCCATGGTGATCTTCTTTAATGCTTTAATGCTTTAATACAAAGAAACACAATAACGCAATTAATTCAGAAGACAAAATGTGAATTTAAAAGCCTGCCTATGCACTAATTACTATTCACATTGGATTTAAATATATGACAGTTCTGTATTTGGCTTTAAGGATGCCAACAATAATGTCATTTACCACACCGTTATGACTGACACACAGAAGCATTGTTCAAGACTGATTGTTTTAGCTATGCATTCTTCATAAACCCAAGACCAAGTATTGTCGGTACCAGCCCTGAGTGGGTTAACAGTAACACTAAAGTACAAAAGCAACACATAGAGTACAGAAGCTATGACATCATAAAAATCTATTTTTTTAATTTTCAAATTTTAACTTCATTTTCCGAAAGAGCATCACAAATAATGTCCAAATACCGAAAATCAATTGAATATGTTAAGTATTGGCTGAGATGGGCCCATCTGAATGAATTTTTTGTCGATAGGAAATCAGTGTTATAGTGCTCTGGTTCATAACTTTATGAACCAGAGCACTATAACACTGATTGCCCATTGAAGTAAAATTCATTCGGATGGGCATATCTCAGCCAATACTTAACATATTCAGTTGATTTTCGGTATTTGGACATTATTTTTGATGATCTTCCGGAAAATGAAGTTCAAATTTGAAAATTCTAAAAATAGATTTTTGATGACGTCACACTTCACCACTCTATAGCATAGCAGAAACCTAAATGAAAAGCAACAGAAGAGAGTCCTTCTTTGTTATAATTGTTTGGGAGGTTACAATGTTTGGGATAAAATTGAACCGTTAACAATTGCTGTTTGATGGGATTTCCCCAACCTGTTCGCTTTAATGCAATATCATGTATGCATGGCTTATCTGCAGATGTGGGTATTGACATCCTGGTGAGATTCCAGATAAGAGATTGAAGTTGATCAGTCAACACTGCTAGCTGCTATATTTGCATGTTTACTTTTTTAATTAGTCATTGTGTAAGTGTTGTTGGAACTGTGTGATAAGAGAAGATTAACCAACTCAAGACTTTTTTATGATGGTATAATGTGCATTCTCCGACCTTAGCCCTCCTATTTTTTGGACCAGTCCTGAATAGGTTAATTTGATTTCTTTGCTCTTTATGATGTTATAAACGTAATTTAAGGATGGGAGAGGAAGAGGGAATTTTTGACCCGGTTATTTGTTAAAGCCAAATAACAGTACTGTCATTTAGTTTTAAACTTATAATTAATCCATAAATCCGTGTGGGGGGGGGGGGGTGTATTTTATTTCTATTTTTAGAATGTGACGTACGTCCTTTTTAATGAGAATCTGGTACATTTCTTGTAATCATAATGTCTGTCCCGTGTTATATATTGTTTTTTTTTTTTTCAGAAGTGATTGTGTGACTATCAGTATGTCTGTGTGTGCAGTGTGTGTGTGTGTGTGTGTGTGTGTGTGTGCGTGCATGCGCGTGTGTGTTCGTTCGTGTTCATGCTCTTGCTTGTATGTATTTTTGTACAGCTTTGCAACCAAGGACAGAGAAAAGAAAAACATCATTATTACACCTGTGTTGCCCTTTGAAGGGTCAATGTAGGAAAAATATCCGCCATATTTTATGACATTTATATTTAAAGTTAATTTCCAGTCAGATCAACAATATAATTTGGATGTGAAAAAAAAACATTGTTTTTACTTGCCCTATTTCAGGCTGTCAGTAATTTACATAACTTATGCAAAAAAAAAGAAATGATTGTGCTTGCCTCTTTCCACAACTTGTGTGTATTTCAGACTTTTATACATGTATGTATGTGAATTAAAGTCATTTTAAGTGGGCATTATTTGTGACAAAATGCCATGCGGCAGTAGAAAATTAAAATTCATTTTTCGGGGGCTTCTTTTCAAGCTCCCCTGCAGAAGAAATAGCTCTCTCAAATTTGATTTGCATTGAATTCAGTGCAAATTTACAGGGGCATTGTCATGATTTGGGGGCTGTTAATACACCAGCAAATACGGTAGCCCTGAGTTAATGTGTCTTTAGTGTCTTTTCACTGGATGGCAACATTGCATAACTGATGAAGAGAAAAATAATTCAGTTAATTCACCTTTCCCCCCTTTTTGATATTAGATATTACCAACCTACCGAGCCTCACAATTTCAAGACACGAATCCTGGATGATACTGCTGTAACTAAGGATGATCTGAAAGAGGTCTTGGCAGGGCATTGTGCCCCCATGACGGAGGACCATCGTACCTCCATTTGTGGCACCCTCCACAGAGTCGGGTGAGTAACAGCATGAAGCTTAGAGTTGGGTTGGAGTGGAGAAGGGGGCGAGGGAGGAGCATTGCCCCCTTGGAATTATTGGATACTTCACGTGAACAATCGGGATAAAATCAGATTTCAAATTTCTTGGTTTTCACTATTAAACTATTCTTTTATATCAAATTCTCAATAAATGAAGTTTCAAACCTTATACTGTTGGGGAAAATACAAAGTTAACGGATCACTTTAACTGATAATATTGCACCATCCGTTTACAGAGTAATCACAAGTCGCACCAATGAGCCCGTCGGTCTCACAGCGTCGTGCAAACATCCTGTCCTGGGCTGTGCAACGCCCCTCTTTGATCTGATGGATCGGGGACAGTCCATACTGTTCCTGGGGTGTCCGGGGGTGGGCAGGACCACCATCCTGAGAGAGGCAGCCCGTGTTATTAGTGACGTTCTCGAGAAGCGTGTCGTCATCATTGACTCAATGAATGAGGTGAGAGATTGTTACAATGAAACCTGCTTTAGCGACCACCTAATAATACCTATAAATACCACCTGCATATTATGTAAAGTGGTTAATAGAGATGGTCATATAAGGCACTATATATCAATCCAACAATTATTAAGATGATTTTATTTAGACCCTAATCTTGACCCTCTATACTAAGCAGTTCACATGTAAATAGAACTGTCTATATAAAAAGACCACCTGCTTAATATAGAGACCAATTTGTCCGTCTCTTTGGGTGGTTTTAAAGGGACTTATTGTCCAAATCCTCAAAATAAAATTTTAATTCTAGCGGTTCCCTTATACCTTGTATTCGTATTATCAATAAAATCACAGGACAGGTTTCGGTTTTTCAAATTTCCCTTTCGTTACAAAGATATGTATGATTGAAGTATTCAGATAAGAAAAACTCTGGGCGAGTTTTTCTTCCGTGTACAAAGTGAGTGCAGTGAGTTACTGAATATCACTTTGCATTTTCGCTCATTACTTGGCCATGCAATGTCCATTTGACTTGAAATTTTCACACAATACCCTGTGGACATATGAGATAACAACAATATACATTGCATCTACCATTCGTCACTTTTTGCACATGTCAACAAAGTTACCAGATCCCTTTAAAGGGACTTAGTAACATTGTCCAAATCCTCAAAATAAAATTGTAATTCTAGCGGTTCCTTTATACCTTGTTGTATTCGTATTAACAATAAAATCATGGGACAGCTTTCGGTTTTTCAAATTTCCCTTTCATTACAAAGATATGTATGATTGAAGTATTTAGATAAGAAAATCTCCGGGCGAGATTTTCATCCCTGTACAAAGTGAATGCAGTGAGTTGGTGAATATCACCCAATATCACTTTGCATTTTCGCTCATTACTTGGCCATACATTGTCCATTTGACCTGAAATTTTCACACAATACCCTGAGGACATATGAGATAACAACAGTATACATTGCATCAACCATTCATCAGTTTTTGCACATCTCAACAAAGTTACTAGATCCCTTTAAAAGGCAGGTTACACTGTTTGCTCCCTCTCTTTTTACCTGGACATTAATGTTATTCCCATTTTTTACAAGAACCTGGCTCCATATCCATCAAAAACACACTTATCTAGCTAAGCTCAATGAGGCCTATTTCAGATGGTAGTAATGTGTCTGTGACAATTTTCTATTATTGTGCTGGCCAGACAAATCAGACAAAGATATTGCCCTACAAACCTAACCACCCATATTGTTTAACCCATTCCCTACGAGTTTCTGAAATCCCCATAGACTTTGTACATAACCCACCCGGTTCCTGTAAGCAATGGGTTAAAAGAATGGTAATAACTAGTGGTTTGATTGAACTTATGAATTTCAGATAGATGAATAAAATACCCGTATTTGCTGCTCGTCTCGTGCAAAGATTAAGGAAGCTGTATGATTATCATCATGGCTACCCCCCCCCCCCCCTCCCCTTCCCCCTCCCCTTCAATTCTGCCATATGATCTTCTTTTTTGATAGTGAACAATCAAATCACATGATGTGACCTTGTGAAGGCTTTATCGCTTTTGTAAATATTTGAGATCTTTCTATCAGTCGCCCCCCTTGTTTACATGCACAGATAAAGTTGCGTATTTTTGGTATTAAAATATTTCTATTCCATTGTCCGCATTGGTGAAGGAGACTTACAGATTATTTAATTAGCTATAAGGTCTATTTAATCCATTTTCTACTTGTGCATGGTGTACTATTAGAAAAGCTAGAAATCACCTTTTTTTTTTGTTTCTCTTAGTCTTGACCAAGTCAGGCAAATAAAATAAAAGTTTTTTTCAAATGGTAGAGGACTGGAATCTGAATCTTTTTGTCCCAAACAAAGACAAATTTGGATTGATTGCCTGATAATTTTGCTGAATGATATTTTGTTGGCCCCTAGCTAATTTTCAGTGACCCCAGGCCCAGGGCCAGCAGACCAGTGCTAATTTTCAAGTCCTGCTTCTAATCTATGGAAATGCAACTGGTCCTCAAAATATCCTGGCAGTGGAGGGGAAGGGGCGGTGGGGGGTGGAGGGGGGCCTATGAATTTTGGTAAAAAAACAATATAAACATCAGGGGAACATTTTTTAGTAAATCAAGAAATACATATTAAAGGTGTCCCCCTCCCCGAATAATTTATGTGCCCCCCAAATCAGCCCTACCATACTATGCCACTGGCTTGGGTCTATTAGTGATAGATACATTTAATTTATATTAAAATCAAATCTTCAACAGAGAAATATTTAGAATGTTGATGTGTTCTGTTTGACACCAAAGTTGATTTGATGTAATGAGATTGCTTTATGAAATGTTGAAAATATCAAAAGAACAATGGATTGCAAGCACACTAAAAAAAAATTTAAAAAATAAAATAAAAAGTAAAACTTTCAGCCAATCAGATTGCAGAGATTTTTCCACCCATTTCATATGCATACATGTATATCAAATCAAATACATTTAAACCATTCAGGACTGTTTGATTCATTACAATATGTATTCTCCATAGACCCTAACCCGAGTAGTTTATTTATTACATTTTTATTTTGTATTTGTTTGCATTTCAGGTGGCTGGTAGTGAGGACATCCCCCATCCGTCTGTTGGAGGAGCAAGGCGAATACAGGTAGGGATGTGCACTTCGGATCATCATTCACTACTTGTACCATGTATTAACTCTATGGGAAGTACTATATCGCATAGGCAAGTGGTTATTAACCCTAATCCCACTGGGTTATTTTGGTCACTTGAGTCCACTGGGGGGGGGGGGGGGGGGCCGTTTTGGCCCCCCCCCTCCAATCTCGGCAACGAATGGACCGATCGACTTGAAAATTGGCACATATGTACAACAAGTCAAGTAGAATAAGAATTTGAAAGAAAAAACAAATTTGGACGATTATTATTATTTTTTTTAATTAATTAAAATTTTGAATATGCAAATTTTGGACGAATTTGAGGGAAAATTTGGATTTTCATCTAAAATCAAGAGAAATTACAGGATTTCTTCAGGTTTTCTGTAAAAATACTTTCAAATGATGTTATTCATCATATCCATGTTTTTTATGGTGATAAAATATATCACTAATTTGCATAAATATGCAAATTAGTATTCCCGGATTTACCCACATTGTTTTCATTCTTATGTATTTTATTGTTTTTTGGTTTTTGTTTTGTTTTTTTAAGAAGAATTTATCTCTGAAGTGTATGAATTCAACTAATAACAAAGAAATAATCCAAATTATAATTCAAAGTAACAATTATAACAAATTTGGAGTTTACATGGCATCGGATATAGGAATTACATAGAAACCTGTACAAAAATTACATTTTTTTGTGACGGTCGAGCAATTATCGACCTCTAAAATCGGTTCTACATGTCTGACCGGGGTGAATTATGTATCAAAACATGCGGGAGACTTGAGAGAAAATAGTCATGAAGTTTGAACGTGAAATTCCAAACGGTCTAGATGCACGTTGAAAAAAACGACAGGGGGGGGGGGCCAAAATGGCCCCCCCCCCCCCCAGTGGGATTAGGGTTAAGGAGTAATAGATGTGGTTTCTCATTACTTCAGTCTTTTCACTGCTTGCAGTAAGGACAGTGAAACCCAAACGAAATGTCGCTTTCATAGGCTCTAAGTTGTTATTATTTAATCTTTAAAAAAAAAACCTGTTGAGGACTGTCAGGCATTGTACATACATATTTGGCTTGGGCTTATGAAAATGTGTAACACTAGTCAGATTGTCTCCAACAAGTTTAACCCGTTCAGGACTGATTCATTTTGCTATATTCTATAAAAAAAAGGGCCCTGCAATATTCTTCCCTCGTACAGGTCTCATCATCACACAGTGACCAGGCCCAGGTCATACAAGAAGCTGTGCGGCTCCACAGTCCCCAGACCCTAATCATTGACGAGATCTCCAGTGCTGCCGATGCAGCGGCAGTCCTGGATGCGCGCCAGAGGGGGCTCCAAGTCTTGGCAGGGGTCCAGGGCCAGACCATCAGGGACGTCCTCCTTGCCCCCTCCTTCGCCCCTCTGTGCGGGCACGTCCACGGCGCCACCCCGACCACTGGACGCCATGTCAGGTACAGGGGTGAAAGGCAGGCAGTGAACCTGGAGAGGTGTCGGCCAGCCGCCTTTGATATCTTGGTGGAGATGCGCGACAGGCATAGTTGGGTCGTCCACCCCAGTTTCTCGCGGTCGGTGGATGCGTGTCTGCACAGGGAGGCTGCATGCACCCAGCAGAGACGGGTCGTCATGAGGCAAGCGGACAAGGGAGAATTTCCCCAAGTTCTTGTGACAGAGACCACCGAAGACTATTTCCTTTCATAATGTTGATGTCGCGTGTGTAGTAAACGGGACCCGAGAGAGTGAATCCATTGTCGATGGGAACGGTGTGAACTATTTAAGAACTCTCGACTGTTGAAATTATACAATCACCAGAAGGAAACGAGTTAGTTATAAGTATTTTGCAATTGATGGCATCTCATAAATTATGAACTTAACTGATTCTCTACACTATGCTTTAAAGGTAACTTCATTTTTTTTCCTTGTAGCCCATATATAAATGATTATTATTATTTTCTTTGGGTTGTGGTCCCTTTTAAAGCCAAATACTGGGAAACGCCCCACACACAAAAAATAAAAAAAATATGCTTTCATCACCTACCACGTGAAACAATATATCATAACTTAGATGTTAATGTAAAGATTTGGACAAAAACTGCTTTGAAATGTACTAATTTAGCATTTATTGGTTCCAAAATAAAAACAAATGTTGACAAAGTTCAATTTAACCATGGGCGGAACCACTTATATGCTACGTGCAAAAAAACTATGCTAGCTTACAGTTTGCAGGCCTGCCGTTATCTCCAGCCCAGCGCTAGCAGCGCGGACACGACAGGTGCGAACGGGTGGTGGATTTAGTAGGCCAAATTTCACTGGCGCTGCATTAGATTTCCTCCGATATTTCTGCATTTAACAATACTAAGGAATCCCATTTTCTTTGCTCTTTTTCAGTAATACTAAGGTGTGGATTTTACCACACAAGCCTTTTTTAAATACTTATTCAACAAAACTGACAATTAGTTTGGTCAATATAGATGTTTGCGGTAACTTTCCCACTACTGTTATTTGGCTGTCCATGGAAATGACTATCCATGTGAGAAAAGGGGATTAGTTTAATTAAAGTTGGACAATAAACATGTAGCAAGCAAAGTTGAATATGACTTGTCAATAAGGGATGTTGTTTCAAGTCTTAGAGATTCAAAGGCAATAAAAGTCAAATGGAAAGTTATTTTGGACTTAATGTATGCTTTTTATTATACAGTGTATCGGTATTCAAGAGTTTGGAAAAAATTGATTGAAGACAAATAAATAATTATCTGTTTATTTTGTGACCGAAATGTATGTTGTACCAAGTTTCTGTTATTAAATATTTAACTAGCAAGTGAACTAAGTGTCCACCTTTTGCAAGCAAATATTCAAAAGTTGCGAGATTATTGTCTTAAATGTGAAAGAAAATACCATTTACGAGCTAGTCTTGAAAATTGTGTTTGGAATTTTATTGATTTTAGAGCTTGTAGTAATAAACAGTCGCTGCGACCGTGTAATTAGTCTAGCATTTGTAGACCCTTTAAAATTGTATTTTGTGTTTGTACTTTATATTCACAAACCATATATTAAATATATACTGGTAGAGCACAATCAAAGTAATTCATTTAGATTTTGGTGTTTTGTCTTTTAACTTGCTAACAGAATATGAAAAAAATAATGATACTAAGATTCAGAATAGAAAGTAAATGAGCCTGAGAGTTAGACTACGTCTACAGACGATTTTTGTTTAAAGGAATAGTACATTTTGGTCTAACAGAATTTTAGTAATTGTGATTAAAAGAGGGCAAAGAAAATGGGATTCCAAAATTAAAACTTGCAAATTATTATTAAAAACTAACTGTACAGTTATAGTTCAATGATGCTTAAATGGTAGTTAAAACATATACGCGGTTAAGTTGCAGGGCTGTTTTCATTCAAAAAGCAGCCATTAACACAAGAGGGCGCCCTCCAGACACCTAGTTTCAACAAATTTTTATCAACAAATGGGAATGTGATGTTTGGTTGAAATAAGTATTCAATAAAGAGATCATCAAAATCAATTTTAAAACCATTTTGGCAGGTTTTCAAAAATGTGTAGCATTTAAAAATATTTTGTGACTTTTTTGAATAAAAGTTGGTCCCCCACATTTATTCCAATTTGATATACTTATGGATATTTCAGCCGTTTCTGAACCGATTTTGATCAAATAAAGTTGATTCTGTCATTAAAATTGTGTGCTCTTTCAAATTTTACACTCAGTTTTTCATTATCTCACAAACAATTATTTCTTGAAGCACCCTCAATACCAAAACTGAACTTTCCCTTTAATCATTTGAATTCTGTATTACTGCGAACTGTAAAATTTCACCAACTTGATGTAAATAGTATCCTAGTGGTTTATGGAATGACTGTGCTTGAAAATGGCTGTAAAAACAGACACCATATTTAAACAATTAAGGGATCTAGTAAGTTTGTTGGCTTGTGCAAAACTGATGAAGAGTTGATAACATTTCTGTATTTCTGTGATCTGATATGTCCACTGAATGATGTGTGAAAATTCCATGTTAAATGAATTTAATAGAATATTTGTTTTGAAATCTTACTAAATGATGCATGTAGCAATATAAGTAACATATCGTTAAATTCCACTCACTTTCCATCTCCTTTGATAACAATTTGTTTAAATTTTTAATAATTTCTTTTGTGATACTTGTATATAACTGATATATGGTGCGGAAACATGGACATTGAAGAAGATTGATGAAAAAAAGAATTCATACCTTTGAAATTACATGCCTCATGGGCATGACCAGACATACATACACAACTAAACATGGAAGAAACCATCAATTACAGAGATGCCACAAAAAGACTTAGATAATTTTGGACATAAAACATGTATCAACAGAATTTTCCCTCAAAAGATACCCCCACATTCTACTAAATGGAAATGTACATGATAAACGTCAAAAGGGGAAGACCAGCAAAGAGATGGATTGACTGTATCAATTAGGCAGACTTGCAACAACAGACACCTTGACTCCCTGGCCAAGGCCAAAAGACTGACAGAATACCAAAGGCGTGGCAAGCAGTCGTGAAGCAGAAGCCATCGCACATCCCAGCGATGGTGTGGACGGCTTAAAACATTCATCTTTTGTCATTTTACCTTCACATAATTCTCTATTCTGTTCACTTAACTTTAAAATATCATTAAAAAATAAACCATTATTTTGATCTCTATCATTCCTCAAAGAATATAATTGTTCATAAAATATCTTTATCTCTTTTAAAATTTCATTTTTATCCCTAATAATTTCTCCACTTTCCTTATACAATTCTCTTATAACACTTTTCCTCTTATTTACTTTCATCAATTGTTCAAAATATTGAGTATTATTCTCCCCTTCTTCAAACCAAGCTGCTCTAGAACGAACTCTAATACCCTGTCGAGAAAAATCGTACAATTTATTCAACTTATCTTTTTTCAACTTAATACTATCATTAATAAACCTAGATGACCCTGCAACTAACTGATTTTCTAAATCCTTAATTTCAATTTCCAACGTCTCTCTTTCAAGTTTCCTTAATTTTGCCTTTTCACGTGAGTATTTCATAGCGTATTCCCGCATTTTCATTTTCAAAAAATCCCAAAAAAATAATTTATTCAAAACCCTAGGTAACCATTCATTTTTCAATTCCTGTATTTTATCATTCATCCCATCAACAAAATTGTTATCCATACATAAACTATTATTAAATTTCCAATACGATTTTCTAAAAACAAAATTATCTACTAAATTTTGAAATTGCAATCTAATGCCCGAATGATCAGGTGCTATCGATACCAAAATTTCACACTTCTTCACTAATTTTTCTAAACTACATGATATAAACCAATAATCTAAACGACTTTGGACTAAAGGCGACCTTTGTCTAAAAGTAAACTGTCGAGCATTAAGATTCCTTTTCCTCCATATATCTTCTAAATCATATTTATTCAAAAATCCTTTCAATACATCAATAAACCTAGATTTAAATACAGTGTTTGGACCTTCATAATCCATGCCCCCATCCATTAAAGTGTTAAAATCTCCCCCTAATATTACTGAATAATCCTTATCAAAAACTTCACAAATGCTTTTATCTAGCTTATTCAAAAAATCAACCTGTAATTGTACTTTATCTCTTGTAGGGAAATACACATTTCCCAACAAAAATTTAACCCCTTGTAATTCTCCTTTAAATAAAATGTACCTCCCTTCTTCATCTATTACAACTGCATCCCGTTTAAAATCTAAATGGGGAGAAAATAAAATAAGAACACCCCTACTGTGGTTTGACCCGTGACTAAAGAACATTGGCCCGCCCCATTCCCTTTTCCACTTTTCTTCTACTTCTATAGTACTATATGTTTCCTGTAAAAAAGAAATGTCACTTCCTTTACTTTTACACCATTCCAAAATTTGTGTTCACACACACACACACACACACACACACACGCACGCACACACACATGCACACACTGTACATGCATGTCTATACTAATTTTTTTTTTTTTTTTTTTGAGGGGGATGTTTGTACATGCCATCCCCACGCACAAAAAAGTGGGGGCATATACCCCCCCCCCCCCCCCTTTCCGGATCTACGCCCTTGCATTGCGCACTGCGTAATTATAATAATAATACTCATGCAGTCACGTATTCTAAAATGTAACTACATTTCCCCCATCCTAAATGTACAAACTATTTTTGGCCAAATGTAACCCTGTACAGACCGAGTCACGGTGATGAACTGTTGAATGGGAATTACATCAGCTAGGAGAGATGAATGATTGTTCCCCTTTTGTATGGATTTACCTTTTTGTATCTATTCCAAACCAATTGAGGACAATTTGATTGCTAATGAAAAAGAGTAAGCACTACTTTGTGTCACAAACAACACATGAGCACCAAATAAATCGTTTCAGGTCTAAAACTTACTTCCATCCATATACATGTATTAATCAGAGCAAATTGATTAGTGTTTATACTATGAAGGATACAGTACTTGCCAAAGTTACCCTTCATCAATACCAAACTGATAAATAAATGTATTTATTAAGTTTGTATCCGCGGGTTACAAATGAAGATAAAGGGATATTTAGATGTTAATGCAAATAATTACGTCACAATTAATTCTATCCAGTCAAGACGGTTCTCAAATGGGAATACCCCTTCTTATCATTCTATTTAATCGCGGTTTAATCGCAAACTTGGTCGTTTTGGGGCGTCTCGCACATTATATAAAGTTAGTCCACACCTCTGGTAAATCATTTCTCTCGACCATTTTCTTCCCAGCGTCAAACCGATTAGGAACTTCAGGCAGCTGAGATGGGGTGGAGCAGTTTGTATCTTGGATCCTTGTCCAAATTTCCAGCGATGTTCTTCGTGCTCCTTTTGTCTTTACTGGGTAAGTTATTATAATTATGCTCTTAAAACCATCTTTTAATACGTAACAATCGTCCGATCAATTATTGTAATATAATCTTAGTATCATTTGGGGATAAGTTAAATTATATACAGTATTCAGGAATCCTTGATGTAATGGACCAGATGCCAATATTTTGATAACAGAAATCATGGACGTACGACTCTGATGTTTTGTTCAATATTATTTTTAAGGAAGCGTTTCGAACATCACTCCTTCTTTTGTGTTAATATTCTCCGAACATACCCGTTTATCTATACCCTCTACCTATATGATGATTTTCTTTATCATCAACATCTCATCGATCCCTATCAAGCCATTTTCAAATTTGCAGGCTTTTCTATGTTTACTTGTTATAAAGAGAAATCTAAGCCTAATCGAAAAACTTGTATCTGTTCAGCACTATCATAGTGAACAATCCTGGCGATGTCACTTCGTATTCAAAGGTAGGACACATGGTGATTCTGGAGGTAAAAAATTACCCCCTATTTGCGGCATTTCGCATATATTTTCAGCAAATTATATACCCCTTTTTAGTAACATAAAAACGGATACAAATTGGCATACAAAAATTACCCTTATTTTTGCATTTTTAGTTCACATTTTAGGGGTAGTACAGCTTTGGTAAGGCTGAAATTTGGTAACCAAACCTGGACAGTAACATTTTAAACTAATAGTTATAACTCCACCATGCTCGAAAGGTATACAAAATTACAAACGACTAAGTAAAAAGCCTGTTATAATTCAAAAAGAGCCATTAAAACACAAGAGGGCACTTTCTAAAAAGGCATTGGTTTCAACCATTTTTCATACAAAATTATGCATGTGATGTTTTATTGAAGTAATGATTCAATAGAGAGATCATCAACAACTATTTAAAAAACGCTTTTGAAAATTTTTGAAAAGTGCAAGCATTTTTGTATTTCTTTGAAAAAATCATCTAATTATTTTGGCCCCAAATAATTATAAGATCAGATATATTTATTGACATTTCAGCCGTTTCTGGGTCGATTTTGACCAAATAAAGTTTATTCTGGCATTAAAATTGCATGTTCTCAAATTCGACACTCAGTTTTTCATTACCTCACAAAAAATTGTGATGTGCAGCGCCCTCTCTACCAAAACTGAACTACCCCTTTAACTAAAATAACCCTTTCTAAAGACTTCCATGCGAAAATTGACCCCTTTTCGCGAAAATTGTGAACAATCATGCGTATACCCGGCCAATGTTAGGTGACAACACCTGGGTGAAAATGCAAGTATTGCATGGATGTATAAAGAAGATAAATTCTGGCGGCCATGAATTATCTGGTATTTTTTGCTTATCTTTATAATGGGTTTTTCGTCCGGTAGAAGTGGTATGTTTGGATTTCTTAATTGCTTCATAACAAATATGACTGTTATGTTCATTCATTAATATGTTAGATTTCTTTCCATAATTTTCAGGAACCCTCCCCCCCCCCCCCCCCCCCCTTACATGCATGGACCATCAATATTTAATTAATGATAATAATAATAATAATAATAGTAATAATGGAGGCTACTTGTATAGCGCATGTTCCGTCTCGTGGCGTATCACTATACTGGCCGGCTGGCCCATGGATAGAAAATATTCCTTATGTATTCACCATATGTTCTCCCCCCAAATCCATCTCGTTATAGAGTGGTGAAGTGTGATGTCATAGATGATGTCATAAACATTTTTTTTAGAATTTTCAAATTTGGACTTCGTTTTCAGAAAGAGCATTTTATAACAAATAATGTCCAAATACAGAAAATCAAAGGAATAGGTTACGTATTGGCCGAGATATGCCCATCCTAATGATTTTTTGGTCAATGGGCAATCAGTGTTATAGTGCACTGGTTCCTAAATTTAGGAACCAGTGCATTTGATATTATGACGTCGTACTCTCCACCCCCATATGAAACGGGTGAGAAAAAAAAATTGTCAAAGAACCCTCAAAACATTGGCTTATTTTTCGGACTAAGATATGAGATGCCTTTTAACCCAATATATATATACAGAATAAGAAGAACAATACAGGCCAAATATATTATTTATATATTAAGTAATGTGACCAATTTGGAGCCGAACATGGTTTATAATCACTTTCTTGGCTACAAATGTGTTTTGTTTAATTTGTTTTTTAGAATGTGATTTGTTTTCTTCTTAAAGAAATGAGGTACACTATTGTCATTATACCATGCGTAGTAATGAGTTGAGAACAATTGGAATGAAGTAATATATGTTTATTATGTTAACATTGATTTATGACATTGTATTAGAGAAAGGGTGAATCACATATTCCATATTCTCAGCTTGCTCTGCAGAAAGCAATGCCCGGAAGGCAGCTGAGTGTGGAGAAACAATTTTCCTGTCCAGCGACCATCAAGAAGCGTCGTTTTTTGTTGCCGACCGTCGAATGTATTCAAGATCTCCTGACAACAACCAGGGTGATGATGACTGTCTCGTTCACGTCCGCAGTCCTCCGTCCTCTGTCATCGATATCGAGTTGGTCGCGGGTGAACGCGACGACGATGGTTCACAACCGCCGATCAGTTTAGCACCAGCTCGAGTGTTCATCACAGACGGGCTCGCTGTTGACATCGGTATTGGTGAGGTGGCACTTTCGATGAATGGTAGTCTTGGAAACACAAGCTTCACATCCAAGGGACGAGCAGTTACCTGCAGGATTACTCACAACGGAGTTCATCAAGACCAGCAGATCACTATTCGAGCATCTATGACAGGTAGGTATCTTGTTTAACCATTGTACAATTTTGTCTGATAAGTCCGTATTAAATTCTTTAAGAGGACTGTATTTGAAATGTTACCCTTATGTGCATCTTTACGTCGTTTAGGTAGTGGATACGGCCTATTTTTCTGAAGGGGGAGGGGGGGGGGGCGGTGTGTGACTGGCAAGGACTGGGTGCCTATTTGAGAGGCTTCATATAGTTCACTAATATGCTCTTTTTTAAAACTTTTAATTTGATATTTTTTTCTGCAAAGGGAGGATGGCCATCATGTTTTGAACAGATAAGGAATTATCGACAACTGTACTTGTGGCTTGTTCGACATTTAATTTTTTTTTTATTTGAGCTCATTATTAGGGATTTAGTAATTGTGTTGACATGTGCAAAAACTGGCAATGGTTTATGGTTGTGATCTGATATGTCCACTGAGTTATATGTGAAAATTACGGTTACAGTCCGTTATTCCAAAGGTTCGTTATTCCGAAGGTTCGTTATTCCGAGGGTTCGTTATTCCGAAGGTTCGCTATTCCTAAAACGAAATGGGGTTCGTTATTCTGAAGGTTCGTTTATCCGAGAAAAAAAATCGGGTTTGTTATTCCGAAGGTTCGTTATTCCGAAGGTTCGTTATTCCGAAGGTTCGTTATTTTGAAGGTTCATTAGTCCGAAAATAAAATAGGGTTCGTTAATCCGAAAATTAAATCGGGTTTTGTTATAATACTATAATTTGTGTTTTGTTTATTTAATTTACAGCCTGCATTAAGCATACCCCTTTCCCTCCCTTGGCCAGACCAATCAAACATTTAAGTTTATTTTATCCCTTTATATGAAGTTATAGCATTATAACAAACCCAAATTCATTTTCGGATTAACGAACCCGATTTCATTTTAGGAATAGCGAACCTTCGGAATAACGAACCCTCGGAATAATGGACCTTCGGAATAATGCAACAAATGTTCGGATTAACGAACCCTATTTCAATTTTAGGATTAACGAACCCTCAGGTATACGAAATTTGCGTGTTCGGAATAACAAACCTTCGGAATAAAGAACCTTCGGAATAACAAACCTTTGGAATAACGAAGCGCACCCAAAATAACATGGTATAATGAATGTCATAGTTACATGTATATGACCATGGATAGAAATATAGTTCTAAGTACATTTTGTGAATTTTTACAAGGTTACTTGATCCCTAACCACATTCAATATTGTGTTCATTATCTCTCTTATATATGTTTTGTTTAATTCTACCATCGTGATCAACATTTACTTCTTATCAGGTCTTCCATCCGGTCAGGCTGCCAACCCTGGGGAGTGTGGAGGCACTATAACACTCGACCAGAATACACCGACAGCCGTCTTCAACGCCACCAACTCCTATCCCAGCGGCAGTGCAGCCTACTGCACGTGGACTATCAACAGCCCAACTAACACCAAAGTCCTCACAAGTTTCAACACATTCCGCCTGGACACGTATGACTCAATCCGAGTTTACGATTCACAGAGTCGCTATGTCTTCTACGTGAAAAATGTTCAGCGCACGCCAGCACCTGTACTGACAGATGGGGGCTATGTACGCATACTATTTGATGCATACTATTCTACATCAGACACCTTGGTTGAGATGGAAGTTAGCTATACTAGTGAGTTCAGTTTGTCTTTATAAGTCCTGTCTCTTTCATGGTTTTTGAGAAAGATCACTGTGGCAAATGTATTTATATAAATTAGTAATTCAAACATATAGGGAAACTGACCAGAAATATATTGTGATTAAAAGAAGGCAATTAAAGAAAATGGGATTCCAACGGGATTCAAACCCGAGACCTCCGGATTGCTAGACCGGTGCTCTACCGACTGAGCTATAGAAAACCCTAGACGGTGCTCGTCCCAGAAACCCCTTAATTCTCTTTGCCAGAATGGTCAGAAGCTATTATAAACCTGACATAAACCCGAAGGATACAAATCAACTTGGGGATATATGCGAGGGATCACCGAAGCGATACAGCTTGAAAGAAGGCAAAGAAAATTATATAAATCAGTGTACTATATGAATCACTAATTGTATAAATCAAGTAATCAACTGTGTGTACATTCAATTATGATGGCCTATCCTTCACTTGCCTTGTTTTCAAAATAAGGACATAAGTATATAATAATTATGTTTTTTGGTTGAAATTTTTGTATGAGGATGACTTCACTTCATAACAAATATTTAAAAATCCAATTTGTTTCCAGATACATAAAATTTAAATTCTAGAATGTAGAACTATAATGAAAAAAGTACACCAAACGAAACAGGTCAATTATCGTTCTCTTTTCTCTTCTCTCCTCTCCCCACTCTTCCCTCCTTTTCTTTCTCCTCTCTCCCTCTCATGCCCTCATTTTAATTTGCTTCTCCTCCCCTCACACGTTGTATCTCAATTCCACTTCTTCTCCTTTTCCCCCCCTTTTCCTCTCTTTATTCCCGCCTTACTCTTTCTCCCACCTTTCCTCTCATCCGTTCTCTTCTCCATTCCATCTCGATTCTCGACCCTCGATTCTTTTAATTAATATCTCTCCTCCCACCCTCTCCCTAATGTCCCACCACTCTAAAATCAACTGCCGCTCTGCAGATAAGATTGAAACTGACGAGGATGGAGTATTGTCATCTTCTGGAGGGGTTATTGAACTGACGAGTAACACACCTTCGGTCACAATCCAGTCTGCCGCTCTCGCCAATCCGTCAAATTCAGGGGCTGTCTATCTGGCGACATACTGGTACGTCAGTTGCCCGCTCGGATCCACCATCGCTGTAAGGTATCATTCGGTCAGTGCAGGTGCCCGGGTGTACTTTCAGGCCTATGATGCTGGCACAACATCCAGGCAGATAACATCCTTTTCTGCGGCAGGAGCAACGCAACTCGGCTTGTCTGGAACCGTGTTCAGTAGTAACTCTGCAACATTCTACATGTATTCCAGTGAATTTCTGCCAGAGCAAGGAGTGAATTTCACCATAAGTATTGCAGGTAATACACCTCTTCCTGTTCATTACAACCCCATTAGTTATACATATGGGTCATTCTTCGATAAGTGTATAGTTTTGCGTCCCACTACTTTGGTGTCGCATAGAAAAAAAATTAAAGCTTTTTTTTTGTTACCTCTTTGTGTTGACTTACAAGTAAGTAAAAAATCAACAAATACAAAAAAAAGTAAAGTGATAACTCTTATACTTTTTTTAATTTTATTTTTTTTAATGTTCCACCCCCCTCAAACTCGCATGTCCCGATGGCATCATGTAAAAATATCATAATACAGCATTTCAAAAAAGATGCATATTTTTTGTCCTATTAATATACCTTAATAAATTCAATTTTATGAGTTGACTACGAATACCAAGATTAAATACGCACACATGCAACGATTAAAAAAAGAAAAAGAAAAAAGGAATCTGTTTTGTGTGTCCCGATATTTTGCGTCATCTCCGTCACGCATTTTGAGTCCGTCATCTACGGTACAAAAATATGCTAAATTTGAGTGATCGTGGTGGCAACATGTCGGGTGACTAGGTAGTAGAAAGAAGAGACACGTTTTTTCCCCGGTCTATAGGTAAGTAACATCGTTTTTTTGAGATCTTTGTCAAAAACCAGGTCCGTACCTTTATTAAGCGTCATCTCCGAACGCTTGATATTAGCTAGATAAAGATATTAGATTGAATTTCTAATCATTTGTATGAATGTGCCCGCGGAACAACTATACAACACTATCGCTTATTTGTATTGCATACATTGCTATAAGCTATCAGCGATTTAAATGTGTCTGAATGTCATCTCCGTCACGCATCATCTCCGTCACGTTTTTTTCGTGATGGAGATGATGATTATCATCTCCGAACGATTGATATTAGCTAGATAAAGATGTTAGATTGAATTTCTAATCATTTGTATGAATGTGCCCACGGCACAACCATACATCACTATCGCTCATTTGTATTAAATACATTGCCATTAGCTATCGGCGCTTTAAATGTGTCTGATAGTCATCTCCGTCACGCGTCATCTCCGTCACGGCTCTTTTGTGACTGAGATGGTAAGTTTTAGTTGGATTGTCAACTCAGTTAATTGACACACAATGTTGTTCAAAATTGACAAATATTCTATGACAAAGCTTAGTTTGCATGAATTTTAGATTATTATATAACATGTTATTATAATGTATTCTTAAACATGTTAAATACACGTTTCAGTCATTTCCGTCACGCTTCAGTCATCTCCGTCACGCTGAGTTCAAATGCATAAATTTCAACAAAGATTATACTCTGGTAAAAAATATTTGTATTGGTATTTTTAGCGATCTATTTACTCGTAATCATGTACCTCTCTTCATCCTAATTTCCTGAGAAAATTTCATAACACTGATTGAAAGCAAAACTATATGGCAAAATTCACTATTTATTCAGCAAGGCAAAGTATAAATGGTGGCTCTAGAGAAAAAAATGTGATTATGGTTGACCAATGTTTTTTTTTTCTTTTCACAGTCACCCTTTCTTTCCAAACAAAGATTGAATAAGAAGTGAATTATGTTCTTCAGTTAAAATGCGACGATCTAGTTGTGCAAAAATGTTGTGACGGAGATGACGCATTAACAGTGTACATGTTAATAAAACCCCCCAAAATATTACATAGCCCCATTAAAGATCGCGCCAAACCATATTTCCCTAATCTACAGATGTTAACATATATTAAACACACAGAAAGAAAGTGGAGAAACAGTTTTGATTTTCACGATCTCACGATGGTCGAAAATATACACTTATCGAAGAATGACCCATATATTACACATGAATACAGGTATGCCATTAGTAGGGGAGATATAATGCCTTATATTAGTGGTCCCCCCAAAAAAAATTCAGAAAGGTCTCGGCCATCTAAACCAGTGGTCTCGGGCAACAATCAGTCATGTTGACCCCCACCCCCCCCCCCCCCCCCCCTATTTACACAACTACGGTAAACCAGTGGTCTTGGTCTTAGCCTCAACATTTTTTGACGACGAACACCATGCACTCCAACGGGAACGGGTTAAAATAAAAATATTCTTCACTCTTCACTACCACTGGCCAGAAGCGATCGAGAGTTCATTAGCAGCCATATGTCTTGATGCAGTGAACCATGCATGATGCATGTGTCACGCAGTACAATTAGGTACAATCATGAGTAGATAAAATGTAAAGCATTATCAGGGGGGTGTTGCATAGAAGAACTGCAATCAATGGCACAATTGCAATGAAAGGACCGTCAGAAAATGCGCCTATGCACAAATCTGATTGGGTCAAGTGGGCATATTTTCTGACTTGCGTTTGATTGCAGCTTTGCGATTGATCGCAACTCTTCATACAGCACCCCCTAGAAGTGCAGCCTGCAGATCCTCTCTGAATATTTATCCCTGAAAATATGTTTCCCTGCACACAGATTCGTCATCCTACTTCCAGGACTCGTGTGGCGGGCCCATTGCATTGTCTGATTCGATGCCAGAGGTATTTTTCTCCACACCCTTCTACCTTCAACCACCGGCAGCGGAATTCTACATGGACTGTCTGTGGTATATCACAAGTCCTCTAGGGGATACAGTCGCCTTAACGCTGAGCGATGTCAACATCTCATCCAGCGATGACGTTTCTGTCTACGATCACCCGACGTCCACTTCGTCCAGCTACCTCATCTCTGAAATCAGCGGAAATTTGAAATCAAACACCACTGTCTATTCTTCTCAAGAAGGACTACACATATTCTATGATGACTATCAATTTTCCCACGCGGGACCAGGGTTTCATGGTGTAGCTAGAATGTTTGGTAAGTCATTGAAATTTCTGTTTTTCTTGCAATCTTTCAATATAATATATATGCTATAGTGTTGAGTGGAGCAGGCTGTGCATATAGACAATGCATGGTGGCAATTAGTACCATAGCCAGGCGCTATTCTTCTTGGTTGTCCGTCGTGTCGATGAAGACTCTACATCATTAGCTGCATTTGGGTCATGGTTATGGTCGATGTGTTCGACTGTGGCTGAGAAAACCAATCCATTATCGGCATTGCCGGCCGCATTCCTCTCATCTGAGTGTGATGTTGTCAGTCGGTGGAGCTGCCTGTAGCTGTTCGCAACTTATAATAATAATATTGAATATTTATATTACGCAATATCCACCTAATAAGGTGCTCAAAGCGCATGGGAAAAGATAGTATATAATGATTAAACAAACAAGTATAAGAAGGAGACAGTATAGATGAAGGGAAGAAAGAAGGTCTGTGGCTTTCCATTTTTGTTCTTCTTGATAGCTGTCTTGATTTCATGAAGAGATGGTGGTAGGTCTATATAGCGGCTCTATGGTGGGGTGATGTGGTATCTGGCTGATGACATCAGCATCGACATCTGTATCTCGGTTGAGTAGGTCCTTGAAGTGATCGGCCCATCTTTCGTGGATGCCTGATCGTAAGGAGATTAGGGTTCCATTGTTGCCTTGTAGTGGTAGTTTTCTACTGTGTGGTGGACCATATAGGCTACTGATTTTATTGCTTCGTAGAAGGCTTTGTGGTCGTTCCTGTCAGCTGCCGCTTGGATTTCGGTAGCCTTTTGTCACCACCAGTCCATCCTTCATCTCTCTGATGCTGCTTTGTGCCAGGTTCCTTTAAGGAACCTGGCACAAATAGGCGGTTGAAGTTGTCTCTTCACACAGCGGAAGTGGGGCAGGCTAGTAGTAGTAGTTGTGTGTGTGCTTTCCTTTTTCTTTGATGAAGGAGCAGATCAGCTCGTTGTTGTCATCAAACCAGTCTTGATGTTTCCTCTTGTTGTGGCCGACAGTGCTCTCCGCAGCTTCAAGAAAGAATACTCTACAACGAGTCCCAATCCTCAGAAGTGGTCAGGCAAGTCTTTTCAGCAGTGTTGTATCCGAGTCCACCCAATCCGAGTCCGAGTCCGAGTCCAGACTATCCGAGTCCGAGTCTAGACTGTCCGAGTCCGAGTCCGAGTCCAGACCATCCGAGTCCAAGTCCGAGTCTGAGGGTTTGTCTTCTTTAAGATCTATATGTTTAAATTAGTTTCTTTTAGACATTGTCTTGTGCAGCAATGCGATCAGATAGGAAATTTCAATATGTATCTGAACTGTACACTATATGTACCTACTACTATTTCCTAGGCCAATAGTTATTCATCGTGTTTATTAGTTATTTATCCTCACTTTATATTTCATATAAAAACAGAATGACTTGATTCACCATTTCAGTCTATTTTTTTCTCAATCCAATATTCATGTCATGAATCTCCCTGCCCTTCCTTTTTTTATATTGAAATATATGAAGATGAATTGCTCGCCAGTCAGCCTGGGTTCTGTGGTGGGGTTCTGGCCCTGACGGATGCACAACCGGCTCTCACAATCAGCTCGCCCCTATACAACATCCCCCAGCAAGCACTGACGGTGGACGTTGAACTAGACTGCTGGATGCACATCACTAGCCCACTCGGAAAACAGGTGCAGTTGACGTTCATGGCAATCGAGACGATAAACGAAAGGATCTACGTCTATGATCATCCGTCGTCTTCTTCGAGCCAAATCTTTTATGCATACGGGACGTTAAACTCCAACGCAACAATGTTCTCGTCTCAAGGAGGATTCACCTTGGTCTTCAGCGATAACAGCAATTCCTACAATGGTCCTGGTTTCATAGCAGAGGCAGTGATAATCACAGGTAATCACAACCCATTGGCTATATATGTAGTATACAAACTTGGGGCATAAAGTCCCGGGGGGGGCACTCGAATTATTTTTTGACGGGGGTGTGCCGCACGGAACTCTGAAATGGGGGTCTGAAGAGCTAACTACAAGCACAAAATATAGGGTCTTTGGAGCTACAAAATCCCTGAAACGCACAAAATATATGGTCTTTGGAGCTACGAAATCCCTGAAAGAGGAGTTAAGGGGTCTAAGGAGCAGACTAAAACTACAAAATACATAGACTCGGAGATTCCAAATATCTACGGAAACCCTCAAAAAGGCTCAAATTGTGGTCTAAGGAGCTGAACTAGAAGAAGAATAATGGATTTGGCGCTACTCAAATACAAAGCCAAGTCATTCCGGGGGGTCTATGGAGCCGAACTAAAAGAAGAATAATGAATTGTCGCTACCTAGCCAAGTCATTCCGAGGGTCTATGGAGCGGACATTTTTGAAAATCGGGTATCTTTAGAGCTGTAATCGAGTGTGAAAAAGGGGGTCTTTGAAGCGGCACATACCCGTCTTACATTATACATGAGTGCCCCCCCCCCCCCCCCCCGGGCATAAAGTAAAGACTCACTGGGAACATAATTATGTAGGACTTTTATGTTTAAATTCAAATTTGAATTAACAAGTAATTCAAATTGCACTATTTTATTTGCATTATGTACGTATGAAACTTTGGGTAAATCATCAACGTTTGCAATTTGGTTGATTAGTAGGGAGGGGAGGGCCATTTTTTTCTTCTTCCTGTATGTTTTGTGTGTTTGGTTTTTTATTTGAGGGGGGGGGGGGGGGGGGGGGGGAGTGGTTTCCCCCTTTTTTCTTGCAGTACATCTATCGAGGAATATGCACCTTTGTATGATCTATAATCAACTTCCTTTGCATCCATTAATGACAACCATTTGATTTTTAAAACAACATGCAATCTCTGTAGGCCTTGAGTGTGACTGCATGCATGTATTTATTTATTTTATTTTATTATTTTATTATTATTATTATTGTGTTTTTTTTTTTTGGGGGGGGGGGGGTGGACCAGTCCTGGCCCCCGTTGCAGAAAGAGATACAATCGATTGTAAGTTACAAGTGAGTGGTCAGAAAATGTATGTGTTTCATCCAATCAGATTTGCGCATTTAGAACACATGATCTGACTTGCAGTTAATCATAACAATTACAATCAATTGTTTCTCTTTCATCAGTTTGCCTCTCAAGAAGATTCTTCTAGGATCGAAAACTGAGGCCCGCTATATCGACCCTTATTTTATTACACAATTTAATATTGTAGTAATTTTCGCCAGTGTTTTTCATCATTTTCTCTTTATAGATTCGAGTGAAGGTGCACATGATGGCTTCTGTGCTGGTGTGGTGTCCTTATCTGACTTCTCACCCAGCTTCAATTTCACGACGCCATTGTATCATCACCCATCCTCCCTGCCCTTGTTCCTCGAAAGCACCATGTACTTTCAGAGTCCACTGGGAGAGGAGGTGCAGCTCAGCGTGCTGGACTTGAACACGACAAACGAGAACGTCTTCCTCTACAATCACCCAACATCCAGGTCTAATCTCATCTCCGAGTTGTCTGGTCACGTGGAGACCGGGGCAACTGTGTACTCTTCCAATGGTGGCGTCACCTTGTTTTATGATGACGCTAGCACCGGAGGAAACGGCCCAGGTTTTTATGCCGAAGCTATGATTCTAGGTAACATATTAAAACAAATTGGGGCTATAGTGTAAAAAGTGTACCCATGCATGCATGGCCCCAAAATGAGCACAACCATAGCTACCAAATCTAACAATTCTCCACCAAATCTAACATATAACCACTTAATTTAGGGTTACAGTTTGGTTTAAGGTTAGTTTTTTTGGGCCATGGTTATACTTATATACACTAGCGCCCAACAATCCAACGGATATTAATACTCTGAAACCATTAGTATTGTGACATATGACTCGCCAAGGGCGGGGTGATTTGTTTGTTTTGTGAAGTGCTACATGCACGTCCCTCAGAAACCTGAATATTGGCATCTTTTCTCTCATTATCCTCCTGAAAATCACAATATTGGGAGTGTTTTTTCATCTGTGGGAAGAGATCTAATGATGCCAGGTTTTGGGAATAGGGAGGAAGCAGCAACAACCCCATCCGCAGTCAATGGCTTTTGCAGGGTCACCCTGCTCTTGTGAGCAGGCACATGCATTGCCCTATCAGCACATATGCCTCTCATCACCTTGCATTGCTTCAATTCCCAAGTAATTTTTAATGAACATGGCAACATGGTCGGCCAGTCTAGAACAAGACAGAATGACCTGGCTTTGCATCACTGACCATGTGAATGATACAACATTGCATACACAACAGTAGATAACCCAACTTCCTGCTCCTTCAAGGTCGGGCTATGAACTTATTTATAACGCCCCTCGTATACAATGTAGGCCCAAATTTTCATCAGTGGCACCAGTTTACAGGCAGAAATTACTAGTAACTATTTTAACCACGTTGCCATTAATAAATATTTGTTTGAGTGGCAAACTTGATTATGTAGACATATACATTTATAGTAATAACTACCAGGCTTGTAGATTCACCATAATTAATGAAAGATAGATGTACATGCACATGCTCTGTGGCGGGACCACATGCATATCCGTTGGAGATGCATTAATTTAATTTATTTTTATCTACCAATTGAACACTGTCTTACGTTTTGCAAACTCAACAGATTCACAGGAAACTACGGAAGATTCCTTCTGCGGTGGGACCATTGCCTTGACCGAATCACGACCAAGCTTTACATTTTCAACCCCTTGCTTCGATAACCCTACAAGCTTTGACGTCGTCGCTGATTGCTGGATGTACATCTCTTGTCCACTAGGGAAACGGATCCAATTGACCTTCAAGAGTTTAGAGACAACTTCAAACGAGCATGTCATTGTCTACGACTACCCATCATCTACGTCATCTAGCTATCAGGTTGCTTATCTATATGGTACCTTAAATACCAGCGTTACGGTCTACTCAACCACAAATGGCCTGACTCTTCGCTACGATGACATCAGTTCACGCTACAACGGACCAGGATTCCTAGCTGAAGCTCACATTATTGGTAGGAAAACTATATCATACCTTTTTAACCTGTTCCCTTCGAAATTCTGAAATCTCCATAGACTTTGTACACAACCTGCCCTGCTCCCGTAGTCAAGGGGTTAAATTACACGGCCAACCCATTAAATGACATTTATATCACATTCAATTCAAATATCCTTTTTGGTCAATATTTCAACCTGAGTTTGTATTTAATAACAGAAACGGTCATGTTTCCAACTGAGACCCGCCCCATAAAATTTGCGATTTTGGATTTTGCTGCTCACATAAATACAATCACAGCATGTTTGTATTTATACTATTGTATGTTCACAAAGATAATTGTATTACTAGTATTATATACTTTGTACACTCACCAACGTTTTGTCTTCTTTTTGTTTCAGATGAGGTGTTCTCTGAATATCCTGAGTTTTGTGGCGGTACGATTGACTTGACCGATTCCGAGCCTGCTGTCATGTTTTGGACACCCCAGTATTACAAGCCATCCACAGATGACTTCCATATGGACTGCCGACAGTATATCTCAAGCCCTCTTGGGAAGCAAGTTCGACTGACTTTTCTTGACATTCAGACCAGAGAATATGAGAAGATCTCTGTTTATGATCATCCAACGTCAACCTCCAACTTGGTCTCTTATCTCTATGGGACTATTAATTCCAATGTAACCGTTCTATCATCTAATGGTGGTTTGACAATTAATTTTGATGATTCCAGTTCTTCCTACAACAGACCAGGATTTCGTGCCCTTGTGGAAATTGTTGGTAAAAATACTCACATATTTGTCTTTTTTTGTATTTGTTGTAAATCAGTGAAAGTATAATCAAGCTTTAGATCACACAATGAAGAGAGATGCATTTTACTGTATGTAAAATGATTATATTTACCCTGACTGAAACATAAGGAAAGTTAGTTTTTTGTATGCATACAAATTGATCAAACTTGTCCAATCGATTCTTCATTTTTATTGTCAAATTTAGGATCACATTTAGGATCATATCACATAGATCCCCAATCTGAACTCCTTATTTCCTATGCTTAAGGTTTTAGAGCTTGTCTTTCTATTGCATATTGGTCACTTTATAGCTCTCCGTTATTTGTTATAGACTGTCTAACACATTTGCATCCACCAAACCGGGTGGGAAATAGAAACTTGTCCATTGAAAGTTTAAAAGGAAGGTATTACAAGAAAAATCAGAGGTTTATTAAATAAATTATACATAAATTTGTACACACATCTATACTAGACGTTAAGAGTAACGGCCGAGTTTGATTTAGTTGTTTACCGCCCTGATCGCTTAGCTAGATCCATAGATGCACATACTATGTAGATGTACCATACTGTACCCTGGTACGCTATATACATGTAGGTAGGTAGCTAGGTAGCTATAGCGCTAGCTGACCCAGGACAACCCATCAGCTGGTCGATCAGGTGTGTGTGCAGCGCACACGATGACGATGTAGCTAAAGCAAATTGCAGTATCCCAGGTGAAATTTTCACATGGTAATTTCTTGCCAAGTTAAAGAACTTTGATATCCTTAAAGACCGTCTTCATAGGCCTTGTTAGGCAGTAGCTCTCGAGATGTCTTCCAGAGAGGGAGAAGAGGGTATCACGGAGGTCAGACAGTGAGAAGAAGAAATTGAAGAGGGAGAGGCAGGATAAATACTTGGCCAAAAAATATAAATTGTCAGTACAAACATTTTTCCCTCTTCTGTTGCAGATTCGTACAATCCAGAACACATAGATGATTTCTGTGGAGGCGTCATAGACTTGACAGACAATCGCCCAAGCATCACCTTGGCAACGCCGCTGTACAACCACCCATCATTGGAAGATGTTTTCTTGGAATGTTACATGCACCTGACGTCTCCCCTGGGGAGGAACATCCGTCTCAACGTGCTCAATGTCGAGACGGTCGGCGAGGAGGTGGAGTTCTACGATCACCCTACATCGACGTCCAGCAGCTATCTTATTTCTCGCATCTCAGGACGTTTGAACTCTAGTGCTGTCATGTATCCGTCTTCGGGGGCCATGACTGTCTTTTATGATGACAACAGTTCCGGCGGAAATGGGCGTGGTTTGCTGATGGAAGCTCAGCTCATCGGTAGGTTGCCTTGGTTTCTGTAAGGTAACAATATTTTACCATTATCCCATGGAATATCATTTGATTTCGGTAAATCAAATACACTTTCAAATTCCTTGAAGACTATACACTCTGAAAATATTTGGACAAATCACAAATGGGTTTAGTTTACTAATATTAAGGGGGTGCTTTAAAATAGTGATTAAAACTTGTACGCTTCCAATTAAATTCCACAACTGATTCTGATTCTGTTTTGTTTATGTATTTGTGTTCAGATGAATCACCGTCATCTGTGGAGGAAGGTTTGTGTGGGGGCACTCTCTCTCTGAGCGATACCAGAAGAAACGTGACTTTTTCTTCGCCTCTTTATCCGTACCCATCATCGATGGGGGTGCAAGTGGATTGCTGGCTGCATCTTGTTGGACCTTCCACAGGAAAGGTCAGTGAAAAACTACATGCCTTGCATGGGATTATATATTAAATATTTATAGCTCTAGAAATGTTTAGAAAGCTCCAAGAATCAAAGAAGGGCCCTCAATTTCTGAAATGGTCCCCTAAATTACATAATGTATCATAATAATAATAAACAGTTCTTACATGGCGCATATATTATCATACAAAGGTTAGAGTCTCTATGCGCGTATAAAGAAAGGGGATATAGGATGAATACAGAGCTAGATTAGAGACAAAGAGAGGGAGATTCTAACATGCTGGAACTATAGCCCCAAAATCTGATCTAAAGATCCTCCAAAACTCTTGAATTAGGAATGCAGCCATTAATTCATGGATAGTTTATTAATTTTCATTAATTTTATTCATTTACATTCATTTACAATAACTTGTTGTGTTGTGTACTCTTGAGACAGGTGAAGCTAACGTTCCTCGATATGGAGACGGTGATGAGTACATACATGACAATCTATGAACACCCTTCATCGATGTCGACGAGCTACAAAGTTGGCTACATGTACGGCACTCTGCATTCTCCAGTGTCGTTTGTGTCGGCGTACCAAGGATTCACTGTGGTTATTGATGATTCTGGCGCAAACAATGGACCAGGGTTCCTGGCTCAGTTCTCTGTCTCAGGTATGCATCACCCGGCCTGCTTTGAATTTGTTTTGATATGTTTGGGCTAACATAACGCTGCCCCACATACAAATTTGTATTGGTTTAACAGCCTTCTGCTGTTTTCAATAGATTAACTGCTGTGCAACAGGATTTGATTTTACAAATGATGAACAAAAAGTTTCCCAAATTCATTTCTGTCTTAATTTAACTCTGATGGGAATAATTCCCATTAACTTGAAGATCGAATTAAGTGCAAACATTGTGTTCGTTGATTTGGAGGCATTCTTTTAAAAGTAACATGAACCTATTGAAGCCCATTAAATCTTTACTGTCATGCGTGGGTACTTAGCTAGTGTACACCTTGGATCGCAAGGATTTTGAAGCCTAGTTTGCGTGCGCTGCATAGCAGTGAGCCAGTGTGCATTATGCGCCATGCACAAGGTGTTTGCCAGATGCACAGCACATCTGATGAACGAATCTGAACCACCTCTAAAGGGATCTGGTATATTCCACATTGCCAAAATTCACACAACTACCAGTAGAACTCTAGTGTTTCTCACGTAGTAGAAGCATGGAACCGCTGGTTTTGATTTTCCAAATTTCTCTTCAGTTGTAAAGACATGTATAATTGAAGTGTTCAGATTTATGATTATCCAGCAGATAATTTTAACTGTACAAAGTCAGGGCAAAGAGTTAGTGAATGTCACTTTGAATTTTCACTCATCACTCGGTCATATGACATTCATTTACCATGAAATTTTCGCACATCACTCAATGGATTATCAGATCACAGAAGTACACATTTCATCAACACTTTGATTGTTTTTTAATGCTTCTACCTTCTTGTCTTGAACCCAGCCCAGGGTGTCACAAGTGCCTCTTTATTGCAGTTGAGATTATTTTCCTATACTAACGCAAA
Source organism: Echinarachnius parma (assembly GCA_037951105.1). Lineage (NCBI taxonomy): Eukaryota > Metazoa > Echinodermata > Echinoidea > Clypeasteroida > Echinarachniidae > Echinarachnius > Echinarachnius parma. Next base: position 195,214 of record JBAMJV010001147.1, on the reverse strand, counting down.
TAAAAGATGATAATCATATTTGACATACAGTATTAGTATTTTAAACAAGTGGGATACCATGTATTTCCAATTTTCCTTACAAATAAAGCTGTATTTATTTTGATAACTTACTTATATCTCTGTACAGATGAGACGGTATCATCTATAAGTGGACTCTTTGGTGGAACTCTGTCTCTGACGGAAGAAACGCTGACCGTTACGTTCACCACTCCACTCTACTATGAGCCCTCCACCACTGCTGGCGTGGTCACGGACGGGTGGTTGCACATCAACTGTCCAGTGGGGAAGCAAGTCCAGCTGACCGTGTTCGACTTGGAGACAACTTCGTCTGAGAGTATTAGAATTTATGACTCTCCTACATCATCGTCATACCAAGTCTCCTACCTGTATGGTACCTTGAATGCGAGCATCGTTGTGCTCTCCTCTCGAGGCGGCCTCACGATATATTACGACGATTCTAGTTCATCCTGGAATGGACGCGGTTTCCGCGCAGAAGCCAAATTGTTTGGTAGGTATGCAGGATTGAGCATTTCATAGTTTTTCATACAGTTTTCATAGCATTTCAAATGCACGGAGGATTGTTATCCTTCGGGTTATGGCAGGTTTAAAGGTAAAGGCCAGTTTTGGAAACGCCCCCATCTCTTATTACCAATAATGTGAAAGAATATAATTGTACTAATATAGGATTATCCAAATTTGGCCAAGAAACCGCCTACTAATTGATATATTTGCAAAATTATAACTTGATCTGCTGCAGATAGAGATCGCCAACTCCGGAATCGCCCATACGCTACGTACAATGACCACGTGCGAGTACACGAGGTGTTCGTTGTTACGGGCTTGTCCCCAGCTTGTCGATATCTCCCCCAGCGCTAGCGGCGTGGACAGGTCCGAACTGGCGGTGGATTTATAAATTTCACAGGCGGATATTGGATTTCTTCCGATATTTCTGTATTTAACGATGCTTAGGTTCCGATTTTAACACACAAGCCCTATTTCAATACTTATTCAACAATAATGATCAATATAGATGTATTCGGCTTCTTTCCCAAAACTGGAATTCATCTTTAAAATAGCTGCTAAACTTCACAAAATATTGAAATGGGTTTCAGGGTAAACAACCATCAGATTGGCTTTCTAAATCGTTTGGTAGAGCATGCACTGGTCTAGCAACCAGAGGTCTCGGGTATGAATTCCGGAGAAACCTTATTTTCTTTGCACATTTTTCATTTATATTTGATTGCAGGTGGCCGGGGGTACATATATTTCCAATTTTCCTTACAAAATAAAGCTGGATTTATTTTGATAACTTTAATATTTATATCTCTGTGCAGATGAGACAGTATCATCTATAAGTGGACTCTTTGGCGGAACTCTGTCTCTTACGGAAGAAACGCCGACCGTTACGTTCACCACTCCACTCTACTATGAGCCCTCCACCACTGCTGGCGTGGTCACGGACGGGTGGTTGCACATCAGTAGTCCAGTTGGGAAGCAAGTCCAGCTGACAGTGTTCGACTTGGAGACAACTTCGTCTGAGAGAATTACAATTTCCGACTCTCCTACATCAACGTCATACCAAGTCTCCTACCTGTATGGTACCTTGAATGCGAGCATCGTTGTGCTCTCCTCTCGAGGCGGCCTCACGATATATTACGACGATTCTAGTTCATCCTGGAATGGACGCGGTTTCCGCGCAGAAGCCAAATTGTTTGGTAGGTATGCAGGATTGAGCATTTCATAGTTTTTCATACAGTTTTCATAGCATTTCAAATGCACGGAGGATTGTTATCCTTCGGGTTATGGCAGGTTTAAAGGTAAAGGCCAGTTTTGGAAACGCCCCCCTCTCTTATTACCAATAATGTGAAAGAATATAATTGTACTAATATAGGATTATCCAAATTTGGCCAAGAAACCGCCTACTAATTGATATATTTGCAAAATTATAACTTGATCTGCTGCAGATAGAGATCGCCAACTCCGGAATCGCCCATACGCTACGTACAATGACCACGTGCGAGTACACGAGGTGTTCGTTGTTACGGGCTTGTCCCCAGCTTGTCGATATCTCCCCCAGCGCTAGCGGCGTGGACAGGTCCGAACTGGCGGTGGATTTATAAATTTCACAGGCGGATATTGGATTTCTTCCGATATTTCTGTATTTAACGATGCTTAGGTTCCGATTTTAACACACAAGCCCTATTTCAATACTTATTCAACAATAATGATCAATATAGATGTATTCGGCTTCTTTCCCAAAACTGGAATTCATCTTTAAAATAGCTGCTAAACTTCACAAAATATTGAAATGGGTTTCAGGGTAAACAACCATCAGATTGGCTTTCTAAATCGTTTGGTAGAGCATGCACTGGTCTAGCAACCAGAGGTCTCGGGTATGAATTCCGGAGAAACCTTATTTTCTTTGCACATTTTTCATTTATATTTGATTGCAGGTGGCCGGGGGTACATATATTTCCAATTTTCCTTACAAAATAAAGCTGGATTTATTTTGATAACTTTAATATTTATATCTCTGTGCAGATGAGACAGTATCATCTATAAGTGGACTCTTTGGCGGAACTCTGTCTCTTACGGAAGAAACGCCGACCGTTACGTTCACCACTCCACTCTACTATGAGCCCTCCACCACTGCTGGCGTGGTCACGGACGGGTGGTTGCACATCAGTAGTCCAGTTGGGAAGCAAGTCCAGCTGACAGTGTTCGACTTGGAGACAACTTCGTCTGAGAGAATTACAATTTCCGACTCTCCTACATCAACGTCGTACCAAGTCTCCTACCTGTATGGTACATTGAATGCTAGCATCGTTGTGCTCTCTTCTCGAGGCGGCCTCACGATATATTACGACGATTCAAGTTCATCCTGGAATGGACGCGGTTTCCGCGCAGAAGCCAAATTGTTTGGTAGGGATGCATGATTGAGCATTTCATAGCTATACATGTAATGCACGAAGGATTGTTATCCTTCAGGTCTGTGTCGGGTTTAAATATAGCTGCTGATTTTTACAAACATTGTAATGGGTTTGAGGGATGAACTACCGTCAGATGGGCTTTAATAGCCGTTGGAGCACTGGGCAAAAAATCTAAAGGTCTTGGGTCAGAGTTCCAGGGAAACCCTATTTTCTGTGTCCTATTTCATTTTTATTTTATATTTACTGGTTAGTTTCTCTCTGTTTGAAATTATTGTTTTATATTGTGTACAAGAAAAATCCATATAATTTACTTTTGATATTAAAGAGCTATGATCCTCAAGGGAATATCGCTATATAAATATTAAACTGTTATTATTATTTATTATTGTTTATTTTACATACATGTACATACATGTATGGTGGAAAATGTGGAAATTGATTATATCAATAAATAAAATAAAATCTTTACAAATTCTCAATATTTTCTCTTCATCAACAGTCTGATTAACTTTACCACACTACATCTTTTGTCTTTTCTTTTTTGATTGTCATTTGTTTTGATTTTTGTTTTTAACTGCAGATGTGATACCATCAACCATCGAGGGCTTTTGCGGTGGCGTCCTCCCTCTCAGCGACTCGGTCCAGAGTGTGACCTTAGCCTCTCCGACATACCAGCAGCAATTTCCGTCCCCTCTCCTAATGGACTGCACGATGTACTTCACCTCTCCTGCTGGTCGGCAGCTTCTTTTGACCATGCTGGACGTCGACACGCTCAGCGAGGACATCGACATCTACGACTACCCCACCTCGGCATCCTACCAAGTGGCAAGTCTTACTGGCAGCGTCGGGCGAAACACGAGCGTGCTGTCCTCACGTGGTGGTTTTACAGTACGGTACGACGACAACAGTTACAACCCCAACGGTCGCGGCTTCCGTGCTGTCATTCACATTCAAGGTATAGTTGTGATTGTTTTATCAGTTTTAGATAAATATTTATTGAAAAGCAAACTTTTCACTGCAAATCACAGGCTTTTCTATATTTGTTTATTAATTTGTATATAAAGAAACAAAATATAAAGATGGTATTATTGCAGATTTTTTCTCCATACCGAATCAGTGACATTTTTAAAGATTTTAAAGATGTATGACTCTTTTAAAGCTATAAGGGGAAAAACTTCCCCTTCCCTCTATAACCAAAGCCCAGTGACGTCATTATGACTGTCAGTCGTAGTAGAGTATATCAGTCAAACCTACTAATGCGACCACCTGCTCATAACGACCGCTCTCTGGCCCCCCCCCCCCCCCCCCGTGAAAAGTCATGTGTTAAGCGACCTGCGTAATGCGACCACCTGCCTAACGTGACCAGCGACCACCCCATTTGGGTCCCGACAGCTTATAAATCTGTGTATAGCGACCACAAAGTTAGTGCTTAAGCGACCAAGACATCAAATCGGTCGCCTCTAGTCGCTCAAGGCTCCGATTCTGAACATGTCAATGCATAAAACAAACTCTTAAAATGACAATGAACTTCAGACAGATGCTTCGACACCAAGTTCTTCTGAATCATAAACAAAGAGTATTCATGTCATCCAGTACCTTATACTGATAAAGAAATGTGTCGAACAAATGCTCTTCACGCAACATCACAACATAATTTGAAATCTAACAAATATTTTAATCGCCGAGGTGATAGTGTGTAATTCTCACTCTGTTTAATAATAATCTGTGCACTTGTTTTTTTGTTGTTTTTTTTTTGGACACCCTGTATTTTTTTTTAAGACCCTGAAGTGCTGTTGGAATGCTTATACCAGTGGTCTAGGGCATGCCAATAGCTTAATGTTGAATGTAGCATTCATCAACATCATTTTCTCACATAAAGATAGTGGTTAGTACACAAATTGCACATTTATTGAGCAGTAACACTGGTGCTCATAAATATTCATATAAATATTCATGAATATTCATGAGCACCAATACTCACTAAATATAATGCAATTTTCTAAATTTACTAACAACTATTTTTAATTATGAGCAAAATTTATAACCACTGGTTAGAAAATTGCATATTTAATTAGTACTGCTGCTCACGAATGTATGAATATTCATTAGCAGCAGTATTACTGCTCAATAAACTTGCAATTTTTACATCTGTAACCAATATTTTTTGTGTGAGAAAAAGGTATATCTTGCTGAATGCTACAACTGACAGCAAGCTCTTATCATGCCCTAAACCATGTGTATACCTGTGTATAAGACGCACCCCCCACTTTGAAATTTTTCCGACGGAAAAAAAGTGAGTCTTATACACGGAGTTTTACGGTAAATGAAACCATGGACACGTGCCTGTATACAGATGCCAATTAATTAAACATGTGCATATATGCACAGTATGCGACCATACATTCAAAATAGCCGCCAACCTGTCTTAATGCGACCACCTGTCTATAGCGACCACTTTTCGCCGGTCCCTTGAGCAGTCGCTATAGACAGGTTTGACTCTAGTAGAGTTTAATAGAATATCATGTCCTATTATGAACGTTTTAGAATCATATATCCTTTTTCTGATTAGATTCTCCGATAACATCAAAAGATGGATTTTGTGGCGGCTCTACATCTTTGACCAATTCCAACCCAAGTGTTACCATAACAACGCCGTTCTACAGCGAGGGATCTTCAGGGGGAGTGGTGATGAACTGTTGGTGGTATATCTCGAGCGCAACCAGTTCTGAGGTGGAAATGAGTGTGGAAGATATAAACACCAACAGCGAGATTGTCTATGTCTACGACCATCCATCTTCGATGTCCAGTTCCTACCGGATATTGTCTCTGACACAAGGAACAGTAACAATATTGTCAACAAGACGTGGCTTTGGCATAAAATTGTACGACTCGTCGTCACAGAGCAACGGGCGGGGATTCCTTCTTCGGGCCAAGTTAGAAGGTGTGAATGTGTTTGAAAACAATATTTCCATACACTGGCAGCTCGGAAATGGTCAACGCCCCAAAATAAATTTGCATAAATCCAGTAAATCAACTCTATCGACCAGACTGATTGATCAGTATAATGTACAATCTGAACCATAATATTGTTAAATGCTTAAATGTGAGGAAAATTCTGTGCGCATCGCTGAATGCGGGCCGGAGTTTCAAGGCTTGTTCCACCCATATTCGCTGGCAAGATTTCTCGAGTAAAATTATCAAAGTAACTTAATAATTCTGAAATGAAAAATGCTAAATTGTTGTTTCGTTTGTACAAGTTGGGCTAATATATTTGCTTTTACTTACACAGATATTGCAATAAAGATCGGTCATTTGCATGCATGACAGATCTGTCCGAACACGCTAGGCTCCTGAGGTAATCTGTTTACTTTTTTTAACATTATGGTCGCGGACACAGAGTACTTCAAATTGATGATTCGCTTATTCATACAACAAAAAAAAGGGTCAGAGGCGTGATTTGGTCCGAAGCGTGAGAGTATTGATTGGTGCGGCTGTGTGAGAGTGCGAGCGTGAGCATCCTAGGCTAGGCCAGGCCAGTGTTCCATTCATACTTGCGCGATCCTTGTCTCGTGTTGATGCCTAGTATATATAAATGGGTAGACAGCTTATCCCAGATCAGTGCCAGGCCAGTGCCGAGCCAGTGCTATAGACGAAAGTATGAATGGGATGCTAGAGTCTCTGGATTTATACATGATGATTGGTTTATTGCTTCTCTTTATTCTGTAGGTACCCAAGATGATACCACCCCTGCTACTGGTATTGCTTCAACTACTCCTTGGGAAAGTATGCTATATTCTATTTATTATTTGATATTCAATATTCTCAATATTCAATGTTAATTGGGTTTTTTTTTTAGTTCAAAGGGAATTAACACTCAAAACACTCGATGAAATAAAAGTATTATTTTTAAAAAAATGTAAAATAAAATCCCGTTAATATTGGGACCTGTTGAATAAATTATTCTTAGATCAAGATCCCTTTTAATACATGTAGTGATATATAAATAACTACAAGGTAGTACACGTAGGCGGTTCACTCCAACTGCACATAATAATACAGTGGGGGAAGGGAACATCACAGAATGTTAACCCGTTGCTTACGGGAACCGGGTGGGCTATGTACAAAGTCTATGGGGATTTCAGATTCTCGAAGTGAACGGGTTAAATGAAATCTAGGGAGGATTTTAAGTAGAGAGAAGTATTCGAGGGACTAAATTGACCTGAAAAATAAAGCTAATGTCTGTTTAATATGTTATACATGTATGACTACTTATTACTTGGTACGAAAGCTACACATCTTTAGCCCTCCTTAATAAGGAAAAAATAGTTTCAATGGGTTGAATTTGCATATTATGCATATACATGTATATCAAATTCTACAATAATATAATGAGCCCAAGATCTTATTAATTGTATTAACTTCTTTTACATATAACTAAGATTGATCTTTTATCTTAACTACAAACTTCATCAAATATTCCTATATATTGCATACAATTTTCCACACAAACAGCTAAAAACGGCACTACATTGCAGACAAGTCCAAAGGCACCTTCACCCTTCACCACTACAGCTGTTTCTCAAAATGGAACATGTGAGTATTTTCCCCCTCCACAGGGCATGCATTTATTAGCCGTATACAAAATACATATTTTATTTGTCATTTATATCTAAATATCGTTTGTCAATTGTACAATTTGCCTTTTAACCCTTGTCTTACAAAATTCTGACATTTTTGCTCACTGTTACATAAGTCTTGTGACATCTTCTATTTTCTTTTGGTGAAATAATGCATGTATCAACTGTTCTGACTGACCACTATCATGGCTGCCTTGTTTTTTTAACGGTACCGCATGAAACGTCTTCTGAGCACATCCGAGCGTGCGCACTAAAAAAAGTGGGTTATGTCAACCACTGATGTTGAATCTGCTGCTATGTCGGTGGTTACGTAACCCGCTTTTGTTAGTGCCAATCAAATGACGTCTTATGTGGTACAGTTGTAAAACGTGGCAGCTAGCCTCCAGTGGGCAATCAAAACAGATGATAGTGGTTTCAAAAACATTGCTTTATTGCCATTATTATTGATACCTAAGTGGAAATATATGACGAAGTGACAGGAATTATGCACTTATCAGTAACAAACAGTAAGCAAAAATGCCAGTATTTTGGCTTCCCTTTTACTGCTTACATGTAATTATAGTTCTGTATCATAATCGCTGATAGAAAGCTATTTTCAGCATAACAATGAGACGATCAAAAAATAGCCACTTACTATCCATGAGTTACAGACCATTTCAAGCCCTCTCTTTATAAACGACGTGTTGTGAAAAAATACACCTTCTGTTAGAAAGGCGATTTCATGGATTCCAGATTACTGTTTAACAATTCACTTTGATGTATCAAATTCCAAAAATTATTCATATTTTTACACCTTTATTAATAGCTCAAACTGTGCCCAGCTATACGGTCCACACAACTCCCCAGCCTTATCCTTCCAAAGGACCAGGTATGTACAGTGTCTATGACATATTATACATGGAGGTGTTGTACGGCACGATCGGATAAGCGCTTGGCTTCAAAACCACAGGAGCCGCGTTTGAAAACCTATCGATGCCCATGGCACTTGAGCCCTTAAGCAAGGCACTTAATCCACATTGCTGCTCTCCACCCAGGTGTATACATGGGTACTCTGTCAAATTGAGGATATTATGCATGTAAAGCATGAGGGCATGTTAATGAAGCACATGCTATAATGTTCCCCAGGGAGTGGAGAGAGTGCACAATAAGTGCTGGATTGAATGTATGTGTGTATCCGATGGTGAGGTTATAATATTAGATGCAGGTCCCTCTGGGGAACAGTTTAAAATCACTGAAGGGGCAAACCTGTAATAAAACTAATAAAGAATTTTCTTCCATAACAATTTCAAATTATCATATCAACATTGTTGTATTTAGATTGTGAGGATTGGCAAACATTTAACAAATTCGTATTTTGATCATTATTATCAATATTTGTTTATTTTATTTACATTATTAACCCGTTGCTTACGGGAACCAGGTGGAGTATGTACAAAGTCTAGGGGAATGTTAGAATCTCGAAGGAAATGGGCTAAATTTTCAAGGTTGTCAGTATTATATTCTATACCAGTAATTCATTTTTACTAGTCTAGATTTCTTTATTTATGCCTGTTAAAGAACAAAAACTATAATTATAATCATCATTTTTCTTTTTGTCTTTGTCACAGACCCGGACTCGGAGGGCATCATCCTTACATGCACGGACACGCAGATGATTGTTGATATCCCAAAGTCACTGCTTAACGATGACGTGCAAGGGAACCGCTCCCGATTTGCCAATGACCCCGACGCCGACAACCGGGACTGCTGGGGCGTGGATACGCGGAACGCAGGGTCGATGGACATCATTCGCCTCACTACCAACCTTACAGCCTGTGGCACATTAATGACGGTTCGTTTAGTATTCTTGGATTTTACTCTTTTTTGTGGGTAGTTTCACACTCTAATAATAAATTTATAATAAACTTTGTTATAGCGACGTACCCGATATAGCGAGGCTATTTATACACAGGTTCAGGTTTTGTGTATTTTATTATTTTCAAGCCCTGATTCACCAAGATGTCTGATATAAAAGATAAATTCAATGGCCCTTGCAGGTGCTCGGTATAACGAGGTTTCACTGTATAATTGCAGACGGTATGATATCCTTCCCTTTCCTGTTTTTTGTATTTGCAGGAGACTGATGATGAAGAGGTCTACACCAATCGCGTGATCAACAACGACGCTGGATCGAATCTCTTCACCTACAAGCACACCATCGATATTCCCGTCTCGTGCTGGTACAACCGCACCCACCGCGTGGGCTCCCGTCACTACCAGGTCACCGACTACGTGATTGACGACAGCATATCCGAGGAGGGCCAGTATTCTTTTGACTTTGACATCTACAGCGACGGGACGTTTGAGCACGCGCTGACTGAATACCCGCTGCCTGTCGAGCTGGACAACAAACTCCATCTGGCCGCCTCGGTGCTTTCGCTGGATGGTACCATCGACCTCTCCATCCAATCCTGCAGGGCCACGCCCACTTTCAGCTACGAGAACCAAGTCAATTACGTCTTCATTGACAATGGGTAAGTAATGGGTTTAATGAAGTCAGCCAGACATTTTTGCAATTATAAACTTTGTTAATTGTAAAGTGGAGGTATATTTTATTTCATATTATAATATATACTTTCCTGTTAATTAGCTGTCTGTATAGCATTTTTCTCATTGCAATTGGGAATTGTCTATTAAAACTACTTGAACTTTTTTCCTTGAGACTCCCGTTTCATTTTACATCACAGACTTACATGAACAAAAAAAGAATTATATGAAAACAATGTAATGTAGCCTAGCAAGACTTGAACACAAACAAATTAAGAATTGAAAACCATGATATAATGCATTTTGCATATTTAAAAAACAGTTATACACTTATCAATTGTATGACGCACCTCATGACCCCCGGGAATGGTGCGTCATTGGTCCTATGTGAGTCGGATTTCGGTATACCATGACACACCCCTGTGTCAAAGTGTTGACGGACCATTCAACTACAATGACAGTACATACGATCACTTTTATGATGCACCATCTCTTGATTTTGATGAACCATGATGAGTAAACTGACTGACAATGACGCACCCCTTCGTCATGATGTGACGGACCAAGGGTTGCCTTGACGGTACCTGCGTCAATGTTGCGGTAAATGACCCAACCATGACGCACCATTCCTGGGGGTCATGAGGTGCGTCATACAATTGATAAGTGTATTATTGTACAGTCGTGTAAATTAAATACATATTAAAGATCACTTTGCGTTTTATACAGATGCTCAGTTGACACCGCTAAAGTAAACCTGACTCACCTGGCACACAATCGCGTTGGTGTTGAGATGCATGCATTCAGATTCATCGGTGAAGGCGATTATGTGAGTTCAAACTAATGGTCTATTAATAGCGCATTTCTGCCAGATGGTATTATAAAGGGGTCTAGTAATATTACCAAATCCACAAATATTACTTGATGGTTCTCTCATACCTTGTTGTGTTTGTATCACCATTGGAAGCATGGAACAGGTTTCGTTTTTTTTTATTTTAAGTTTCCCTTTTGTTAAAAAGATATTTACATACGTTTGAAGTGTTTTGATGTTTAATTATTCACTTGAAAGTTAAAGTCAGTGCAATGAGTTTAGCGAATCACTTTACATTTTTACTCATCACTTTGCAATATGTAGTATCCATTTCCTGGGAAATTTGTATACTTTACTTGGTGGACATATCAGATTGCAACAATACCCATTTCATCAACCATTTATCATTTGTTGCACATGTCAGCAAAGTTACAGTGTCCCTTTAACTCCTTCGAGTGCCAATGTCGCAAACTTTCACAACGAAATGCACATAACTCCCATTGAGGTATTATATCTGCGGCAAGTAATTCCATTTTGTCAACACCCAGTTCATCTAGTTTCCATGTGATAATTGAATAGCTTGGTCATTGTAATTGTATTTAATGATTATCAGCAAGAGCATTCTGCCTACCACCATTTGGTTTATTAAAGCAAACATTTGATTCATGCTAATGCAAGAGTCACACCGCCAAAGCGAATCAAAACCGACACCAGACCAAACTTAAGTACATATTTCTGCTTTCCGGGCACCAAGAAAAGCCCGAACTGGTGTTAGCAGTCACACCAAAAGAGACCGACAATTCCGATACCACGCCAACACCAAACCGTCAGCACCCCGAAACGTCCCCAAATTTGTTCGGTCTGGTGGCGGTTTGAGTACGGTTTGGCGGTGTTACGTACTGCTACATAACCCCAATAGAGTACTCCCTTCACTAATAGCGCTATCGCAACAACGCGTGCGCGCGAACAATTGAGATAGTACACAGTGCAACGCACTTTCACCGAAGATAGTGAGTGCAATGCACTTTCACCTATAAAGATAGTACACAGTGTAACAAACTTTTCTTCTCCCATCAATGATGGGCGAAACTATGTTTCGTCACATGATTTACTTTTGACCAATCGTAGAGCAAGATTCTTAGTATGTGGAATATTTATAACAAGAAATAACAAGGATTTGGAAACCTTGTATACTAAAGCAGTGGAGAGAGAAAGGAGAGGTTGATGTATACCGCATTGAACATTTGATGATTATAAAAGCGCTATATAAATGAATGAATCCTGATTATCATACTATGGCTCAAACAGATCTGAGAACATGGAAAGAGGCTATAAGGTATAGGGAAGACTGGTGGTAGAGAGTAAAAAGGGATCACAATTCAGAAGAGGTCAAAAGAGAACTGACCCACCTTACACCTTAATAGAGTACTGTATATAGTACCACTTAATACACCTGATTATATAATCCCACTTGTTATGTGTATGTTTGCTACTATGATACAGGTGTACGTCCACTGCACCGTGTTAGTATGCGACGCCAGAGATCCCTTCTCCCTCTGCAACACCGACTGCGTAGGCCCTACACCGCCTGCCTTGCGACAGAGGCGTGACATTGGCAGCGGTGATAATAGTGCACTCAACATTAAACGCTTCACCCGAGGGCCCCTGCACATCCAAAAGCTTCGTAGTGCCGATAACAGCATTCCTCTCTTGGAGCTTAGTGATGGTAAGTATGTGTGTGTGTGTGTGTGTGTGTGTGTGTGTGTGAGAGTGGGTGATGGTGAGTGTGTAAACACCCCAACTGAGGACACAGGTTGGATACCCTACTATTCAACCGAGGACACACGCTGGACACCCTACTATTCAACCGAGGACACACGTTGGACACCCTACTATTCAACCGAGGACACACGTTGGACACCCTACTATTCAACCGAGGACACACGCTGGACACCCTACTATTCAACCGAGGACACACGTTGGACACCCCACTATTCAACCGAGGACACATGTTGGACACCCCACTATTCAACCGAGGACACACGCTGGACACCCCACTATTCAACCGAGGACACACGTTGGACACCCCACTATTCAACCGAGGACACACGTTGGACACCCTACTATTCAACCGAGGACACACGCTGGACACCCTACTATTCAACCGAGGACACACGTTGGACACCCTACTATTCAACCGAGGACACACGCTGGACACCCCACTATTCAACCGAGGACACACGTTGTACACCCTACTATTCAACCGAGGACACACGTTGGACACCCCACTATTCAACCGAGGACACACGTTGGACACCCTACTATTCAACCGAGGACACACGCTGGACACCCCACTATTCAACCGAGGACACACGTTGGACACCCTACTATTCAACCGAGGACACACGTTGGACACCCTACTATTCAACCAAAGACGTTGGAGGTATACCTCCAACTGAGGACTGTCATCTTTTCCCCTGCCTAGTGCAAACGATGCTTGTTTAAATACCATAATTCATAAGAGTGCATGTTAAAAATACAAAAAAAATAACATGCACTGGGTATGTCCATGGTCGGGCAAACAATTTTTGAACCCACTGTGCGTTTCCTCAATTGAATAGTTCTCGGTCGGTTGGGTGTGTGAATTCATGCACATATATATAGGTTCATATTTGTAAAGTGATTCTCCTTGGTCCTTGATTAGTGGCGGTTACAAGTATGTGTGTGTTGTCCGTTGTCTTTATTTTTGTGTCTGTGTGTGCATTCATATCTGTATTTGTGTTTATGTTTGTGAGCATATGCACGTCTATATACTAAGAACATTTCTTTTTGTGGTCTCTGTATATATTGGTCAAACTCATCGTGGTTTATTCCGGAATACAGTGGAACCTCTTTATTATGAGTTCCTTGGGATCCTGAAAATAACATTTGTTCTATCACATATCTCTTTATATCAGGGTTAAAAAAAAAAAACGGATATAAAGAACCGGGACCAGTAAAATTGCCTTGTTTTTTTCAGAGCTCTATATAAAGAGGTCCCACGCTACGTACATGTATTATCATAGTGACTAGTAATAAATATCTTGAACCGATTCTTTTCATGATTTGATATTAGATGGAATGATTGTTGCATAATATTTATTTCCCCTTTCCCTCCTCCCATCCAGGCACTGAGACGCAAGACAGCAAAGGAGTGAGCTTTGCCCTAAGTCCCTTGGTGGTAGCCATGGCAGCCATAGCATCCGTTGTCTTGGTGCTCGTTGTGGGTCTGGTGATGAAGATGGGCAGGGTGAACAAGCTGGCAGCCATCTTGGAGAAGAGGGCCCTCCAGGAGGAGTCAGTTGGTCTCCTCCAGGAGGAAGAGTTCTAATTATAGCCTCACATCCACATTGTAGAAGGTTGTACTTGGGTATGACCAAGTACATGCCATACACACAATTTCCTTATAGCACAGAGTGTGGCAATTCATGTTTGGCAAGTTTGTGATACTTGCCTCCCATGCATTGTCCATGCAGTCTGCTACACACAACATTATGGTAACAACATTATGGTAATGTGTGTATCCGTTCTAATTATTAAAGCCTGTCAGTATAGACCAACACATACCAGGCCCGTAGCCCGTACGCACCCCCCCCCCCCCAAATTCAGAAAGGTCTCGACCATCTAAACCAATGGACTCAGACCCCCCTCCCCTGATTACACAACTTAACCAATTGTTTCGGCCTCAAAATTGTTTAGCGACGGAACCCCACTCCACCCCTCCTGCTTACACGACTCACAACCAGTGGTCTCGACCTCAGCCTCAGCCACGTTCGGTCTTGCACCCCCTTGAACAATCCTGGCTACGGGCCTGCATACTGAAAGACACATTCACACACACAAACAAACACAGATGACAGATGCCACACAAACACACACACACGCACATGCACATTCTCTCTTTCAAAGGATCACACACAGAAAATGCCTCCAGTCAAATGCACACAAGCACAATAATAAAGATCACAGAGATATTGTATTTTTCCACCAGTTGTTCAACATTTAAAAAATAATTATTCACTTCATGTTCAGATTTTATCTCTGTTTTATATATATATATATTTATACATGTAGTTATATTCTTTTTTGACAGTGTGCATTATTTTCTGAAGGTTGGTCAAATTCTTTATCACATTATTCAGAATCTGGTACATATATCTCTAGGATACCCAACTCATGAAAGCTCAGCTTATAAATATACTACTCAAACAAATTTAAGGATCACTTTTTTCTTAACTTGTATTTTTTTCCAAGCTGTGAGTGAGGTCTTATCTAGTCCTTTCATTTTTTGTTTGACTAGATGGTGTCCTCATTGGAATACAAAAATGATGCAAGAGACATTATGCAACAACTGAACCACATGTGCTATTGATTACAGTGTGTTTGAGTACATTCAGGAGTAAAATATGTCATTTTAAAATTGTACACAAAATAAAAAGTGATCCTTTGTCATTTTAAAATTATATACAAAATAAAAAGTGATCCTTAACTTTTTTTGAGTAGCGTAATGGAAAGACAAATTGGGAGGAGAACAAGATAATGATCATATGAGGTCAATTTGCTTCAGGTGGTTAAATAAGCATGTTATATTGTAATGATTTTTAGACAAGTCAATATAGTTCTCTTTTGAAATAGGCTTGGAATTTTTCATAGCTAAATCATTATGTGAGGTAAGCAAAAATTAATAATCCTCTAAATTATGATTTTGTTACGAACAAAATTTTGAGTAGATCAAATTGGTGAGGATCAAGTGTGATTGATATTGTATCAATAGGTGCCATATAAATTGAATCTATTATTATTTTAAAGTGGCAAATGAACTGTTTTGTATTTCATCATGTTTTGATTTTGGATCTTGTCCCATGAGCTGTGAGGCTAATTTGATATTTTGTATGTTCTCAATTTGTTCATAAATGAATTGCTTTTTAATTTATTGTCTGTTTAAATCATTCAAATCATTTAGATGTCCAATTATCAAAATCATTACATATATTCAAATTAATAAAAAAATCAAACTGAACCAAATGATATATATTTGTATGTGTATTTTGATTGGATTGTTCTGCCTGAACATCTTGTAGTTTTGTACCAGATCATATAATTATTACATTGTTAACATTAACCAATACTCAAAATGAGCACAAGCCAAAATAGGCAAGCAATTGAAAGGAATTGTAAATGGTTTTCTTTTTTGGGGGCCACCAGATTTTTAAAAAAGAGTTAATTTCTAGCATTGCATTCTAAACTAGCCCCTTACAAATATGGAGAAATTAAAATATAACTAAGTATGCTTTTGTATACTTATGCTTAAACCCACAATACAAATTTGTTGGTATACTGTAGTCAAACATAAATATCAGAGTTGAATCTATTGCTACTGCAGAAGAGGATCTGACCTGGGGAAATTTTGACTTTTGTGGGTGAAATGAAATAGAAATAAAACAAAGAAAGCAGAACAGACATACATGTACTAGGCTAATAGTCAACTTGCCCTAGTTTGACAGAACTAGTCAAAGTTGACTATCTTAGGCTCAGTCCATTGAGTCTAAATGTACACACTTCACAGAGTACATATCATTGGTTGAGAAAGAAAAGGGCGCTAAGTCACTCTTTGTACTTCTGAGATAATCATGTTGAAAGTTGGGGGCCATTTGCGAGTGCGCCAATGCAGACCACATGAACGCATGCTTTAGAATGGTGATGCGTTTCCAATTATATTTGTTTTCTTTCTGGAAACATATTTTTGTGAACTTGTTGATGGAATGGAATACTAAAGATGTTACCTTTCTTTAATAAGAATATTATTTTTGGGTGGTGGTACCCTTTAACCAAACGTAATTTGATGTTTTTTGTTTGTTGATTGTATGCAGCCACCAGTGGGAGTATTCTAAAAATTATTTCAAGTTAATATTTATTGCATCTACGTCATATCTTTGTCCCTAAAATATATTATACAGTTTCATATTTTAGTGACATAGATATGATGTACATGTAGGTACAATACATTTTAACTTTAGTTTTAACTGTTTTCAGAATACACCCCCAGATTCAAGTTTCAGGCCACTATAATTTGTTTAATCTCCCGATATTTCATCACAAGTAAATCTGTTCCCTGTTCTACATTCGTTATTACGACTTACAATAATTGGAATAAAATAATACACTTTCCTCGAATAAATAATCAAAATTACACTTGTATTGATTATTACTCTCTTCTTGCACAAGGTACATGTATGCCTTATCAAACTTTTATTCCAAGATAAATAAAACAAGATAAAAACCATCTTCCATTGTAAATCTCTAATTAAGTCTGAATACGGCACAATCTTAAATTTAAGACTTGCCTCAATAATTGTCCAGCAATTTTAGCTCCTCCCCTGCACGAATGAAAGGACTTCATCTGACATAGCTTCCACCGACGCCTCTACCACCCCGTTGTGTATTTTTCTGTTCGCAACAGACTTCTCCAGGGACTTGTGTCTTCCAGGCCTGGCCTCGATCCTTGCTAGTTTGTTCAGAAGATTGACCGGGTCGTCCGATTCTCGTCCCCCAAGACTCGCTTGATCGTCCAATTTGATTCCCGCTCTGTCATCCGAGTGTGATGCCACATTTGATTCCAGCGCCCTGTTCCTGGCTAGGTTGACGGAGTCGGAATCCTCGAGCCCGAGTGAGCGGAGGACGTCGGAGGCAAACTAAGTAATGTGTGAACACCTTACGTCAAAAGGATGTTATATGGCCGAGTAATGAGCGAAAACACAAAGTGATATTCACCAAACTCATTGCGATAAATTTGTAGCCTACAGAGTTATGACTATCCAGTGGATAGTTAAAAACCGAACACTTCAATCGTAAATATCTGTCTAACGAAAGGGAAATTCTAAAAACCAAAACATGGTCCATGCTTCTATTGGTAATACGAATACAACAAGGTATGAGAGAACGATTCGATTTCTAATTAAGTTTTGTGGAATTGGTCAATATCCCTTTAATTGGATGGATAAATGACTCCAATGAAATGGGAATAAAGAGTATAAGATCTGGCGATGGAAATTTAATCTGTATGTGTTTGGAATAGATTAAAACCAGCCTGTAGGCCAAAGATTTCCCCCGATATTTCATGTTTGGTACAGGAAGATGTCTGCCATGAACCTGACTTCGCCACTGTTATGTTTGTTTCTTGCCAAAATAATATTAAACAATAAGTTATGGTTTCACTGTAACATTCAAAGCCATTTTAGGGGTCGAATATGAGGATCCATTCATGTTAAACAATGTTCGTTATTGATACAGGATGCCCCCTCCCACACTTATGAGTAGTAATGCATCTTTCACGGTCCCATGTCTGACTATTTTGACTATAATCCCAGCAAACACAAAACGTTTACAGAACGTTTACAAAACGTTTTTATTAGGTTCCATGGGTCTTCGTCTTTAATGAACGTTTACAGAACGTTCTTAAAACGTTTTTAATAGGTTCCATATAGTCTTCGTCTTTAATGAACGTTTACAGAACGTTCTTAAAACGTTCTGCTGGTCCTTGCACTTAAAAGCAAATACATGAAAGGTTTTTTATTGGTTTTTCTAACGTTTAAACAACGTTCTAAAAACGTCCATTTGGAACGTTCTAAAAACGTTTTCAACCTTCCACAAATAAACGTTTTAAAAACGTTTTCACAGAACGTCCAAATAACCAACTTTGAACCTGTTTAGAACGTTCAGAAAACGTCCAATTGTTAGTTGGGAAACAGTCCATGCATTAACAGTTCGCCGTCATGTGAATTGTGATTATTCACTGCGTACATGTGCGCCATGTAGTTTGGTAGCCAGCTAGAATATAGCTAGGGGGAATCGGCCTAGCCCTAGCCTAAGTTCATGCATGGCGCGCCGCTGGCGTTGTTGTTCAAATCAATCTGGCGAAAAATAAAACTCAAAGTCAAATCCTTCTCCGAATCGGTGGTTGGCCTCAATTTCGATTGTTCCATGTCTTCACCGCGGTTTAATGTCTTCATTACCGCTGTTTCTTTACCGCTGCCGCCATGTGAAGCGTGCCTGATGGCATATAATAAGGAGGCATGTTCAACCACGTTATGAGTTATAGGTAGCCATTTTATTCCAACCATATGTTGCTAGGTGACGTCATAAAAGATATACATTTATATACGGTATCGATACATGAATCTCATATCGTAACACTATCCACAAGTTTAGAACATGTTTCTTCTTCTTCTTCTTCTTCTTGGTACTGCAAACAAACTCCGCATGATGCGGATATACAGTTGCAGGCACTTGGTGGGTTTAGGTGTGCGCGCCTAATTGGGGAGCCCGTGGTGGGCCCTCCTAGTGAAATCTAGCATATTCATCTTACTCAAATGTCCTTGAAATGAATGCAACGATGTGGCTTGTCGTGCGTTATTTGGTAAGAGATTCCACTCCGCCAGAGTTCTTGGTATAAATGAATATTTATAGCAGTCCTTCTTGGTTGTGAGTCGTTTGAACGAAAGAGCAGATGACTTTCTTGTTTGGATTCCCCCTGATGAGTCTTGCCGGTATTTGTCTGAGTCAATTTCAGCAGTGTGCTGTATTGATTTGTATAATAGATTGAGTCTGGAGGTAGCCCGGCGATCTTCCAGGGGTTTCCAACCCAGTGTTGATAGCATATTGGAGACGCTACTGGTTCTTCTCCAGTCCTTGTATACGAATCTGGCAGCTCTTCGTTGAACAGCTTCAAGTCTGCTTTTGTGTTCCTCTTTGTATGGGTCCCATACTGATGCAGCGTATTCTAGCTTTGGTCGGACCAACGTCTTGTAAGCTGTCTCTTTCACTTTGCGCGAGCAACTATAGAGGTTTCTCCGAATCAGGCCCAGTACCTTATTTGCCTTGGATGCAGTTGTGTTTATATGGTCTGCCCAGTTCAGTTTGGAGTTAAGCTCTACCCCAAGGTACGAGTGTTTCGCTATTGAGTGAAGGGGTGTTCCATTCATGGTGTATTGTGTTACTTTAACTCTCCGTTTGTGAGTAATGTGCATCACATGGCACTTGTCAATGTTAAATTTCATCTGCCATTTTGCCTCCCAGGCGCACAAACGGTTAATATCCTGCTGTAGTGCCGTATTGTCAGCATCGGATTGGATCTCTCGGTATATAATGCAGTCGTCCGCGAACAGTCGCACTTGGGAGTCGACTCCCTTTGGTAAATCGTTAATGTATAATATAAATAGTAGTGGACCCAGAACAGTACCCTGTGGAACTCCTGATTGTACGTCCACGTGTTCGGATGAAGCCCCTTCCAGTACGACAGATTGCGTCCTCCTTGTCAGAAAGTTATTTATCCAGGTGTGTATAGATCCTGTTATCCCTGCTTGGTTCAGCTTCAGAAGAAGCCTCTGATGGGGGACTGTATCAAACGCCTTGCTGAAGTCTGTGATGACGACGTCTGCTTGTCCTTGACGATCTAAGATTTCGGCGATGTTTACTAGTTTGTTTAGGCTTGTCTGCCAGCCAGGCATTATTATCAACAACAAAAAAGGTTGAAAGGATTAAGAGATTTGTGTCTGAATGACCTAACTGACAATGGGGTCTGCAATCACTTTCCTAGTCAATAGCTTTGTTACATTCCGTCACAAAGGGTCAAAGCAAAGAATGTACAGGTCTGCAGGGCAGAGCAATGTGCACTTCTCTCTCTGAAACCAGCATTGTCTGATCTAAATATAAGATTTAAAATGTAGTCCAGTCAATATAGGGTCTTGACCTCGGCAAAATTGCAACATGGGAATTTTCTTCTGAATTCTGTTCAGGAAACTTCCCTGACCAACATAATAACTGGAAACTGTTCAGACGTTTTGTAAAAGAGGGACTGTCCCTTTTAATACAAATACAACAAGGTATGCAGGAACTGCTAAAATTCCAATTAGATTTTGAGGATTTGGATAATGTTACTAAGGCCGGTATAAGAGAACTACTAGAGTTCCAAATAAATTTGACTATTAAGGACAATGAAATCTGGACAAATTGTTGTATGCACTATAGTATAAGTATTAAGACACTAAATAGGATGAATAGTCCCTGAAAATTTGAGGGGGGGTGGGGGATAAGGGGTTGCAGAATGTCACCCCAATTAAAGGCAATGGTGAGTGTTGGTAATTTCCAAAGTGCCCCCCCGACATAAATTGTAACGGATTTGGCTGATTTCAATTCCATATGAAAGATCATCGAATAAAACATGGGAAATAATAATTAATTCCCATTCAAATGCTCTAATTGTTGTGGAATTGGCTTTCAAAATATCATATAAAAGTGGTTGACGCCCGGGTATCACTTTTTAGAGAACGCTAGTGCGAGGCACTAGCGTTCTAGGTCTTCATAATAAAGAACTGAAACCAAATATTTTTGTGCACGCTAATTGTGCTAGATACGGTACTTACTAGCAATTCACTCTCCGATATGTGATCCAACTATCGAGTGGATTAATATTATGATTTTTCCCTCCATTCCGCAAACAATCAGTGATATATTATGCGCCTCATGGACTTCTCTCCGTGTGTTAGCGCGACTCTGAACGAAAGGCGAACGAATGGGGCTTGCGAGTTGCGATACATACTACACGTACTATTACCAAAGACACTACAAAGACACTACAAGGGGAAGACTGGACACTGCGCCGGTTTTGTACAGCGATCAATGAAACGCTGAATTTCGTACATGGGGAAGGGCGCCCCTAGCGTTGGGTAGGTAAACTTCTTGTTGTTTTCGCGCGTAGCCATTGAAAACACAATAGGGAACTGGTAGTGAAGTATCAAATTCCTTCTTATTTTTGCTTTTTTATCTTAAAATGTACACCAAAAATTAAAAGGAGTTTGTTTCTAAGTTTGTCTGTTTACAGGTGAAAATTTCCAAGAAATATTTAATAGTAGACATGCAGAATCAAGTCAACATTCACGTACAAGTTTCTTTGCTTGCTGTTAAAAACGAACTCGTCATCAAGATTGTTGCAGTTACCTGTGTCATGGTTTGAAATCAAAATAGTAACATTTATTTAAATACCTCTTTTCTCTTTATATGAAGAATTGTTGTTAACAAGAGTGTCACATCTGAAACACAAGCATTTTGTTAACTGTCACATCGGAAATGCGATGCCTCAAAAAATAGGGTAGACCTACACTCTTACAGCTAGAATTTGGGTGGAAGCAAGGGTATGGCCGCACGGCAGCTGGAGGGGGGGGGGGGGGGTCCCCTAGAAATCTGTTGTTTTGTTTTTGGTGTTTTTTGTGTAATAGTTAGTGTGCCACAGCATTTCTAGTTCTGAATTTAAAATCTCCATGTGGGAAATCTGCCAGAAAGCTGGTCATGTTATTGTAGACACATACACACACAAACACATGACACATCAACATACATACATGTACTATGTAGGCCTACAAACATACAAACACATACACATACTATCACATATACATACACAAATGTATACAAACACACACACAAATGCACAGACATACAAACACGCATACATATACACACACACACCAACAAAATAAACGATGCAATGAGATCTCAGTTTGATCTAAATTGTAATTACACCTTAAATTAAATAACTGCCTTTGTTACCTACAATTTTTAAAAATATCAAAGCTAATTTATATTATATAATGGCAAGGATTCATAAAACGTTCTGTTGATTAACTATATGGTCATTTTCACAATCAATAGTATAAAAAGTGGTACAAAGGGTTACATTTTAGAATTGATACTAAAATTCTTCAAAAAAGTTTCTTGGTATTGAAATTTTATGGAACAATACGTTTTGGAGCTTAATCTTATTCTGTTTTCATTCACCATGGATACATAATTGTTCGAAATAGCCCATTATAATGATGCATCAAAACTGTTCAACATTCTACCTATTCATTTACGAATTATACACGACGTTAAGATATTTAAAAAGGAAATAATGAAGCTAACCATACTAGATTTATAATTCATGTGCATATTAGCTGTTCAATGATTGTTATACTCATGTACTTATGCCTTTTGGTTTCCTCGTTCATTCTGATTAATATTTGTAAATTATTATTACCCCTATCTTTGTAAATATGTTTTTTTTCTGTTTTTTTTCTTCTCTTAAATAACCTGTTTGTAATGTATATTTTGTATTATTTTATGTATCTTATGTATTTCTGTAATAATATTCTTATGTCTCACGGCCCTGCTGAAAAACAGCTTGTAGCTGAAAGCGGGCATTTTATTATTGTATATACCGTGATTAAATAAAATAAACAAACAAACAATACATGGTCATGTGTCATGAACTCGCCTCCCAAATAGGGTGGCACCGTTACATTTTGGGATTTTTTGCAAACATTTTCTTAATTTGTTTCAAAACTACAAAACCTTTCCTAACAAATTTGGTATCATTTTAAAGAACTACCAGAATGCTATCTGTATGCAAAGTTTCAAAGGTACACCTCTTTCCAAAATGGAGATACAGCTATTTTCGACCTGCTCGCCATTGTTCCCTATTGTGTTTTCAATGGCTACGCGCGAAAACGACAAGAAGTTTACCTACTCAACGCTAGGGGCGCCCTTCCCCATGTACGAAATTCAGCGTTACACAAAATCCCCGAAGTGTCCAGTCTTCCCCTTTAGTCCAGTCAATATATGGTCTTGACCTCGGCAAAATTGCAACACGGGATTTTTTTCGGAATTCTGTTCAGGAAACTCCCCTTAACAACCAAAAAAAAGTCCCAAGAAATCGAAGTTGCGGAAAGTGGTTTAATTTGCATAATATGCAAATTAGGTATTGTTTGAATGTAAAAATATTAAATTAATTGTTTAAAAATATTTATATACTATATTGACGCCAGAAAAGTATGGCAACCCAATATTAGGATCCTAAAGTACACGATGAACGCATACCCGTACTAGTAATTACTACATAATTTGCATAATATGCAAATTAGGCATTGTTTGAATGTAAAAATATTAAATTAATTGTTTAAAAATATTTATAAACTATATTGACGCCAGAAAAGTATGGCAACCCAATATTAGGATCATAAAGTACACGATGAACGCATACCCGTACTAGTAATTACTACATAATTTGCATAATATGCAAATTAGGTTTCCCCCCAAAATCAAATATTCCATATTGTTGAACAAATAGACTTGATCGACTGGATGCAAATGATAAAGCCTTTATATTTTTAAGGTCAGATATGAAACAGGTTAGGGTGACACGCAATCGAAACGTTAGCATGAAAGTACTAATATGCAAATGAGCTATAGTTTGATTGGGTCAATATGAAGTTCTGTATTGTTTGAAATGTAGATGCACTATAATAGCCAGAAGAGTGTGCACATCTTGTATCAAAAGCCAATATACCATAACACACGGTGACACGTGTATCAGTTCAACATAATTTGCAATTATAATTTACATAATATGTAAATTAATGTCCACAAAAATAGTAAAATATTGCACATTTTTGTCAAAAAACGTTCTTGTTGAGTGAATACAAACGATAAAACCTATATTTTTCAGGTCAGTAGAACCAAGTATTTTTGTTAGACATCCTACCAAAACAGTAGGCCTGTAATTCAAGTGCTTTGCATAATATGCAAATGAGCTATTGAAACGGTTGCTGATAATTTTAGTTTTGATGTAACTTGGCATTTACAAATGAATGAAAACTATAGGCTACAGAATGGTAATCAATTTGTGCCAAGTTCAACGAACACATCTATAGTCCAGTCAATATCTATAGGGTCTTGACCTCGGCAAAATTGCAACATGGGAATTTTCTTCGGAATTCTGTTCAGGAAACTCCCCTGAACAAAATAATAAAAGTCCTAAGAAATCGAAGCTACGGAAAGTGGTTTAATTTGCATTATAAATATAAGCTAATTTGCATATTTATGAATATTATTGGTTTTAAGTGGTTACAGCCTCTAATGAGCAATCATTCCGGATTATTATTTTTCATTCATGTTCTAAATATGTAGTGAAGCTATTTCAGATTAGTTGCCACCTTGGAAACCTCTATCAATGCATATAATTTGCATAATTGGGTTATTTACCTAATTTGCATATTCCCCCAAATTGAGTATATTGGGAGCCCGGAAAGTAAAAATTACAAGTTATACCACTTTTCCAAGGATTTGGGGGGCAACAAGTCCATTTTTTATACTTATTTTCCATATAGCACCATGGCAACCTTCTTAAATCCAAGATGGCTGCTCCCCACATTTCACATGTAGGCCTAATGATACACAACTTCATTCTTTTGGTTATATTAGAACAATATTATAATTTTTGGACTATCAATTATTCGAATTAGCAATCGGAATACTTAAATTGCAATGTGCTAACAGTGAATAAATTATATGCTCTAAAAAAAATGCCGTTAAAGTGGCAAATAGCATTATTATCTCCTTTAAAATGCCAAAGACGGCCATCTTGGATTTATGTGGGTTGCCAAGGTGATACGTCAAATTAAGTATCATAAATGGATTTCCTGCCCCAAAAAACCTTGGAAAAGTGGTATTTCACGTCATTTTTATTTTCCGGGTTCCCAATATACTCAATTTGAGGGAATTAGGTAAATAATACAAATTATGCTAATTATATGCATTGCAAGAGGTTGCCAAGGCGGCAACCAAGCTGAAGTATCTTTGATATACATTTAGAACATGATTAAAGAAAAAAACACTATAATTATTGCTTATTAGAGGCTGTAGCCAATGAAAACCAATAATATTCATAAATATGCAAATTAGGAAGCAGCCATCTTGGATTTCAGGGTTTTCTCCATATGGCACTCGCAAACGAGCACCGGAAATGGATTCCTTGCCCCAAAATACCTTAGAATATTTGTTTTAATTACTAGCGTACTATTCCTAGATAGAAAATGACCCCTGACCTTATTTCATAATTATGCAAATTTGCCAATTATCTTTATAATGCAAATTAAACCACTTTCCGCAGCTTCGATTTCTTAGGACTTTTTTTTGGTTGTTAAGGGGAGTTTCCTGAACAGAATTCCGAAAAAAAATCCCGTGTTGCAATTTTGCCGAGGTTACCCCCTAATATTTGCTAGATTGACTGGACTACTTGTAGTACCGCGCACTCTGCACTACAGTCCCGTATTATATAGGACCTAGAACGCTAGTGCTTCGATCGCGCTGGCTAACTCTAGAGTTAATTTGACACTTCGAGTTGTAACGGCTCTTTTTGAATGATAACAGGGGTTTTACTTTGTCGTTTGTAATTGTGTATACTTTTCGAGCATGGTGAAGTTATAACTATTAGTTTGTACCGTAATCGTGCAGGTTTTGGTTACTAAAGTTAAGTTTGACCAACACTCACCATTGCAAATTTCCTTTTCAGAGACATGTGTTTCTTTCTTTATTTGCAGGTAAAGCTAATTCTGATCCAGCAATCTGATGAATGAGTTGTTACAGAGAACAAGCCAGACATTCCAAAGGAAACATGGATATGGGATCATATGCAGCAGCAGTGGAAAAGCATCTTCTCAACAAGAAGAAAAAGAAATTAATGTGCCATAAAAGTGCATTGAGGGGCATAAAAGTTGGTAATGTAAAACTGACAGAAGATCAGAAGAGAAATTTAGAAGAGGCCTTCCTGAAATCACCCCCTCCAAAATTTCTGATACGAGAATCAAACATAATTCTAAGAAAATGCTATCACAGTGCAACTGAGAAAATAAAGAATGTGTTGCAAAATGACGAGACGGGAAAGCTGGGTCACATCTTAAATAAGATTAGGAAAGGCCTTACCAAAGCAGAAATCTTAGCCGTCAATGACAAAAATTCATTCATGCTGGATATTTCAGGTGAGGAACATACTATCATCAGCATTAGGCAGAAAGATGACAAGGATTGTGAAATGCATACCAAAGTGTACCACTATCTACTTCTTGAAGGTTTGCGAGACATTCTGTTGCACCTTAGGAAGAGGGGACCAATATTGCTTGAAGATTTACTTATAGTTACTGATTGCACAAAGAAGTGCCCCTCGGGTGTTGCATATTCTAGGCAAGACGATGGAAACATTTGAAAGGACAATCAAGAGTTACCCAAAGCTCTTCATGGTCGACGGAACGCAAGTGGAACTTGGAGAGGTTCCAGTGCTGACATACTCTGCAATTGTTGCAGATTTCCAATTGGCTGTCTGCACAATTGAGAGCTTCATGAGCAGACACAGAGCTATCCCTGATGAAGATCCATGGCTTATTTTTCAGGACATTCTTTCTCCCGCAGAAATCCTAGCAGTTGGAAACTACAAGCAGACGGTCATCAAGAAATACAACAAAGTCGAAAATCTTACCTCAAGAGCGAGTGTTGTAGTTGACAGCACCCTTGCAAATGCCCTTGACAAAATTAAGAGCATCATCGATAGAGATACTCACCCAGACGGATGTAGCGTTGGGAAGGTGAAGCACCTGGTGTTGAAGCTGTGTACACTTCAAGAGATAGCAGCCATTGAGGACAATTACACCAAAGTCAGAAAGACCCTGTTAGCCTTCCCAGCCCACTTTGAAATTCTTGAAGACGAAAGAGTGTGTCTTGTACCTGATGCACCCGATATTTTTGCCTTCGGAGATCCTTGCACCTATAGCGATGCAGACCGCTTTCTAGAGGGCCACCTTGGTGATGATCTTTCATCGGCCTCAAGATCAGACTTGAATTCTTGCAGTGAGACAGATGATGATCTAGACACTACATTGGTTGCTCAGTGGGAAGCGATCGACAGACAGAAGTTCTCCATGTGTCATCCACCCTGTGATGATGAAGTAGAGTCTCTTGGAAGTGAGAGTGTCTCAGACTCGAGATCCGTTGACCTAGGCTCAATCACTGACAGTGACGTGGAAGATGTATGAATCGATGATGTGGGCTGCAACACCATTACCCTTCTTCATGTTTAAAGTAGTATTATAACCATAATTAGCCAATTCCCTCCAAGATTCCGGAACCCTATAGATTTTGGTCTTAGCCCACCAGGTTCCCGCAGGCAGTAGGATAAATTAATTTTGATTTGGAGAACCATTTAACTATTAATTTATATAGCATCATACAACAAGAGCTCTACATTAAGTGTTGGAACAGTACATGATTGTAGGTTATGTTAGCAGATTTTAAAACTGTATGATACTATGCTCGGTCATTTTCTCTTTTTTCTCATAATTTTGCTTTCACAGAATAAGTATCATTTCTGTCAACTGGTACAGGACCATCTCTCCAGAGCTCCTACACTATTCTAGCCGTCTCTGCATTCAGTGGTTCTTTGCCACTCTTTGGGATGGAAATGTCTGTGCCA
The DNA here is from genome assembly GCA_037951105.1 of Echinarachnius parma. Classification (NCBI taxonomy): domain Eukaryota; kingdom Metazoa; phylum Echinodermata; class Echinoidea; order Clypeasteroida; family Echinarachniidae; genus Echinarachnius; species Echinarachnius parma. The sequence continues at coordinate 166,939 of JBAMJV010001147.1, read as the reverse complement.
TTGACTTTCCAGTTTTGTCCTGTGTGCCTCTGTAAATCCAATGAAAATAATTTCCCATAGCAGAGTACTTTGAAGGATTCTCCTAAAATCTTGTCAATATGAGGTTATGGCTCATTTCTTTCTCATCCACTTGCTTCCACAGAACAAGGATCATTTCTGTCAACTCGTATGCCACCATCTCTCACAGAGCTCCTACCCTATTATAGCCGTGTCTGCATCCAGTGAGTGGTTCTTTGCTGCTCTTTGGGATGGCATTGTCTTTGCCATCGACCTGGCCAAGTTGTCAGGCATGCATCTCCCTTCGACTCAGCTGAACCAGAGTGAAGGCAGCAGTAGCAGCACTTCCATGGACTTCTTGATGGACAAGTCGGTTCTAAAGGTTGGTCCAGCTTCTGTTGTAACTGCTTACTGTGTGGATCATGGTAGGTCATAGATCATGGTAGGCTACATTGACCTGATCTGGACCGTCCAAGACAGACAGAGACAGGCTGATAGGTGCTTTTCAATCCACTATGTATAGTACATGATGAAGTTAGGTTGAAGTTGTGCCTATGTGCCACCACAAAATCTTGTACCAGATTTCTTGAATGCCAATTTGGGGATTATTCTGTCTATGAATCTGGTAGTGGATAAGACGACATAAGACGGATAACATCTAACCCTTGGGGCCTGTAGATAATGTTTCCCGACACAGATAAATGTTGCATGAAGAAGGGGGGTGTGCATGCTTAAAGGACCTAAAGAATACAACTTACTTTGTCACTTATTCCATAGTTAATGACTTTAAAAATAGGTCTGCCGAAAAAAAATCCATGAAAATAAACACAGTAGTGATTTAAGACTAATTTTCTGATGCCAAATCTCATTTAGCAGCCAGTTTATGCCCCACCCACATTTAGGGTCCAGAATCGGCAGCGTGATTGACAATACATTGGCTTACGTCATGACGCGTCATCTACAGAATTTAGTTCATTAGTCCGTACTTTAGATGACGTCATATTTTGGCGATTTAAAAGGGGCGTTCCCAGGACAATTAGATATTTACTAATTACCAGTGTTGTAGTCGAGTCACCATGGTCCGAGGCCGAGTCCGAGTCCGAGTCACCATGGTCGAGGCCGAGGACGAGTCCGAGTCACGGCATTACGAGGCCAAGGCCGAGGCCGAGGCCTAGCAAAGTCGGCCTCGAGGCCGGCCTCGAGGCCGAGGCCGGCCTCAAGACCTCCAAGACTGAGAATTTCATGAAAATGCAAAAGTATTTTCGAGATACTTCAGTATTACCAAATAATCGTGATCTAATCGATCACATGCCATTGCGTAACTTACTTTGCCTTGTGCATACACAGCAAAACAAATTAAACAACTTTTTAAACAACCAAAAACGCTGTTTAAGCCGGTCCCTCTAACAACGCTGTTTAAAATTTTGAACAACCAAGATCTTCAAATTCTAGGGTGCCACTGGCGTACTGGTGGGGGTCATGGGGGGGGGGGGGCGCTTGACCCCCCAAATAAATTCAAATCATGGCTTTTATCTAATTCGATAAAAGTGATTGAAAGAAAAGAGTATTTCTTTAGACAAGAAAACTCAGATCTTGCTTCATTTCAAGTCAAATTTCCTTCCCAAGTATGCACCAGATTGCATAATTTCAATTAAAACATTGCAAAAGCACCTTTACCGTGCACCCACCTACCATCACACCCTCCCATCACCCTTCCCCCTCTCGGTTATCGTTTCGCTCCCTCGGGAATCGGTCTTGTATACGTCTGGAATACAATGTTCATGTTTTGTCATAAAATAATGCTTTTGATGCACTGTTTGAACTGAATATGTCACTTTGCGAATATTATTTTTGCATTTTTGTTTTTCTTCACGAATCAATCATAACCTCTTCTGGTTAAGAATCATGACGATGATGACGCACTAACGCACCCCGGGGGGGGGGGGGTACTCACGTAATTGGGTATACGGGGATGTGCCGCTGGGAAGGGTGACTTTTACAAGAAAGATCCTTAGACATGGGTCCCATTTTCATTTTAAAAATCCTTAGACATGGGTTCCTTTTTTCATTTATTCCTTTCCCCTCTTTTCTCCCTCATTGTTCCGGGATTTTGGGATTTGCCGATGTGAAATTGCTAAAATTTTCAAGCTCGCTCCGCTCGCTCGGATACATGATATTTCACAACCTGGGGTGTTATATAACGCCATATCATAAGTAATGAAACGAATATACCCATACAATATTGAAACAAATGACAATTTTCCGCTGTGAAATTGCAAAAATTTTCAAGCTCGCTCCGCTCGCTCGCATACATGATATTTCACAACCTCGGGTGTTATATAACGCCATATCATAAGTAATAAAACAAATATACACATGCAATATTGAAACAAATGACAATTTTCCGATGTGAAATTGCTATTGCTAAAAATTTCAAGCTCGCTCCGCTCGCTCGAATAAATGATATTTCACAACCTCGAGTGTTTATATATTACCCTTCATAACGCCATATCATAAGTAATAAAAACGAATATACCCATACAATAATATTGAAACAAATGGCAATTTTTTCGCTGTGAAATTGCTAAAATTTTCAAGCTCGCTCCGCTCGCTCGCATTATTAATATGTATGCAAATTACCGCATCATAATTGAAGACTATTCACTGTTTCAATCATTTGAAAAATTAAAAATTTCACCTCCGATATGCACCAGATAGCTCCATTCTAGTGTAAAAATTGCCCTCCCCCCACTCGGTCGCTTCGCACCCTCAATGTATACACTTTCGCCCTCCCGAGGAAAATACCCTGGCGCCGCCCCTGTAGCATGGTACAGTTCACTAATAATACAAAAATGTATCCCAAAAATGCAAAATGATTGGCCATTGTTTTATATTACAGCTAAAAAATGTAATATTTAAAGTTCGAAATCCTCAGACATGGGTCCATTTTTCACAAAAAATCCATAGACATGAGTACCTATTTACAGCAAAAGGACCCTTGGATGTGGTTAAGGGTTGGGAGGTCGCAGCCGCACAACCCCGTCCGACTATAATCTGAGTACCCCCCCCCCCCCCCCCCCCCCCCGGGTAACGCACATTATACTAAATGTCGTATAGTCAGAATTTCCTTTCCAGGTACATGTATGGACCAGATTGCACAGTTTCAAGTGCAAAAATGCAAAAGCTCCCTACCGTGGGAGGGGGGACACCCCCTCCCACCCCACCCCCCGCTCAGTCGCTTCGCTCCTTCGCAGTGGCGGATCTACAGGGGGGGGGGGGGGGGGGTTAGGGGGTTTAAACCCCTCCCCTTGGGCTGCCAAGTTAAATTTGTGATGTGGAAAACTTCACTTACGGGGGGTCAAAATAGCCACAAAAAAATCGCCGCTTCGCGGCTCGTGGACGATGCTCCGCAACGTCATTGGTTCAAACCCCCTTAATAATAATAATATATTACATTTATATAGCGCTTAATACAATGTTTCTAAGTGCTTTATTATTACCCTTGGTCATCAGGTACAGGTCAAACCCGCACAATTATCTTGCGCACCATCTCAACTCCCTGGGGAGCATACTAGCCCAGCAGCCCACCGGGCGCTGAAGGCTAATTAACACCCGACCAAGTACCCATTTATACTCCTGGGTAGAGAGCAGCAATGTGGATTAATTGTCTTGCTGAAGGTCAAACGGAGTGTGCTGGGTTCGGCTCGGGATCTCGAGATCAGAAAGCGCGCGCTCTACCGATCTTGCCACACCACGTCACACTTAACAAAAAGACATCACTTACGGGGGTTCAAAATAGCAAAAAAAAATCGCCGCTTCGCGCCTCGTGGACGATGCTCCGCATCGTCATTGGGTCAACCCCCCCCCCCCCCCCCTTAGCAAAAAAAGCTCTTTCGCAATATCCGGTGGTGATACGGATTTGGTTCTGCCCCCCAAAAAGTTTTTGCTCATTACGCCACTGTAGGGTGCGCACGCTGTATATCAGAGCGCTGCAGCGCTGTATGTAGGATCTTTGACTGTACCGTACTATATTACATCGAGAGATATCGATGGGTACGGTACGTACGTAGGTCGTAGCTGCGCATGAACTTAACTATCAATCGTATGATTTACATTTTTTTTTTTTTATGAAATATTATTGGAAAATACTTCAAAATAGTGAATAGATGATTGAATCTTAAATTCACCAGATTCTATGAAATCTTCCGGCCTCGAACCGGCCTCGAGTCATCGAGGCCGAGGCCGCATGCTACGAGGCCGAAGACGAGTCCGAGTCACGGCATTACGAGGCCAAGGCCGAGGCCGAGGCCTGGCAAAGTCGGCCTCGAGGCCGAGGCCGAGGCCGGCCTCGAGACCTCCAAGACTGCTAATTACCCCAAAATTGATTGATTTCATGAGAAATGACTGCCAAATTCTTTTTCTTCAGGAAAAATTACACAGAGAGAGCCGATTGTGAAAATTAGGCCATCTAGACGCTATAGGTCCTTTAAATTCAAAATATACATTATGATTGAGAAAGTATGACATGATTATATAAACCAAAGTGGTATGACTTTATATGTGTTTGCAATTTGCATGGCCTCTTTTTTTTCTCCATCTGCATACAGATTGTCTTTGATTTGCCTGCTGTGTTGGCAGAAATCAACAAATTCTGTGGAATCTCACTGGTGAATGTTCTGGATTTGAAGGTAAGTTGTAACATTCTCTTCTTTATAGTGTATATGTCCATATATTTGTAGAACAGAATACTTATTTGCAACATTTCCCCAATAATTGAAAATGTTAGAACATATTGCAAAATATGGTACCACATAAAAGAGCAATGGAGAACTACAATTAATCAAATTCTGATTTATGTATTTCATTATTTTTCTGGAGGTAAAGAGAATTAGGGATGGACACTTGTGTCCTTTGGTTATACTGTACCACTTTTCAAAAACAAACATTTAATTAGTCATTGGAATTATATGCTAAAATCAATGCTGCATATATGGTGGGTTAATTTTCAACTGCACACTGTACAGCAGCAAGTTAACATGTTATAAGAACATTGTATTCAATACAAGATGTATGTAATCTATTGCCTAAAAGGCAATAAGCCTAACTGTCACACGACAAAACACCCAACTCCAGGTTCTCATGGGCAATGGGTTAAAACATAATCCTTTATGTATATTCGTATAACCATGACACATTTTTATTTCAAATCTATTCTCTTATTAAGATTGCACAGAAACTGGTACCTGAGAGAGCTGCGAGCTCAAACTACTTTGCCAGCTTGCTTAGCCAGTACGGGATTGAATCTACAAAGTAACCACAAAGTTTCATATCTATCTACCATACTGATTATCTCATAATTTCTTTAAATATGTTCTCTTATTAAGATCGTACAGAGTCTAGTACCTAAGATAGCTGCTAGCTCGAACTCCCTTGCCAGCTTGCTGAGTCAGTACAGGATAGAATCCAGTGCCAATGTTGCTGTCTGCAATGGCACAATACTGGCTCCTGCCCCGGATGACCAAATCCAAAGTGAGGAGAGAGTGGGGAGACTTCAAAGTGAAGGAAAGTTCATAATGAAAGCGCCTCGGCTGTACCAGAAAATGATTGGGTATGTTGCTTCAATAAAACTCCTTGAAAAAGTGTCGTTGACTTTGCACAAGACTGTAATGACAGTTTGCGTGGGCATGATACTGGCACCTGCCCCAGATGACCAAATACAATCTGAGGATAGAGTAGAGAGCCTGAAGGAAAGGCTCTAATGAAAGCCTCTCAGCTTTAACAAAAGATGATTGGGTATGTTGCTTGAATCAACATCTTTGAAAAGGTGTCCTTGACTCTGCACTTGTTGCGCGGGCCTCAGTCATAGTACTGGCCACTGCTCCGAATGACTACTAATGAATACAAAACATTTAAGACTTTCATTGACTCTACATTTGTATCAGTATGTTTGAAATGTGGGTCCAGTTTGTAATGCACTTGTAGAATTGGGTTCTCAATATAACACACACAATCCCAGACACTCCTAACACAGCAGCAAGGAGGAAACACAGGCATGTGTTACTTGTAAGAAGTCTCATGGGCCAACTGCCCAGAGCACATTTAATGTATAGTGCAAATGAACCATGTGGCATATCCCATAATATGCAAATAAGGTAACACAACAATGTCTGTCTTGAATCTTCAAGTACATGCAAATATAAACACATAATAAACCTCTACTGAATATTCATAGAACCAATACATACTTGATGCATATTCATGTGTGATGTGCAACTGACCATGCAATGGTGATCTCAGTTGAATGGATGAAAGGTACAATGGGATGAATAGGTTAAATGACTGAATGGGTTGCCAAGGGTGATAGAGTGGCATAGCTAGTGCCAAATAATAACAGGGGGTGAAAATGTACTAAATAAATCCCTACAAACTACCCCTCCTCTCACAAATAAAATGTCCTCATTTTACAACATACATGTATAAACGAATGTAAACAATCTTCTTCAAACGACTGTTTTCTCTGTTGCAAAAAAAACCCATTTCAGCTCAAAACACTTTCCTGTCAACTAATATTTATACTATCATGCAAGCAACTCTTCACGACTTTCTTGTTCCAACATTTATACTATAGCTGCACATCAATCCCCCCCTAGGGAATACGTGGTATATAAAATCAAATTTGCATACTGCATATCCTAACCTCAAACAAAATAACGAGTTTCAATACGAATCAAGTTGATATCTAAAGCCTCATAAACTAGAACAATTCCTAAATAACTAAATTGCCCCAAAACACAGAATTATCTCAAATCTCCTTTCAAAACTAAATTCCGTCCTAAAATCGAACTTTATCCAATTACCTATATATAAAAAGAACCGGCAAAAGGAAGTGGTAGAACTCTCTACCCCAAAAATAGCATGCCTACGCAACATCCGTGGGCCTTTTTTTGTTTAAAATTCAATACAACTCCAAAAGTCGCATCACTTAACCCGTAAACAGCGGAGGTTTTTTTTTTTTTTTTTTCATTGATACACTTTCCATGTATACAGAAAGTCAATTATTTATCAAAAATATCTAATTTGCAACATTTACATGAAACCATCTTATTATTTTGAGCATAATAAATTGAAACATTCAACCAGAAAAATCCTGAGAATATTTCAACCCAAAAAAGTCATAATGTGGCTTCATAATGCAAATTTGACCTTGAAAAATAAGTGATATCTCAAAAACAACACAAAAATTGTGAATATTCCAGCATGTTATGCATTACGTAAGGGATATTTCACTTTCAAATTTTTATATTTTTATAACCAACGTCAAGAAGAAAATGTCTGAAGTCCCACATGCTCATTTTGTCTGTGGTACAGACACCTTTTCAACAAATTTTGACACAATCTTTTCTATAAAGTGTCACTTTAAATAAAATATAACCTTTTCTTCAATTTATCCTTCTTTTTTTTTTAACAGTAATATTTGTTTACTAAATATAATTCGACCAAAAACATGTCTTGAAATTACAAGAGGGTATCCCTTTAGAAAAAAGAAAAAATTGACATAATATAGGATTTTTGGGCTCTACTGTACGGCCAGAAAAGTGGCCCTTAGCAATTCCTGGATCAAAATCTTAACTCCTTCATGTACCAATACAATTGTATATCCTCACAATAACTACAATGACCAAGCATGACATACCTGCCAACTGGATAAACATAATGCCATTGCATACTTTTAAAACCAAAAGAACAATTTTTTTATATTTATCCTCTTTACCAAAACGCATAATTCAAAATGCTACCGAAATATCAATGCATAAAACTGCTGACAGTTGGCAATTATGTCATTTCTCTAGCAAATGAATCGTATCGGATGTCAATGATTCTACTACATAAAATGACTCAATGTCTTTTTTTGTTAAATCAAACATTTGCAAACATCATTCAGTATAAACAAAAATCAATCTTTTTAGGCAATAATTATGTAACTGTCCTATTCCTTTTTTTTTCCAGAAACAACATACATATAACTGTCCTATAACCAGAGTTCCAAATGAGTGAGTATGAGGAGAAAATACAGTCCTTTTTCCTCTTCCAAGGTTGAAAGTCAATTTCTATAATATCAACCTTGATATATATATATAGTCCATCTCACTCTATCTGAACATAACTGCTCATTCAAATCGAATGGTCGAAAACAGTGCATTTCCTTCATTCTCAAGAGTCCATTTCTCCATATATCGCGAAAACATGTCCTTAAAAAAGTTCACTTTGTCATATCTCGCGAATGTGTTTTTCCTGTCTGTCTAATATCCCTAAGTCACATATCGCAAATGTGTTTTTTCCCTACAGTCTAAATGTCCATTAAGACACATTTCGCGAATGTGTTCACTACGTCTTATCTCGCGAATGAGATTTTCCTTTACTGTCTTGTGTTCACTCCGTCACATATCGCGAATGAACTTTCCTTTACTTTCAAAAAGCGATTCCTACATAAATCAGAAATGTCTCTAATCCTATTCATTAAATGACCCTAGAAATTCCTATGTAATGATGATTACGGGATTACGGGATGTGAACTTCACATTTGAAAATCACCAAACTTTTGCGGTCTGCGAACAGTTCGACCATACCGCGATTGCCTAGCTGGCACACTAGAGTCTATTTCTCCTGGTGGGTCATCAGATCGGTGGGTCCCAACATGTCCGCTCGCTGAATCGTCTCGTGCCATCTCGGGTAACATCGTAGAAGACTGCAGGTCCCCGATGTTCGACGGTCCTGGACTTGCTGAAGGGTCCACGCTGTGCGTCTGCGATAGACGAGGCGGACGCTCTAGATGTTCACCGTTGCTCTGCCCGGGGCGTTGGTCCGGCTGGGCTGGTAGCCGAGTCTCCTCCGAGCGTGACCGTGACTGCTGGTGTGACGACAGCTGTCGACTCGGGCGTTGAGTGGTTTGGTCTACTGGTGGTGCCTGCTGAGTAGACTGCCCTGCTTGCTGAGTAGACTGCTCTGCCTGCTTAGAAGACTGCTCTGCCCATGATGGTTGGACAGAGCTGTCCCCTCTCCGTTGAAGGTTAGTCCCGTCGTCCAGGCTGGAGTGGACCACTGGTTCGGGTGCCGGCAACTGCACCTCAATTGATGAACGGGGTGAAGCATTGCTTGAAGGAGAAAGCAATCTGTCCTCTGGTGTCCCCTGTTGACCGTGCGCAATAGGAAGACCACTGTTCTCAAGGCTCACCTTAGATCGGAAAATCTTTAGCCTATTATGGTGTACAACCTTGGTCCTGCCGTCATGGATGTCAGTTATGCTGTAGTTCAGGCCATCCCGTGACGTTGATTTGACTGCAAAGGGTCCCCTCCAGTTCGGCTCCAGCTTATTTCTGGCATTGACGGGGTCGTGTAACCATACCAGATCCCCTGGTCTGTACTCGATCGTGCGAGAACCAGCGTCATAATCCTTCTTCTGTCGTAGCTGGGAGAGGTCCGCCTTCTGCCTGGCGTATTGGAAAGCCTTCTTCAACCGCGTACAAACGTCCGCGACGTACTCCTGTGCTGAATCATATGAAGGAGGCGCAACTGGGCAAGTGACATTGGCTGGAATTCTTGCCTCTCTGCCATGCATGATGTAATACGGCGTCAATCCAGTACTGCTGTGTACGCTGGTGTTGTACGCCAGTTGCAGCTGGTGGATATGTGTATCCCATTGTCCTCCTCGGTCTGCCATGTATCGTGCCAGCTGACCCTTGATGACTCGATTCGCTCTCTCCACAATACCCGCCCCCTGTGGATGATAAGGGGATGAGCGGGACTTCCTAATGCCGAGCCTCTGACACAGATCTTGGACGATCCGCGACTCGAACTGTCGGCCCTGGTCGGTGTGTAGCGACTCGGGTATTCCATGCTCTTTGGTGTAGTCCTCGAACAGATGTTTGGCTACCGTCTTAGCTGTCTGGTCCCGCATAGCGTAAATATTGGTGTACTTGCTGAAATGGTCAACGACGACCAAGATGTAGCGATATCCATTTCTTGAAGTTGGAAGCTCAGCTATATCAGCAACAACCATTTGCAGAGGGTGATCAGTTTTGATGCTCTTGAGTGGAGCTTGATGCTTTGGGTTTGGTGATCTCATCGATTCACATGCGGTACATGTATTGCAGTAGTTCGTTATGTCCCTGTGCATGAACGGCCAGTAGCACATCGACTCTGCTCTCAAGAGAGTACGCTGGATTCCGAAATGTCCTGACGAAGGACTCCCATGTAACTCTTCTAGGATGCGAGGGACGAATGCTTCTGGGATCACCACCTGAAGTGCAGTTATGCCTGAGTTGTCTTGTCTTCTGCGATACAGGATGCCATCTTCACATACGAGACGTGGGAGTTGCCACAAGAAGCGCCGCACACGAGGTGTTTGCCGCTGAATAACCCGTACTGTAGGATGGCGTCCATTGTTGATGTAGGTGATCACCTCCTGGATCTCTTTGTCTTGCTTCTGATGGTGGTGCAGATCCGCGTTGTGGTTGGCAAGGATGAAATTTTCTGGGGCTTCATCAGCTGTAATCGTACCCCTTGACTGAGGGTTCGTAGACTCTGGCTCTGGCTGGTCTAGCGATGCATCTCTGGTGGCTGATCGTGTGTTGACCATACTACAGTTCGTCTGTAGGCTTCCCCCAAGTGTCTGGTTTTCCTCGGCTGATCGTTGGCTCTGATCTGGTAGACGTGAAAGGGCATCTGCATTCTGATGCAAACGGCCTTGACGATGCACGATCCTGAAAGTGTATGCATTCAACTCCACAACCCATCGTGCTCGACGTCCAGATGCGTCATCCTGGATTGGTATCCTGTTGTAGCTCAGTAGAGGGCGATGATCAGTGATAACATCAAACTCTTGGCCACGTAGATAATGTCGATAATGTCTAACTGACGCAACAATGGCCCACAGCTCTCTGTCATATGTAGACCATTTTTGTTGAGTGGAAGTCAGTTTTTGGCTGTAGTATGCCACCACGCGTTCTTTGCCTTCATGAATCTGCGACAACACAGCTCCTATAGCATCCTGTGAAGCGTCAGTGGCTAGAAGAAACTTGGCGCTGAAGTCTGGGTATGCTAAGATGGGTGGTTTGACAAGCGCCTGCTTCAATGCATTGAAGGCTGACTCGCATTCATCAGTCCATACAAATTGAGCTCTCTTCTGGGTCAGATTGGTCAATGGTGCTGCAACCTTGGAAAATGCAGGGATGAACCGACGATAGAACGATGCCAGTCCAAGAAAAGATCTGACTTGGGTTGCAGTCCTGGGCCTGGATAATGCAGCAACCTTGGAGATATTGCTGGGATCTGGTAGTACACCTGCAGAGCTGATCACATGTCCAAGGTAGGTGACTTGCTTCTTGAATAGTTGACACTTGGAAGGCTTCAGCTTTAGGCCAGCTTCTCGTACTCGTTGAAGAACCTCTTTCAAGTTGGCTAGGTGCGAAGTGAAGTCTTGTCCCAGAATGATGCAATCATCCAGATATACTAGACAGGTGGACCAGTGTAGTCCCTGAAGAACTCGTTCCATGAGGCGTTGAAAAGTCATTGGCGCATTGACAAGCCCGAACGGCATCACGTTAAACTCATAGAGTCCTGTTCCTGTTGTGAATGCTGTCTTTTCCTTGCTGTTTGGATCCAGTGGGACTTGCCAGTATCCTGCTGAAAGATCAATCACGCTGAAGAATGTCGAAGACGACAGAGCATCTATCGTGTCATCCTGACGAGGAATTGGGTGCGAGTCTTTCACTGTCACTGCATTGAGAGCACGATAATCTATGCAGAATCTGTAGGTATTATCCTTTTTCTTGACCATGACGATGGGGCTCGCCCATGGGCTGTAACTGTGCTGGATGATACCCCGTTTCAGCATGTTGTCGGCGTGCTTTTCAATCTCAAGCCTCATTGCTGGTGAGGTCCGGTAAGCCCTTTGATGAATCGGCTTGTCCGTGGTTGTGTGGATTTCATGATGACTCATTGTCGTCTGTCCTATGTCGTCACTAGATGAACTGAAAACATCCTGGTACGAACAAAGGAGTTCCTGCGCCTGCATGTATTCTTGCTCCGTGAGTCCCGAAGTTGAAAGCGTACATTCGACGTCCGAGCGCAGTTCTGGTTTGGTAGCTGCAATCTTTTGCTCAACTACAGCATACTCTTCATCGTTCTGTCCAGTCATGGAGTGAAACTGACCCAAGTGCATGTCTGCTGGCAATTTCACTGATTCGGAAGATGGATTGATGAGTCGTACTAAGATAAGTCCATCCTGGGGTCGAAACAATGATTTAGCACCAGCAACCTGGTGGTGCTCATCCATAGAGGGCTCAAAGATTCCGTCGTAGTCCTGCGGAACAACATCAGCTTGTGGAGATACCAGGCGGCCATGTACATGAGTTTCACTCATACCAGGGAGAGTGGCTGTTCCAACCAGTGAAACATTACATCTCAGTGGAGCTTGATGTTGGTGACGATCTACCAGTGGTATCGTAGAATCAAGGAATGAGAACGTCGAAGTAAGGGATGATATCGAAGCACCATGCTTAGTGAAGAAGTCCCAGCCTAAGATGCAAGGATGAGTCACATTTCTTGCAATGTAGAACTGATGCTGAGTAGACCTACTGCCAAGATGTATGGTTGGTGTGGCTGCCCCTATGGTGTCGAGGGATTCACCCGTCACTGATGAAGCCAGGGTAGCAATCTTTTGTAGTGGACTACGTTGACTTTCTGTAATAGAGTAGTAGAAGTCAGCGCTCATCAACGAAATGTGCGCACCAGTATCAAGGAATGCGAGGACGTAAGTGTTATCCAGTATAACCGGAACATATGGCGGAGGTTGTGGCGTTGCAGGTTGTGAATGGTTAACACAGTTTTGGGCCTTGGGTAGTGTAGTTGACGAGTGACCCTCATCATCAACTATCGGTAGTTTCCCTGATCATCGAAGTGGACCTTTCTCTGCGTGTCGTAGCTCATCTGACGGAAAGGAGAATCTCTTCTGTCAAATGACGATGGGCGTGCAGATCGCTGGGTATCAGGCTGTTTGAACCTAGTCGGTGAACTTTCGTAGCGACTTCCATACGGGCTTGTAGATCTATCGAAGCGGACATTCCTCGGCGTGTCATAACTCATCTGACGGAAGGGAGAATCTCTTCTGTCGAAAGATGATGGGCGTGCAGACCGCTGGTTATCATAATGTCTACGAGGGCTGACAGATCTGGCATCGTCGTATGAATCACGTCGTGACGGCCTGTACTGTTGTTGTTGCGGGCTCGGTGATCGCCGGAACTGACGATGTTGAGGGAGGGAATACTGACGAGGGCTTGGCGACCTGTACCGCCGTTGCGCATAACGCTCAGATTGTCGATCGTCGGTCAACTGTTGACTAGAGGTGCGAGGACTCTGAGATCTCTGCGAGGGAGGATGTGATGCAGCACTATGAAGGTGTACCTTATCAAGCTTCTCTTCCAGTGCGTCTAGCCGCTTCATGACCTCTCGGTAAGGATCCATATCCTTTGTTGCAGCCACAGCGGGACTGGATGAGCCGCTGGCAGATTGGACCAGGGTACCTGCTTGTTCGATACGTACTGCCATCTCAACCGCTTCCTGGAATGTCTCCGCTCCCAGCTCATAGATTTTTGTCCGGAGCCTGGCGTCCACACCAGCAACAAAACGTCGAAACTTCTCTCCATCCTTGGAGGCTTCGTCGTACGTCGGAAATGCTTCGGCCACAAGGGTGGCAATCGCCGCCGCAAATACCTCCAGCGGTTCCATGGGCTGCCTGGTCCTAGCGGTGATGCAGGACTGGAAAGTTTTTAGATAAGTGTTCCGCCCAAAAACGGCTGTCAAGGCTTTCTTTGCCTTTCCAAAATCTTGCCTGTCCGATGTAGGCAGACTCTCCCAGACCGTGAACGCTGATGAAGAAAGACGTGAAGGAAGGAGGTGCTCTTTCTTGATAGTGGTATCAGGTACTGAGTTGACGGCAACTTCAAATCGTCTCACCCACTGGCGAAAATCTTGCCCATCTTCACCAGAGAAGACCTCCGGTAGTTCAATACGGAACGAACTCATGGCCGGTGGACAGTTTGGCAGTCAGAAATATGGAGGGCGTCCTATCAGCAAGAAAAAACTGATGTAGAGCGATGTAGGGTGTTTGTAATGCAATACAATGAGCAGTTCACAATATCTCTCTCACACAGCTCGAACAAAATCATGTGAAGAAAGGTAAAATCTCAATTATCTCACTCAAATGTCAGTAGAACAGCCTCCGGTCTGTCGATAATACTCGAAGAGTGCACAGCAAAGGGTGTGTACACGAAGTAGGAAGATCATAATCAGAAATCACAATCAGCATGCCACGCCCTAATTACACAGCTTCATGCAACAAAGCAGAAAATTCATCAACACAATCATCTCTGAAATACATGTTAACAGATGCAAAATCCTGCAAAACATTCTGCATGAAGAAGGGAGAATAAGACAAGCAACAATCAAGTAAGCTGGACCATAATTCAATACCTCAAAAACAGAAGAAGTCCATCGAAGAAGGATGAAAATCAGCTCCAATGAACTGTATTGAAGGAGGATGAAAAATGCAGGTCCTGCTACATGCCATCAGCAACTGCTGGAGTCTGCTGCCTGCTGCTCTGGGGAAGAGGAGCGCTAAGAAACACCGCTGCGACCACTGTAGAATTGGGTTCTCAATATAACACACACAATCCCAGACACTCCTAACACAGCAGCAAGGAGGAAACACAGGCATGTGTTACTTGTAAGAAGTCTCATGGGCCAACTGCCCAGAGCACATTTAATGTATAGTGCAAATGAACCATGTGGCATATCCCATAATATGCAAATAAGGTAACACAACAATGTCTGTCTTGAATCTTCAAGTACATGCAAATATAAACACATAATAAACCTCTACTGAATATTCATAGAACCAATACATACTTGATGCATATTCATGTGTGATGTGCAACTGACCATGCAATGGTGATCTCAGTTGAATGGATGAAAGGTACAATGGGATGAATAGGTTAAATGACTGAATGGGTTGCCAAGGGTGATAGAGTGGCATAGCTAGTGCCAAATAATAACAGGGGGTGAAAATGTACTAAATAAATCCCTACACACTTAACACACATCTCAGACCCACCTGGTTATGAGGAGTTGGTCCTGCCAAATGATTGAATCAAAATTATATTAACCCCTTTCATGGTTCCTGTGAGACATGTTCAGAGATGGGAGCCAGTGTTCCCGGTCCCCAGGAAACCATATTGGATTTGCTTGAAATCTTAAATTGTGCCCTTTTATCCCAAATAGTTGTCTCATATTGAAAGACTAAAGTCTGACCTACTTTCATATATGATCTGTCCCCCTAAAACTATCTACTTAACAATTAATGAAAAGTTAAGTAAAATAATGTTTTTAAAAGTGTGTTCCCTAGCAAACTTTGTATACAAATGTATACAAAATATTTATTGCTCTCAGGCCAGATTTTCTCTTCGCCATAAAGCCTATATCAATTGCCTCCATTGTGTGTGCTACTTGACCAGCAACCTATGCTGTATAGGAGCTAGGTTGAATAGTGATAAGAATGCCATGGTCAGCCAGATATCGATTGGTGGAAACTCGACTGGTCCATAAAGAATCTAGCATGAAATTACAATGTTAAGACTAGAACATGACTTTTTTAAACAAATACATTTTTTATAATTAAATTATGTATGCTTTTAGTATTGTAATTTTCTGTATGATTTGCAGAACCATATTCATCCAATATAAGTGGATTTATGAAAAGGAGTTATAGTGGCCACTTTAAAAGAAGACTTTATTGGCAAAATGCACTACTTTGATAATTCAAATCATGATTTTAGAAAACCATTCCATACAAATAGATCATTTGAAACCTTTAACTTTTCCCATATTTGATTTAAAAAAATTAAAAAAATCAACGAGAAATGGAACGATCCTCAAAATCCAATACGTCACTGATGCCAAACGATACGTTTCTCGTGAAAATCACCGTAGGCCAATCTACTAAGTAAAACCATACATGAAATATAAATATATTAATTCATTATTTTCTTCCTTTTGCTCTTCCATTTGCTCGCTACAAAAATAGACAAGAACATTATAAATAATATCCGCAATATCAACAATAAAAGTACCCGAAATGTGGTGGTATACTTCATACAATCTTTAGCAAATTACGACAAAATTGGTAACTCAGCACGTGCCCTCATAGACCCCCGTTTATGGAGCACACGCATTACATAAACAGACATAAAACGTGAGAGAAAGTAATTTACCTTGTTTACTTCGCAATTCTTAGTTAATCAATTGACCTAACAAACCAGATTTGTTTACTTTTAAAAAAAGGGATCAGTATGTATGGGCCAAGAAATCGAATTTTTCGAATACATCCTTGTCATGCTTGTCCGAGCTTTGGCGTATTCACGATCGATACGGTACAGCAGTTCACAAAGGGTAATTGTGCGCGATTAACAGAGTACAAAGGTCATGCCCGTACGTAAAGCGAGCACACAATCATAGTTTGGCTTCAATGACGTCACGACATCCGAGCAGATGAGTTCATTAGCATATGTAAACACAAAAACAGGTACTTTTGAAAAACAAATGCAGACTTTATTGGAGGTTATACATTTGAAATTTTTGTGGAGATCAACCTTTGAGGGTATACAGAACATATTTTTTCAAAATTTGTCAATAAAGTCTTCTTTTAAGTGTTCCCCTGCAGAGAAAAACGATGTCATGGGACCTGTCTAATTGTCTATAGAGGTCACAAGTCTACAGTGGCCATCAGGTTTGATTGTATTGCAAACTAAATTGCTGGAGATCATTATCACGTCTTCTTATTACCTTTCAATAGCTCTTTGACATCGCGCCAAATCAAGGATGCATTCGGACGATCAGAGGAAGTAGTGCGACATTGCACAGGGTCAGTACAATCTGTCATTGGATCTGCACAAGCAGCTACCAAGGAATCGTCATCAAGGGTAGACGAAAAATGGCCGACTTGATGACACATCAGACTTACAGCTCAAGATGTCTGGAGATCCCATGGCGGCGCCCTCTGGTAGGGTGAATGGTCACTGTACTGCTCAGGTTAGATTTCTTAACCCATCTTAACCGTAAAAAGGCCGGGCTATTTGAGGTCTTCAGCAGGTCGGGGGGGGGGGGGGGGGGGGCCATTATGGCCCCCCCCTAAGATCTCCGCCGCGGAGCGGCCGATCGCCGTGAAAATTTGCACGCATGATAAGTGAAGTGTATAGAATACAATGGTCATTTTTAAATTTTTGGAAAAACTCATTAATTTGCATATTTATGGTAATTTATGCAAATAAGTCATGAAATTCATATTTTTACCCATAAATCATACATTCTTCATAATTAAACTCTGGTTTTCACTACATATATTCTTCAGAGCATTTGGAATAATAATACGACAAAAAAATGTGGAAGAGCCAGGTTCTTCCTTATGTTTTCTATTGTTTTGATAATTTCTTATGTATTTCTTTGTTTTTTTTTAACTTATGTATTTTATTGTTTTTGTTGTTTATTTTATTTCTAACTATAATTTAACTATTTTGAACCCAAAACCAACATATAAAATGAAAACAACACCAAATGACCAATGATATACCTCATTTTACGAAAATTGATATTTCCATGTACACAAATCACGAAATTGAGCGATTTTCGGGCTGACATGCATTGACAAAAGGTCACGTGACTTTATAGCCCATTAGCCCTAATCATATGAACAAGTTTCCATTGAAAACGCGCATAAGACTAACACGAGCAGACGACGCGAATCAAATCTATGCTATATGCATTACAACAACGGCTTTTAATTCACATTGGAGATCGAATATGTACCTGGACAATAGCAGCGCGCTCCACACACTGCGCGTTAACGTTTGTCCTTCGCGCATTCACGTTTCTACGTGTTATGTGCCTTACGAGCAAACGCAAAGAATCAAATATAGCTAAAAGTGGAAAATTAAGTTGTCAAGAAACACAAAAAAGGCCCTATTTTCCCGTCTAATAATCAAAATGTTTCTTACATTAGAAGAAAGGTAATTTTGTCCTCTTTGTTTTGGAATCCGAGACGGTATAAAAACGTATCAGGGTAAAATTATACGATCGGCTGAATGAGCGAGGGTTGGTACAAATTCGTCAAATTTCTTCTATTCGCCATAGGGAAGTGGCCATTCTGGCAAATTTTACCGAAAATTCAACGGCAAAAGGCCATATTTTCCCAGTAACGAAATGAGACATTATTGGTACCATTGAAAAGGAAATTTATCACTGATTAATATTCCATCCGAGACAGTATAAATTGTTACAACGAATTTAAGCTATGAGAGTTTTATTTCACACAGCGCGAGAAAATGGAGCTAAATTCTGTTCATTCCCCGTGTTGAAGCGCGCTGTGCAGATTGTGTGGAGTATTTGCATCAAAGTTTTCAATATGTCAAGACAAAGCGGTGCCTGCCCTTAGCTGTGGTCTGGGTGCCAATTTGGCTACCAGAAATTTAATTTGACCACTAGAAACTCATCTGGCAGCCAGGGTGAATGGTCCCAGTACTGCTCAGGTTAGATTTCTTTATAGCCCATTAGCCCTAATTCAAAACAAAGCAGTGCCTGCCCTTATCTGTGGTCTGGGTGCCAATTTGGCTACCAGAAATTTAATTTGACCACTAGAAACTGCAGTGTTGACTGAATGACCAAACAGTCCTTGCTTTGCAGAGTTAAGATTGCATAATTAAACTTGAATAGTGCAAATGGTGCAGATTAAGGACACAATGTCAAAAGTTGCTGCAATATGCAAGACACGTAACTACTGTCATCAGGCCTGCAATGACCTGAAATTACTCGGGCTTGTGCATATGGAGAATGCATGTGATACCAAAATCAAATAATAATTGGGTCAAGAATTTGTCGTTTGGAATGTATTCAACATTTGTATGTACATATAAAACGCAGCAATTGTTTATTTGGGAGGGGGATCCTTTCATTTCAATTTTTTCCCTAAATTATGATTTAAGACTGTCATTTTTCGTTTCACATCGTAGGTTAAGCAGACCAGTCCATGTGTAGCTCCAAAGTCAGCCGGTCATATTCCTCATGCCCGTAACTCTTCCAAGGGATGCGAGGGCAATGAATCTACGCGATCTGTGCGCCCTGATGTGAAGGCCAGAAGCCACCCAAAACACCCGTTGGTTCTACACTTTACAGAAAAGAAGGAGGCCATGCTGATTCCCTATGATAGTGAGGTAGATATTATATACAGGGTTCACACCAGTCCAGCCATGGAAAGTCATGAAATTTCACCCTTTTTCCCTGGCAGGCCTTGAAAGTCAGTGAAAATTGTTAAATAATCTCATGGGTCATGGAAAGTCATGGAATTTCATTTTATCTGCATTTATTTTGGTTAAAAAAAGTACTGAAAGAAGTCAAAGAACCTTGTTTACATACCCTGGTGAAAGGTCATGGAAATCCATGGAATTCAACTCGAAAATAAGTGTATGGACCCTGTATTACTCAGGGCTCGACACTGGCACGTGCCCTATTGCCTGGGGCAAGTATAAATTTATGTCGGGCAAGTAAAATGTCATAAATGGTCTAGTTTGGTTGCCCAATCAATACGCCAACTAACATTTCTGTTCAACTACAGAGAAAAATGTAATTTCTTACAAGTGAATCTCATCTAGAAATAAGTGAGAAATTTGCTAAGCGGATCAAGCTACGTAGCACTATTGAATCAGTTATTTGGGAAAGTACATTTTCTGTTTAGCCTTTAGGCAAGTCAAAATTGAATAAAAGTCATCAATAAATAATTATCCCATTTAACCACAATGGCATCTGCTTGACATCACATTTGATTACTAATCTATGTGTTTGGCATAATTACATTTGACCACTAATGTACAACATTATGTGATTGTGTTTGAAATTGTCACATTTGACCATTACACTTGTGTGATTGACTTGAAAACGTTGACTTGAATAAATAAAAGTAATCAATACATGATTATCCCATTTAACCACAATGACATCTGCTTGACATCACATTTTATTACTAATCTATGTGTTTGGCATAATTACATTTGACCACTAATGTACTACATTATGTGATTGTGTTTGAAATTGTCACATTTGACCATTAAGCTTGTGTGCTTGACTTGAAAACATTGACTTAAAAACATTGACTTGACTTGAAAACATTTGACCACTGATATTTCATATTTGAGCAGTTTGTATATATGCTCAACATCACATTTGTGTCATATCTCGCCCAATCTCAGTTCTCAAATTCATTGTATGGATCGGTTTATTGCTCCTTACTACTCCATCATTGAAAAGTAGTGATTTTTCCCTTTAAATGAAAATTAATTATGTTAAAAGGGTTTTCAGCACGTTGTTGTTGTTTGTGATTTAACTTTCCTTTTTTTCAAGCATGCTCTGTTGACATCAATATAGAGTTGACCATTACCTGGCTGCCAGGTTTGATACATGTTTTTAATTTATTACTCCGCAACGAAGTAGCTGAAGGCATAATTATGTTTTCGGGTTGTCCGTATGTCCATATGTCCCATTCTCGTGATCGCGTTAATCTCAAGAACCGATTGATGGATTCTCACAAAACTTGGTATATATGTATCTATCATGAGGAGCCGATGATGAACCGATGAGATTTTGGGGTCGTGAGGTCAAAGGTCACAAGGCCTGCTAAAAGAGCTTGTAATTGAAAAATCAAGAACTGAATGTCAGATTTCAATCAAACTTGGTACCTGAATGTATCTAGGGGAGCCAATGTACCCATCAGATTCCGGGGTCATGAGGTCAAAGGACTCATATTAAACGAAAATAGCTTGTAATTGAAATAATTATATCAAGAACCAGTTGACAAATTACCATCAAACTTGGAACATATTTGTATCTTGGGGAGCTAATAAACTTATAAGATTTTGTGGTTATGAGGATAAAGGTCAAAGTCATGGCTCATTATATGTGACCGGCTATAGCAAAACCCTGCACTTGTCGGTAATTCATGTATTGAAGAAATTGGCATTTTAAGTTCACATAATGTGTGTAAAAGACTTATGATTATAAAATTGAAACAATCATATCTTCGCCAATAATTGACCAATTTGTTAGAACAAGGCATCAAATGAAAGCTTGTGATAAGGCCTTTATAATGGTATGAAAATCTACATTTTGATGTTTACCGACAAGTGCAGGGTTTTGCTATAGCAAATATGTGCAAAAATAGCTCATAATTGTGATATCTCGAGATCTGGTTGAGCAAATTGAGTTTACAGAATCAATTCAGTGCATGTATAAATTTGGGCTTGATATAAAAATTGCCCAATGGCGGAGGCATCATTTTTGACTGCGCTCAGTCGGAAGTTCTATCTATTTTTTTGTGAAACTTATTTTTGGGGATTGATTACCACTTTTTTGTTTTTCTGATTCAACTTAAATTTTTTTTCTGGCATGGCACAGTGGCCATCAACCTGTGTAAAGTCGGACATGTCCTTGTGGCCAAGTTTGAAACGTTCGTAGGGACAACATGGACAAATAAAAAAAATATATATATAAAACCATTTCTATAGAGTTATCACAATCTTTTTGTTTGCCTGATTAAACCTGTATTTTCTAGCGTGCCGCAGTGGCCATCAACCCGTGTGAAGTCGACCACGACCTGGCAGCCAAGTTTGAGAAGCTTGTTAGGGGCGACATGGACGTGTTCTTGGAGTCGTTTGGCATTTGCATCAAGTATGCACTGCAGAAACTAGCGGAACAGGACTCCACGTTGTCTCTTGATCTTTTATGTGAGGTGATCATGGATATCGGGAGAAAGCCAAGTGCCAGGTGAGCTTCTCAAGCTTTAAAGGGATCTAGTAACATTATCCAATTCCACAAAATTTCATTAGAAATGTAGTGGTTCTCTCATACCTTGCATGGATTGGAACAGGTTTTTTTTCTTAAAATTTCCTTTTCGTCAGAAAGATATTTACAATCGAGGTGTTCTGATTTTTAACTATCCACTGGATAGTCATAACTGTACAAAATCAGTGCAATGAGTTAGCAAATATCACTTTGCATTTTCGCTCATTACTCCGCCATAAAACATCAGTTTAACTCGACATTTCCACACAATACTCCAAAGACATATCAGATCACACAACTACACATCATACCAACCATTCATCACTTTCTTCACATGCCAACAAAGTTATCCGATCCCTTTAAAGATGATAATAAGTCTGTTTCAACCCCCTTCAGGACTGGCCCCGAAAATACTAAATGTGTCAAATACTGCCTTTTTAAAAATACAGTGCCATCTCTAAGCGCTTAAAGCCCTCTGCAGACAGAGCCGACTCGACCCGATTCGGCTGGTTTTCATTCGGATCGGCTCAGTTTTCAGTGCCTTGCAAACACACATTGTGCCAGTCGAAAGACAGTCGGATGCTAGTTGGGGCCAATTCAACACGATGAAACGGATCAGAATGACCGGGCCCACCTCTAGCCTGATTAAAACCAGTCGGATCGGGTCGAGTCGGCTCTGTCTGCACCGGGCTTTACACTATTATTACCCCTATCATAGGATATAATGCCAGTTGAACACACATGTGTGCACTATCTCCACAGGAAAAAAAGTAGAGCAAAATATAGTGCTAGGAATTACAAAATAAAGGAAGTTTAATGTAGTTCCTCAAAGAGCCTTATCTGTGATTGTATTAACAAACTTTAAATTAAACTGAGTAAAAGCAAAAGGTTAGTGGAACAGAGTCCAGGGTGATCTTCTTTAATGCTTTAATTTTGATTGGACATACCGTACTTTTGTCTTTTTAGGTTTTAAGTTGACAAATTTTAGTTCGATCCTTGGAGCTTAGATTAAGACAAAAAGGGTTGATAAATTTCTAATAGTTACTCTGTGTAATACAAAGAAACACAATAACGCAATTAATTCAGGAGACAAAATGTGAATTAAAAAGCCTGCCTAGATGCATTGGATTGAAATATGACAAGGATGCCAACAATAATGTCATTTACCACACCGTTATGACTGACACACAGAAGCATTGTTCAAGACTGATTGATTTAGCTATAACATGTATTCTTCATAAACCCAAGACCAAGTATTGTCAGTACCAGCCCTGAATGGATTAACAGTAACACAAACAAGTACAAAAGCAACACATAGAATAGCAGAAACCTAAATGAAAATCAACAGAAGAGAGTCCTTCTTTGTTATAATTGTTTGGGAGGTTACAATGTTTGGGATAAAATTGAACCGTTAACAATTGCTGTTTGATGGGATTTCCCCAACCTGTTCGCTTTAATGCAATATCATGTATGCATGGCTTATCTGCAGATGTGGGTATTGACATCCTGGTGAGATTCCAGATAAGAGATTGAAGTTGATCAGTCAACACTGCTAGCTGCTATATTTGCATGTTTACTTTTTTAATTAGTCATTGTGTAAGTGTTGTTGGAACTGTGTGATAAGAGAAGATTAACCAACTCAAGACTTTTTTATGATGGTATAATGTGCATTCTCCGACCTTAGCCCTCCTATTTTTAGGACCAGTCCTGAATAGGTTAATTTGATTTCTTTGCTCTTTATGATGTTATAAACGTGATTTAAGGATGGGAGAGGAAGAGGGAATTTTTGACCCGGTTATTTGTTAAAGCCAAATAACAGTACTGTCATTTAGTTTTAAACTTATAATTAATCCATAAATCCGTGGTGGGGGGGGGGGGGGGGCGTGTATTTTATTTCTATTTTTAGAATGTGACGTACGTCCTTTTTAATGAGAATCTGGTACATTTCTTATAATCATAATAATGTCCGTGTATAGATTTTTTTTTTTCTTCAGAAGTGATTGTGTGACTGTCAGTATGTCTATGTGTGCAGTGTGTGTGTGTGTGTGTGTGCGTGCATGCGCGTTCGTTCGTGTGTTCGTTCGTGTTCATGCCCTTGCTTGTATGTATTTTTGTACAGCTTTGCAACCAAGGACAGAGAAAAGAAAAACATCATTATTACACCTGTGTTGTCCTTTGAAGGGTCAATGTAGGAAAATTATCCGCCATATTTTATGACATTTATATTTGAAGTTAATTTCCAGTAAGATCAACAATATAATTTGGATGTGAAAAAAACCATTGTTTTTACTTGCCCTATTTCAGGCTGTCAGTAATTTACATAACTTATGCAAAAAAAAAGAAATGATTGTGCTTGCCTCTTTCCACAACTTGTGTGTATTTCAGACTTTTATACATGTATGTATGTGAATTAAAGTCATTTTAAGTGGGCATTATTTGTGACAAAATGCCATGCGGCAGTAGAAAATTAAAATTCATTTTTCGGGGGCTTCTTTTCAAGCTCCCCTGCAGAAGAAATAGCTCTCTCAAATTTGATTTGCATTGAATGCAGTGCAAATTTACAGGGGCATTGTCATGATTTGGGGGCTGTATACCGTATTTGCCGGTGTATGAGCCGCATCCGTGTATTAACCGCACCCCCATTTTTATGCCTCCGCCAACGAATTATTGCGTATTACTGCGAACTGTAAAATTTCACCAACTTGAAGTAAATAGTATCCTAGTGGTTTATGGAATAACTGTGCTTGAAAATGCCTGTAAAAACAGACACCATCTTTAAACAATTATTAATGATCTAGTAATTTTGTTGGCCTTACCAAACAGAAGGCCTTCGCTAAGCATTCGCTAAGCATTCCCATAAGTAGTCGCAGATAGGTCTTCAATTGCACACAAGCCTTCGATGCACATTATGTAGTCAATTGGTCTTTTAAGCCTTCGAAGGCTTATAAGCAGTCGAAGGCAGTCCGTAAGGCTGTGGCGCGAGGAATTTGAAGGCTTATAAGCCTTCATTCGGACAAGTTAATATGCAAATTAGGTACGGACTGCTTCAGTATAAGCATTCGACTGCTTAATCCGAAGCTCTAATAAGCCTTCGACTACTTAGCCTGAAGCTCTAATTAGGCCTTCCGACTGCTTACGTGAAGCTCTAATTTGGGCTTCGACTGCTTAACCTGAAGCTCTAATTAAGCATTCGACTGCTTACATGAAGCTCTAATATGGCGTTCGACTGCTTAACCTGAAGCTCTAATTAGGCGGTCGACTGCTTAACCTGAAGCTTTAACACTGTATCTTGCTATATAAGCAATCAACAAGTAATTATTGAGGTATGAACTATATGATATCAGGCCAAATTTTCACTTCATGCAGCATTGCGTTTTTATTCAATTAATTAGCAAAATGTTGGAAATTGTATAGCCAGTCTCAAATACAAGTTACAAAACATGCATGCATAAATAATCTGTAAATCCACAAGCATACATTGAAAAAAATAAGCCACACAAAACTCATTGAGTGGGACTGTAGTGTTATTTTGAAATATATAGCACTGCCATGTAATGATTGATTCAAGTCAGTTTATTAGTGATTATATGATACACTTTGGCCTAATAGTGTTACAAAGAATTGTTAGTAATTCCTGCATGTAGGAATGATGAAAGTAGACAGTTAATCTTACCTAAAATTTGAAAATTCTACTGGCAGAGTAGCTAAAGTAGACTGCATGCATGCTTCCATTGACTTTTAATTATCGCAGATGCATGATGGGCAGTATTTTCCCCCCAAATTTCAAACTGCCATAAGCCTTCATGTAATTATATAGGCCTTCAATGTTCGACTACTAAGGACCAACTCTTCGACTGCTTAGCATGAAGGCCTTTTTTCTATGACTACCTATTTTAGCAGTCACAATTTAGGACTGCTTACAAGAAGGTCTTCAATTAGGCCTTCAACGTTCGACTACTAAGGGCCAACTCTTCGACTGCTTAGCATGAAGGCCTTTTTTCTATGACTACCTATTTAAGCAGTCGCAATTCAGGACTGCCTACAAGAAGGTCTTCAAAAACCATGACTGCTTGGGTTAAGCAGTCTGATGTGGTCGAAGGTTTAGTGACTGCTTGGGGACTGCTTAATAAGCAGTTTTGTTTGGTAAGGGGCATGCAAAACTGATGAAGGGTTGATAACATTTCTGTATTTCTGTGATCTGATATGTCCAACTGAATGATGTGTGAAAATTCCATGTTAAATGAATTTAATAGAATATTTGTTTTGAAATGACTATCTTACTAAATGATGCATGTAGTAATATAAGTAACATGTATCATGACATTCCTCTCACTTTCCATCTCCTTTGATAACAATTTGTTTAAATTTGTAATAATTTCTTTTGTGATACTTGTATAACTGATATATGGTGCGGAAACATGGACATTGAAGAAGATTGATGAAAAAAAGACTTCATACCTTTGAGATGACATGCCTCGGGCAGATCATGGGCATGACCAGACATACACACACAACTGAACATGGAAGAAACCATCAACGACAGAGATGCCACAAAAAGACTTAGATCATTTTGGACATAAAACATGTATCAACAGAATTTTCCCTCAAAAGATACCCCCACATTCTACTAAATGGAAATGTACATGGTAAACGTCAAAAGGGGAAGACCAGCAAAGAGATGGATTGACTGTATCAATTAGGCAGACTTGCAACAACAGACACCTTGACTCCCTGGACAAGGCCAAAAGACTGACAGAAGATCAAAGGCGTGGCAAGCAGTCGTGAAGCAGAAGCCATCGCACATCCCAGCGATGGTGTGGACGGCTTAAGTAAGAAAGTAAGCAAGTATAACTGATAGATCTAGATGATGTTCTAGTTAACCCTAAAAAGACTGGGTTATTTTGAACCTTTAAAAAACTGGGAGGGGGGGGGGGGGGCTAAAAGGCCCCCCCCCCCTAAGATCTCGGCAACCGAAACTCCAAAATTTGGCATGGTGATAGACGTCCATGAGATCTACAATATTTTATAGTTAATTTTTTTTTTTTTAGAATATGCTAATTAGAGCTAATTAATTATGCGAAAATTGTATTTTTTTGTATTTTTTGTATTTTTTGTATTTTCCTCGGCAACCAAAACTTTGATCGACTCCAAATTTGGAATGGTGATAGATGTCCATGAGCTTATACAATATTGCATAGTTAAATTTTTTTTAAAATTAGAATATGCTAATAAGAGCTACAGTAATTAATTATGCAAAAATTGTCTTTTTTTGTATTTTTTGTATTTTTCTTTATATATGGTGATTCTTATGAAACAAAACTGTTCCTGGTACAAAATACATGCTAAGATTATATAAATTTACACAATCTCTGATAAAACAACAGGATAATCATGAAAATTGATTTAGTTTTACAGTTTTCTTTGTTTTTATTTTTTTCGTTGTTTTTCTTTGTTTTATTCTTTATATATTGTATTGTTTTATGCAAATGAGAATGTAATAAGTTTTATTCACCATGCCAAATGGGAATACTAACAGTAGGGGAGATGCGGGTGAGTTGAGCCATTTTTTTTATGAGCAATATTTCCATATAATTCTTGGTTTGGAGGGATTTTTTTGTATCATACTAAAACACAACTACTGGGCTTTTATTACATCAGCTAGTTTTATTCATGAACATTGCGTACAAACGCAGCTATCGATTAAAAAAGAATAGTAAAATGGCTCATCTCTCCTGCGGTACGAGGAGACTTGTGCCATGTCATTGGGAGACTTGTGCAACTCTCCAACGGCATTGGAAACATACATATAAGAATCACATCAAATAGTAAATCGTATCAATTTTTCAATACACCAAAAAGAATCTCTCGAATCAAAATACCAACAAAATAACTTGTATTACAACGTAATTATGCTCCAGTTTTGCCATGCGATGGGATTTAATACTTTTTAAGGACCGCTAGATTCAAAATGTGTTATTTCCCTATACACCCAATCATGGCTCAACTCTCCATAAACATATGGCTCAACCCTCCATTAGGTGGCCATTTTTTTAGAATTAAATACATTTTTCTAAATGTGCATGCAGCTCTTCATCAACTTTCATCAAAGTGAAAATACGATACACGATCAACATCATACATGAAAAGTTGCCTGTCTAATTGCTTTCATGTAAGTAGTAGAAATGGCCAAACCTAAAACTTGGAAATTCACTTTTTTCTGTATTTTGAAGAATTGGGGGGCCCATTCCTGTATCATGCTCCAGCTCTTCAAACTGCTATTTCTAAAAAGACAAGTATGTTAAAGGGGACCACCAGGCAAAGGACAACACATTATTATATGTTTTGGTACCGTTTTGTGATATCAAATAGATGCCCAACATTTTGCAAAGGGTTGTGTAATTCATAATCAAAGCAATTAATTTCCACCACTTACGGAACCACGGCTATCTTGTGGTTCCACATGGGCCAGGCATTTGCGAGTGCGCCAATGCAATTCACGCGTACGTCAATAGAATCCCGGATGATTCGTTCGCTCTGCATAGAGCGCCGCTGGCTCTGCTCGCATAATAGTCTGCGCATTCAGACCGCATGACCGCATGGCTGAGAATGGTGATGCGTTTTCCAATTATATATTTTTTCTGAAAACATATTTTTGTGAACTTATTGAAGGAATGGAATACTAAAGATGTTACCTTTCTATAAAAAGATTATTTTTGGGTGGTGGTACCCTTTAAAGGGTAACACAAGAGCGCACCAGATAATTTTTGTATAATTCTCAATGGAAGTTAGAGGGGGTGGATCAACTCACCAGCATCTCCCCTACATGTGAAAAGATGGGTATAAAACTTCAACATAAAAGGTGCATCTAAAAACTGTGTATGTTATATATGGAAGAATTAACAAAAATCACTCGATCGCAAAATGTTACATAACACCCGGATCGTTGACCTGGTGTGCACAACTTTGGTATCAAAAGATGCGCAAGACTCTTAAGGGAAAAAGTCATGAATTGGCACCGTAAAATATTTAAGCATTGCGAAGTAATCGCGAAAATAGAGGGGGAGGGGGCTAAATCAGCCCCCCCCCCCCCAGTCTTTTTAGGGTTAAAAGTATTCAGATGCGTTCTGGCTCAACATTTTCCAGTAATGAAGACACCATCCTCAAGACAGACTAAATATTGCCAATTATCATGTCTTTTGATCCAGATAGACTAGTCTACAAAATAATGTAATGTTTTGATCAGACTGCTCATTATTTAAATGAGGACCGTTACAATTGATGGTCAAAGATCAATGCTAATATCATTTAGTTTTGTTTCTTGACCATTTTTTGGTTGGATTTTAGTGCCGTTTCTTCCCATACTGCAAACTCGTTTTGAGTGTAGGCCTACTGGACTAATACACTTTAAATATCATAATGTAAACATTTTAGTATTATAGTTATGACAAATATGTTTAAGTGAGTTATATTACTCTTTGTGTATGTGCTGTGTGTCGAACAATTATTGTTTTACAAAATCAATGTCAGCAATGAAACCGTCACAGTCAAGCCATGCAAATAACCCAAAAGGCAGACAACGTGCAACTCTTGTTCGCCTTTTAGTGATACAAAGTCATGCAAATTATGGCGTAATTATTTTATTGCATCCTGTTTTGATAAAACGTGCTATACACGTGTTTCAACTTGTTTGTACAAAGTTCTGTTTATTCAGTATTATCTTTAATATTGACTCGAAGTTACGTATTTTCTTTCATCCGTTTTAAATGTTAATGTTTAAGTTTGTTCTTTACTTCTTGTATTATATTTTGTATGATATTGGTTTCTTAATTCCAAGCACAATGGAGTCAAGTCTACTGTAGATAATATAATGTAAATTAGAAACCTGTTTGCTACCATATATGGACATGATCATGTGTCTATTATATCAAAGCCAGTCAAGACACTTGTAGACGTTAATTATGTTAATTTCATTTGCACTGCGTCAGTGGCGTAGATCTGTTTTGAGAAGGGGGGGGGGGATGATGCGAGGAAGCAAAGCGACCAAGCCCGTGAGCTGGAAGCGCCCGAGGGGGGAGGGTGTGTATCCCCCCTCTCACTGTAGGGATCGAGCTTTTGCAATTTTTCACTCGAAATAATGCAATCTGGTGCATACCTTGGAAGGAAATTTGATATACTAAAATTTAAGAAGCATGATTTAAATCATCTCCCTTATGATTAGACCGATATACAAACACAAATGAACCCACACACACACGCACACACACACACACACACACACACACACGTGTTTGTAAACACCCCTAAATCAGGGACATACATGTGACAAAACACCATCTAATCGCGGACGTCCGCGGTTGGAATTACAATTAGAAAGTACTGCTTGTCCACGTTTAGAATGTAACTAATTGAACTGCTGCCGTTCTGAAGCTCATCCCCGATTGGAATGTAAATGTAAAATTTTCGTGTGTATCGGAGTGTGTGGTTTACATCGTGCGTGTGTCGTGATCGGCAAGAAAACTACTATACCGCCCTCATGTGATATTACCCGGATACCCCCCTCCCCCTGGCCTAGATGTGCATTAGCTGCATGAGGAACCCCCCTATCCTTTGTTTTTCGCGAGTCCCCATTTTCCAGGTAAAGAGTAAAGAGTCCCCGTTTGCAGGTGCTTACAAGTATGTGTGCACACACTGTACATGCATGTCTATACTAATTTTTTTTTTTTTTTTTGGGGGGGGATGTTTGTACATGCCATCCCCCCCGCACAAAAAAAGTGGGGGCATATACCCCCCCCCCCCCCCCTTCCCGGATCTACGCCCGTGCATTGCGCACTGCGTAATTATAATAATAATACTCGCGTATTCTAAAATGTAACTACATTTCCCCCATCCTAAATGTACTAACTATTTTTGGCCAAATGTAACCCTGTACAGACCGAGTCACGGTGATGAATTACATCAGCTAGGAGAGATGAATGATTGTTCCCCTTTTGTATGGATTTACCTTTTTGTATCTATTCCAAACCAATTGAGGACAATTTGATTGCTAATGAAATAGAGTAAGCACTACTTTGTGTCACAAACAACACATGAGCACCAAATAAATCGTTTCAGGTCTAAAACTTACTTCCATCCATATACATGTATTAATCAGAGCAAATTGATTACTTTAGTAATGTTACAATGAAGGATACAGCTAGTACTTGCCAAAGTTACCCTTCATCAATACCAAACTGATAAATAAATGTATTTATTAAGTTTGTATCCGGAAGGTTATAATTGAAGATAAAGGGATCTTGAGACGTAAATGCAAATAATTACGTCACAATTAATTATATCCAGTCAAGACGGTTCTCAAATGGGAATACCCCTTCTTATCTATTCCAAAGAAATTCAGAGTTTAATCGCGGTTTAATCGCAAACTTGGTCGTTTTGGGGCATCTCGCACATTATATAAAGTTAGTCCAAACCTCTGGTAAATCATTTCTCTCGACCATTTTCTTCACAGCGTCAAACCAATTAGGAACTTCAGGCAGCTGAGATGGGGTGGAACAGTTTGTATCTTGGATCCTTGTCCAAATTTCCAGCGATGTTCTTCGTGCTCCTTTTGTCTTTACTGGGTAAGTTGTTATAATTTTATGCTCTTAAAACCATCTTTTAATACGTAACAATCGTCCGATCAATTATTGTAAAATAATCTTCATTATCAATTGGGGATAAAGTTAAATTATATACAGTATTCAGATCTGAACTGGTTAAATGCCAATATTTTGATAACAGAAATCATGGACGTACGACTCTGACGTTTTGTTCAATATTATTTTTAAGGAAGCATTTTATACATCAGTCCTTCTTTTATTTGTGTTAATATTCTCCGAACATACCCGTTTATAGGCCTACCCTCTATATATGATTATTTATCATCAAAATCTCATCGAAATCTCATCGTTCCCTATCAAGCCATTTTGGTTATCACTAATGATGGAAATAATGCATGTTTTTAAAACCACTATCAACTGTTCTGACTGACCACTATCATGGCATGGCTGCCATGTTTTTTTAAGGTACCCCATGAAACGTCTTCTGAGCACATCCGAGCGTGCGCACTAAAAAAAGTGGGTTATGTTAAAACCGCTGATGTTGAATCTGCTGCTATGTCGGTAGTTACGTATCCCGCTTTTGTTAGTGTCAATCAAATGACGTCTTATGTGGTACAGTTGGAAAACATGGCAGCTAGACTCCAGTGGGCAATCAAAACAGATGATAGTGGTTTCAAAAACATTGCTTTATTGCCATTATCATTGATACCCAAGAGGAAATATATGACTAGAAGTGACAGGACTTATTCACTTATCAGAGACAAACAGTAAGCATAAATGCCAGCGTTTTGGCTTCCCTTTTACTGCTTACATGTAATTATAGTTCTGTATCATAATCGCTGATAGAAAGCTATTTTGAGCATAACAATGAGACTTCAAAAAATAGCCACTTACTATCCATGAGTTACAGACCATTTCAAGCCCTAGTCTAGCTCTCTTTATAAATGACGTGTTGTGGAAAAATACACCTTCTGTTAGAATGGCGATTTCATTGATTCCTGATTACTGTTTAACAATTCACTTTGATGTATCAAATTGCAAAAATTATTAATATTTTTACACCTTTATTAATAGCTCAAACTGTGCCCAGCTATACGGTCCACACAACTTCCCAGCCGTATCCTTCCGAAGGACCAGGTATGTACAGTGTGTATGACATAGTATACATGGAGGTGTTGTGGCACGATCGGATATTAAAGTGCTTGACTAATTCAAACCACAGGAGCCGAGTTTGAAAACCTATTGATGCCCATGGCACTTGAGCCCTAGGCTTAAGCAAGGCACTTAATCCACCTGTTCTCCACCCAGGTGTATAAATGGGTACTCTGTCAAATTGAGGGTACATGTATATGCATGTAAAGCATGAGGGCATGTTAATGAAGCACATGCTAGAATGTTCCCCAGGGGTGGAGAGAGTGCACAATAAGTGCTGGATTGAATGTATGTGTGTATTCTATGGGTGAGGTTATTATAATATTAAATGCAGGTCCCTCTGGGGAACAGTTTAAAATCACTGAAGGGGAATTAAAAACCTGTAATAAAACTAATAAAGAATTTTCTTCCATATAAATGTCAAATTATTATATCAACATTGTTGTATTTTGATTGTGAGGATTGGCAAACATTTAACAAATTTGTATTTTGATCATTATTATCAATATTTGTTTATTTTATTTACATTATTAACCCGTTGCTTACGGGAACCAGGTGGAGTATGTACAAAGTCTATGGGAATGTTAGAATCTCGAAGGGAATGGGTTAAATTTTCAAGGTTGTCAGTATTATATTCTATACCAGTAATTAATTTTTACTAGTCTAGATTTCTTTATTTATGCCTGGTAAAGAACAAAAACTATAATAATTATTTTTCTTTTGTCTTTGTCACAGACCCGGACTCGAAGGGCATCATCCTTACATGCACGGACACGCAGATGATTGTTGATATCCCAAAGTCACTGCTTAGCGATGACGTGCAAGGGGAGCACTCCCGATTTGCCAATGACCCCGACGCCGAAAACCGGGACTGCTGGGGCGTGGATACGCGGAACGACGGGTTGATGGACATCATTCGCCTCACTACCAACCTTACGGCCTGTGGCACAATCATGACGGTTCGTTTAGTATTCTTGGATTTTACTCTTTTTGTGGGTAGTTTCACACTCTAATAATAAATCTGATATAACAAGATCCTTCAATATGGATTTGATAAGCAGTAGGAAAAACATAGTTCTGATATTCCCTATTCATGCTGCACAGTGGAACCTCTTTATAATAAATTTTGTTATACTTCCAATGCTCGAAATTAGCATAGGCCCGATGGCCCGGGGCCACTAAAAAAAAATAATTTATTATTCTTTTTTTTTGCAGATACCCAGTAGTCATGTTTAGTCCTGTCTAGGGCATGACTTTTAAATGTAGCATTCAGCAAATTATACCCTTTTCTCACATACAAAATATTGGTTAGTTAAAAAGTTGCAAGTTAATTGAGCAAGTAATACTGCTGCTAATGAATATTCATACATTCTTGAGCAGCCGTACTCATTTTCTAACCAGTTGTAAACAAAATTTTCATATTTAAAATCGTTATTAGTAATTTCAGTTATTTGCATATTTTGCATATCTAATAAGCATCATAAATATTCATATACTCAATGTACAACTAGCAATAAATGTGCAATTTTTGTACTAACCACTAATTTTTAACATGAGAAAATGTATATGTTGATGAATGCTAGACCAGTGGTATAAGCATTCCAACAGCACTACACAGTGTCTTAAAAAAAATACAGGGTGTCTAAAAAAATCCCATAAATTCAACATCATGTTTGAACAGTGTGTTGTGAGTTGTCTCACTTGTCTGCAATACTGTTTACGAAGAATCCAAATATGTCATTTACAGTCTAAGGTGTTCAGACAACACTGCACAGAATTTTGAGGTCAAATTGAATTTTCTCCTTATCTACCATTTTTGTTTTGTCACCTAGACCCTGGCTATGTATGACTGGAAGTGTAATTGTCACTCGTTTGTATTCAATCGCGGTGATTTTTTTGATGAAGACAATAAATAAAAAGACATGACACACACACACATTCATCCTAATTCATGCTTATTTAATGATCTTACAATGAAACAAAGGGGAATGAAAAATAAAAAGTATTGCCTAGTACCCTGAAACTATCAATATGGTTATTGTATTAATTTTACTTTTGTTTTTCCTTATTTTTTTCGGGCCAGTAGATTTTGGTTCCTGGCCACCAAATTTGGAAGAATACTAATTTTGGCCACCAGCAAAAAAAGTTAATTTCGAGCACTGCTTATAGCAACGTACCCGATATAGTGAGACTATTTATACACAGGTTCAGGTTTTGTGTATTTTATTATTTTCAAGCCCTGATTCAACAAGATGTCTGATATAAAAGATAAATTCAATGGGCCTGGGAGGTGCTCGGTATAACAAGGTTTCACTGTATAATTGCAGACTGTATGATATCCTTCCCTCTCCTGTTTTTTGTATTTGCAGGAGACTGATGACGAAGAGGTCTACACCAATCGCGTAATCGACAACGACGCTGAATCGAATCTCTTCACCTACAAGCACACCATCGATATTCCCGTCTCATGCAGGTACAACCGCACCCACCGCGTGGGCTCCCGTCACTACCAGGTCACCGACTACTTGATTGACGAGAGCATATCTGAGGAGGGCCAGTATTCCTTTGACTTTGACATCTACAGCGACGGGACGTTTGAGCACGCGCTGACCGAATACCCGCTGC
Source organism: Echinarachnius parma (assembly GCA_037951105.1). NCBI lineage: Eukaryota > Metazoa > Echinodermata > Echinoidea > Clypeasteroida > Echinarachniidae > Echinarachnius > Echinarachnius parma. The sequence goes on along the minus strand of JBAMJV010001147.1, from coordinate 131,633 downwards.
CTGTCGAGCTGGACAACAAACTCCATCTGGCCGCTTCGGTGCTTTCGCTGGACGGTACCATCGACCTCTCCATCCGATCTTGCAGGGCCACGCCCACTTCCAGCTATGAGAACCAAGTCAATTACGTCTTCATTGAAAATGGGTAAGTAAATGGGTTTAATCAAGTCAGCCAGACATGTTTGTAATTATAAACTTTGTTAAATGTAAAGTGAAGGTATATTTTATTTCACATTATAATATATACTTTCCTGTTAATTAGCTGTCTGTACAGCATTTTTCTCATTGCAGTCGGAAATCATGTTTTTTGAAGAATTGTCTGTTAAAACTACTTGAACTTTATGCCTTGAGACTCCCGTTTCATTTTACATCACAGACTTACATGAACAAAAAAAAAGAATTATATGAATAACAATGTAATGTAGCCTAGCTAGACTTGAACACAAACAAATTAAGAATTGAAAACCATGATATAATGCATTGTGCATATTTAAAAAACAGTTATTGTACAGTCATGTAAATTACATACATATTAAAAATCACTTTGCATTTTATACAGATGCTCAGTTGACACCGCTAAAGTAAACCTGACTCACCTGGCACACAATCGCGTTGGTGTTGAGATGCATGCATTCAGATTCATCGGGGAAGGCGATTATGTGAGTTCAAACTAATGGTCTATTTATAGCGGATTTCTGCCAGATGGTATATTAAAGGGGTCATAACATTGCCAAATCCATAAATCTTACTTGAAACTCTAATGGTTCTCTCATACCTTGTTGTGTTTGTATCACCAATGGAAGCATGGAACAGGTTTTGTTTTTGTTTTTTTTCGTTGTTTTAGTTTCCCTTTTATTAAAAAGATATTTACATTTACGTTTTAAGTGTTTTGATGTTTAAAGATTTAAAGAAAGGAGAGGTTGATGTATACCGCATTGAACATTTGATGATTATAAAAGCGCTATATAAATGAATGAATCCTGATTATCACACTATGGCTCAAACAGATCTGAGAACATGGAAAGAGGCTATAAGGTATAGGGAAGACTGGTGGTAGAGAGTAAAAAGGGATCACAATTCAGAAGAGGTCAAAAGAGAACTGACCCACCTTACACCTTAATAGAGTACTGCAGTATATAGTACCACTTAATTCACCTGATTATATAATCCCACTTGTTATGTGTATGTTTGCTACTATGATACAGGTGTACGTCCACTGCAACGTGTTAGTATGCGACGCCAGAGATCCGTTCTCCCTCTGCAACACCGACTGCGTAGGCCCTACACCGCCTGCCTTGCGACAGAGGCGTGACATTGGCAGCAGTGATAATAGTGCACTCAACATTAAACGCTTCACCCGAGGGCCCCTGCACATCCAAAAGCTTCATAGTGCCGATAACAGCATTCCTCTCTTGGAGCTTAGTGATGGTAAGTATGTGTTTGTGTGTGTGTGTGTGAGAGTGGATGATGGTGAGTGTGTAAACACCCCAACCGAGGACACGGGTTGGACACCCTACTATTCAACCGAGGACACACGCTGGACACCCTACTATTCAACCGAGGACACACGTTGGACACCCCACTATTCAACCGAGGACACACGCTGGACACCCCACTATTCAACCGAGGACACACGTTGGACACCCTACTATTCAACCGAGGACACACATTGGACACCCTACTATTCAACCGAGGACACACGTTGGACACCCCACTATTCAACCGAGGACACACGCTGGACACCCCACTATTCAACCGAGGACACACGTTGGACACCCAACTATTCAACCGAGGACACGCGTTGGACACCCTACTATTCAACCGAGGACACACGTTGGACACCCTACTATTCAACCAAAGACATGTCCACGTTGAGGGTATACCTCCAACTGAGGACTGTCATCTTTTCCCCTGCCTAGTGCAAACGATGCTTGTTCAAATACCATAATTCATAAGAGTGCATGTTAAAAATACAAAAAAAATAACATGCACTGGGTATGTCCATGGACGGGCAAACAATTTTTGAACCCACTGTGCGTTTCCTCAATTGAATAGTCCTCGGTCGGTTGGGTGTGTGAATTCTTACACATATAGGTCCATATTTGTAAAGTGATTCTCCTTGGTCCTTGATTAGTGGCGGTTAAAAGTATGTGTGTGTTGTCCGTTTGTGAAAATGTATCTATTTGTGTGTCTTTATTTTTGTGTCTGTGTGTGCATTCATATCTGTATTTGTGTTTATGTTTGTGAGCATATGCACGTCTATATACTAAGAACATTTCTTGTTGTGGTCTCTGTATATATTGGTCAAACTCATCGTGGTTTATTCCGGAATACAGTGGAACCTCTTTATTATGAGTTCCTTGGGATCCTGAAAATAACATTTGTTCTATCACATATCTCTTTATATCAGGGTAAAAAAAAAAAAAACGGATATAAAGAACCGGGACCAGTAAAATTGCCTTGTTTTTTTCAGAGCTCTATATAAAGAGGTCCCACGCTACGTACATGTATTATCATAGTGACTAGTAATAAATATCTTGAACCGATTCTTTTCATGATTTGATATTAGATGGAATGATTGTTGCATAATATTTATTTCCCCTTTCCCTCCTCCCATCCAGGCACTGAGACGCAAGACAGCAAAGGAGTTAGCTTTGCCCTAAGTCCCTTGGTGGTAGCCATGGCAGCCATAGCATCCGTTGTCTTGGTGCTCGTTGTGGGTCTGGTGATGAAGATGGGCAGGGTGAACAAGCTGGCAGCCATCTTGGAGAAGAGGGCCCTCCAGGAGGAAGAGTTCTAATTATAGCCTCACATCCACATTGTAGAAGGTTGTACTTGGGTATGACCAAGTACATGCCATACACACAATTTCCTTATAGCACAGAGTGTGGCAATTCATGTTTGGCAAGTTTGTGATACTTGCCTCCCATGCATTGTCCATGCAGTCTGCTACACACAACATTATGGTAATGTGTGTATCCGTTCTAATTATTAAAGCCTGTCAGTATAGACCAACACATACCAGGCCCGTAGCCAGGGGGGTGCATACGCACCCCCCCCCCCCCCAAATTCATAAAGGTCTTGACCATCTTAACCAATGGACTCAGACCCCCCTCCCCTGATTACACAACTTAACCAATTGTTTCGGCCTCAAAATTGTTTAGCGACGGAACCCCACTCCACCCCTCCTGCTTACACGACTCACAACCAGTGGTCTCGGCCTCAGCCTCAGCCACGGCCACGTTCGGTCTTGCACCCCCCTTGAACAATCCTGGCTACGGGCCTGCATACTGAAAGACACATTCACACACACAAACAAACACAGATGACAGATGCCACACAAACACACACACACGCACATTCTCTCTTTCAAAGGTTCACACACAGAAAATGCCTCCAGTCAAATGCACACAAGCACAATAATAAAGATCACCGAGATATTGTATTTTTCCACCAGTTGTTCAACATTTAAAAAATAATTATTCACTTCATGTTCAGATTTTATCTCTGTTTATATATATATATAATATATACATGTAGTTCTATTCTTTTTTGACAGTGCGCATTATTTTCTGAAGGTTGGTCAAATTTTTAAATTATATTATTCAGAATATGGTACATATATCTCTAGGATACCCAACTCATGAAAGCTCAGCTTATAAATATATTTAAAGGAAAGACAAGTTGGGAGGAGAACAAGATAATGATCATATGAGGTCTTTTTGCTTCAGGTGGTTAAATAAGCATCATGTTATATTGTAATGATTATTTATAGACAAATCAATATAGTTCTCTTTTAAAATAGGCTTGGAATTTTTCATAGCTAAATCATTATGTGAGGTAAGCAAAAATTAATAATCCTCTAAATTATGATTTTGTTACGAACAAAATTTTGAGTAGACCAAATTGGTGAGGATCAAGCGTGATTGATATTGTATCAATAGGTGCCATATAAATTGAATCTATTATTATTTTAAAGTGGCAAATGAACTCTTTTGTATTTCATCATGTTTTGATTTTGGATCTTGTCCCATGAGCTGTGAGGCCAATTTGATATTTTGTATGTTCTCAATTTGTTCATAAATGAATTGCTTTTTCCTTTATTGTCTGTTTAAATCATTCAAATCATTTAGATGTCCAATTATCAAAATCATTGTATATATTCAAATTAATAAAAAAATCAAACTGAACCAAATGATATATATTTGTATGTGTATTTTGATTGGATTGTTCTGCCTGAACATCTTGTAGTTTTGTACCAGATCATATTAAGTCCGGCGCAGACAGAGCCGACTCGACTGGTTGTCATTCCGATCGGCTCAGTTTTCAGTGCCTCACGACACATCGGACAGTCGGATGCCAGTTGGGGCCGATCCAACACGATAAATCTGCTCCGACTGACCGGGCCCAACTCTAGCCTGATTGAAACCAGTCGGATCGGGTAGAGTCGGCTCTGTCTGCGCCGGGCTTAATAACATTGTAAACATTAACCAATACTCGAAATGAGCACAAGCAAAAATAGGCAAGCAATTGAAAGGAATTGTAAATGGTTTTCTTTTTGGGGGGCCACCAGATTGTTTAAAAAGAGTTAATTTCTAGCATTGCATTCTAAACTAGCCCCTTACAAATATGGAGAAATTAAAATATAACTAAGTATGCTTTTGTATACTTATGCTTAAACCCACAACAATACAAATTTGTTGGTATACTGTAGTCAAACATAAATATCAGAGTTGAATCTATTGCTACTGCAGAAGAGGATCTGACCTGGGGAAATTTTGACTTTTGTGGGTGAAATGAAATAGAAATAAAACAAAGAAAGCAGAACAGACATACATGTACTAGGCTAATAGTCAACTTGCCCTAGTTTGACAGAACTAGTCAAAGTTGACTATCTTAGGCTCAGTCCATTGAGTCTAAATGTACACACTTCACAGAGTACATATCATTGGTTGAGAAAGAAAAGGGTGCTAAGTCACTCTTTGTACTTCTGAGATAATCATGTTGAAAGTTGGGGGCCATTTGCGAGTGCGCCAATGCAGACCACATGAACCCATGCTTTAGAATGGTGATGCGTTTCCAATTATATTTGTTTTCTTTCTGGAAACATATTTTTGTGAACTTGTTGATGGAATGGAATACTAAAGATGTTACCTTTCTTTAATAAGAATATTATTTTTGGGTGGTGGTACTATACCCTTTAACCAAACATAATTTGATATATGTTTTTTGTTTGTTGATTGTATGCAGCCACCAGTGGGAGTATTCTAAAAATTATTTCAAGTTAATATTTATTGCATCTACGTCATATCTTTGTCCCTAAAATATATTATACAGTTTCATATTTTAGTGACATAGATATGATGTACATGTAGGTACAATACATTTTAACTTTTAATTGTTTTCAGAATACACCCCCAGATTCAAGTTTCAGGCCACTATAATTTGTTTAATCTCCCGATATTTCATCACAAGTAAATCTGTTCCCTGTTCTACATTCGTTATTACGACTTACAATAATTGGAATAAAATAATACACTTTCCTCGAATAAATAATCAAAATTACACTTGTATTGATTATTACTCTCTTCTTGCACAAGGTACATGTATGCCTTATCAAACTTTTATTCCAAGATAAATAAAACAAGATAAAAACCATCTTCCATTGTAAATCTCTAATTAAGTCTGAATACGGCACAATCTTAAATTTAAGACTTGCCTCAATAATTGTCCAGCAATTTTAGCTCCTCCCCTGCACGAATGAAAGGACTTCATCTGACATAGCTTCCACCGACGCCTCTACCACCCCGTTGTGTATTTTTCTGTTCGCAACAGACTTCTCCAGGGACTTGTGTCTTCCAGGCCTGGCCTCGATCCTTGCTAGTTTGTTCAGAAGATTGACCGGGTCGTCCGATTCTCGTCCCCCAAGACTCGCTCGATCGTCCAATTTGATTCCCGCGCTGTCATCCGAGTGTGATGCCACATTTGATTCCAGCGCCCCGTTCCTGGCTAGGTTGACGGAGTCGGAATCCTCGAGCCCGAGTGAGCGGAGGACGTCGGAGGCAAACTAAGTAATGTGTGAACACCTTACGTCAAAAGGATGTTATATGGCCGAGTAATGAGCGAAAACACAAAGTGATATTCACCAAACTCATTGCGATAAATTTGTAGCCTACAGAGTTATGACTATCCAGTGGATAGTTAAAAACCGAACACTTCAATCGTAAATATCTGTCTAACGAAAGGGAAATTCTAAAAACCAAAACATGGTCCATGCTTCTATTGGTAATACGAATACAACAAGGTATGAGAGAACGATTCGATTTCTAATTAAGTTTTGTGGAATTGGTCAATATCCCTTTAATTGGATGGATAAATGACTCCAATGAAATGGGAATAAAGAGTATAAGATCTGGCGATGGAAATTTAATCTGTATGTGTTTGGAATAGATTAAAACCAGCCTGTAGGCCAAAGATTTCCCCCGATATTTCATGTTTGGTACAGGAAGATGTCTGCCATGAACCTGACTTCGCCACTGTTATGTTTGTTTCTTGCCAAAATAATATTAAACAATAAGTTATGGTTTCACTGTAACATTCTGTTGTGATGTGAGATTTGAAATACTTTCTATGATGTGGAAGACTCAACTCCCCTGTTAAGAGTTTGTTGACCTTTGTATGCACATGTTGAATGTGAAAGTTCTGAGCAGTGCAGTTTGGTAGAACACATGTTTTGTGCTGGAAGAATGTAGGGATCAGCTGTTCTACTGTTTGGGCAGTTTTGCACCGTAGAAGTTGCTTTGTGTTCCTAGATTTGGCCATCTAAGATGTGGAACATGGTAGAGGCTGCTTGGTACTGGTAGCGGTGCGCCGATGGGTAGACAGGGGGGAGTAGCCCTGTACTACTGTAGGTAGCTGTGCCTGGTGGACCGAGGCTGTTTGTTTGGAAATAAATAAAGCCGCGCGAGGCCCATTCGCCGGAAATACTGTCGCCCTGATCTCCTTTGTTGACTTCTGTCCATAACATCCCGAAACGTTTCAATGGTGTCAGAAAGTGGGATGGGCAGCTATATAGGACTCAGAATGACAGGAGGTTGGTGCCGTTGAAGGGACAAAGACCAGGGAAAGGACCGCCGGATGACCGCGGAATCGCTGGTGAAGGGATAAAGACCAAGGTAACGACCTTTGGAAGAACGCGGGTTCAACGGACCAACACATGGGGCATGAACATTTAAGAGAGACTTAACAGCCTTGGCCCACATATATTGTGGTGTAATGTAAAGTGTTTATAAACATTTGGGTATGTTTATGAAACCGTGGACTTGGTAAATTAATCGTAGTACCACTTGTGAATTAATTTTGTTGTCGTATTGCTTAATTTTGACCTTGTTGTTTGCAGGTATTGTTTTAGCATGTCTCGTGGTACAGGCCTGCTCGGCATGATGCGGAGCCATGAAAAATGGATCTGAAGATAGTGTATGCCTCCTTGTTAGCTCTAGGGCAAGCAGTAGATGTTGAGGATCTCCTTCTGGGTCAATTACAGATAGAGAAATATAGTGGGGACTGTTGGGATGGCACTGAAACGCCTTTCTCTAACTGGTTGGATGAGTTCAATCTCCTTGTAGGACCATACCAACTCAGTGACGAGGGGAAGGCTAGGGTTTTAGTGGATAACCTCACGGGGCCAGCAAGAGAGGAGATCTTGTACTGCTTGTCCGAGGAACAGAGGCGTAGTTACAAGGAGATTGTGAAGGCTCTCAGGCTTTGTTTTAGTTGGGAGACATGTCACTATCTGCAGGTCCTGTTCCATTCTCGTGTTCAAGGTGACAATGAGGATTTGGCGGGTTTCAGTAGGGCACTCATGCGTTTGTATGCAAAGGTCGTAGATGCAGCAGACGATGAGGTGGAAGCTGCGGCTCTGAGACAGTTGAGGAATGAAGCCCTGTCCAGTCAATTTGTTGATGGAACACGAGATGTAAGGGAACGTGTGATGGTGAGGCATCTATACCTCAAGCATCGGGGTGAGTGTTTTGATGTGCTCAGAGAAGCAGCACTTCGGGTATTTCTCCATGATGGTGGTCATACGATGGAGGGAGATGGGCTGACAGTTTCAGGAACACAGGTTGTGTCTAGTGGAACAGTGGTTCAGCAGGATGATCTTCCCGTTGCCATGACTACCATAGTGGAAGTTAAGGAAGCAGGTATCCATTTAAATGTAACTCTGGATAACAATTGTCATTGTTTAAGTGAAGTTCCCGTAGATTTACATGTAGATGATGTCGAACCCAGGCATGATATAGATAATAGGTCGGTCAGTGGGGAGGAAATTGGGGAGGTCCCAGTTCCAGGTGCCTCACAGGCGGGTACCATGGACGGTCCCGAACTGGCGACAGAGTATCATAGGGTTAAGGAGCATGTAGGGAAAGAGAAGGTAGACCAAGAGTTGTGGAAATTTATTCGAGAGAGGTGTGTGCTGCTTGCGATGCAGTACGGAGCGACATCGGGCATGTCCAGGAGGTCGTGTGGGGGCCCTGGGAGTCCCAGTGGAAACCAAACAATAAATGTTTTTGGTCTGATGTACCGGTTGGTGGATAATGTACAAATATGTATTTTAGGAAATTTTGTATCTTTATACAAATTACGGTCTTTGGTTTAGGATAGCCATTTTGTGTCAATGAAGTAGGCCTATAGGTGACTGAAAGCGGGGAAGAATTGTTCAGGTCTTGTTTTGTTCTGGACAGTTATAGTTTTCTTTTGGACAGTGTATATTAATAACAAATATTGTGCTTCACTAGGAAATCGTGTTGTGAATAATGTATTGTATTAAGATTAACATTATAAAGTGTAGTAAAATATTAATCGCGGGGAAGATGTTGTGATGTGAGATTTGAAATACTTTCTATGATGTGGAAGACTCAACTCCCCTGTTAAGATTTTGTTGACCTTTGTATGCACATGTTGAATGTGAAAGTTCTGAGCAGTGCAGTTTGGTAGAACACATGTTTTGTGCTGGAAGAATGTAGGGATCAGCTGTTCTACTGTTTGGGCAGTTTTGCACCGTAGAAGTTGCTTTGTGTTCCTAGATTTGGCCATCTAAGATGTGGAACATGGTAGAGGCTGCTTGGTACTGGTAGCGGTGCGCCGATGGGTAGACAGGGGGGAGTAGCCCTGTAGGTAGCTGTGGTGGACCGAGGCTGTTTGTTTGGAAATAAATAAAGCCGCGCGAGGCCCATTCGCCGGAAATACTGTCGCCCTGATCTCCATTGTTGACTTCTGTCCATAACATCCCGAAACGTTTCAATTCAAAGCCATTTTAGGGGTCGAATATGAGGATCCATTCATGTTAACCCTATTACGGCCGGGCTATTTGAGGTCTTCAGCAGGCCGGGGGTGGGCCATTATGGCCCCCCCCTAAGATCTCGGCCGCGGAGCGGCCGATCGCCGTAAAAATTTGCACGCGTGATAAGTGAAGTGTATAGAATACAATGGTAATTTTTAAAAATTTTGAAAAATTCATTAATTTGCATATTTATGGTAATTTATGCAAATAAGTCATGAAATTCATATTTTTACCCATAAATCATATATTCTTCATAATTAAACTCTGGTTTTCACTACATATATTCTTTAGAGCATTTGGAATGATACTACAACAAAAAAAATTGGAAGAGCCCGGTTCTTCCTTTTGTTTTCTATTGTTTTATTAATTTCTTATGTATTTCTTTGTTTTTTTAACTTATGTATTTTATTGTTTTTGTTGTTTATTTTATTTCTAACTATAATTTAACTGTTTTGAACCCCAAAACCAACATATAAAATGTAAACAACACCAAATATCTAATAATACACCTCATTTTATGAAAATTGATATTTCCATATGTTTTGTACACAAATCACGAAATTTAGCGATTTTCGGGCTGACATGCATAGACAAAAGGTCACGTGACTTTGTAACGGAGGGTCCGATTTTCGAAATTTTTGTTTTAAAACGTGCGCAAGACCCGAAAGAAAAAAGTCACCAAGCAGCGACGCGTCATCTTGCAGCGTTTTGGAGCAATAAAAAAAATTTCGGAGGGGGGGGCCATTATGGCCCCCCCCCCGGCCTTATTAGGGTTAAACAATGTTCGTTATTGATACAGGATGCCCCCTCCCACACTTATGAGTAGTAATGCATCCTCTTTCACGGTCCCATGTCTGACTATTTTGACTATAATCCCAGCAAACACAAAACGTTTACAGAACGTTTACAAAACGTTTTTATTAGGTTCCATGGGTCTTCGTCTTTAATGAACGTTTACAGAACGTTCTTAAAACGTTTTTAATAGGTTCCATAGGTCTTCGTCTTTAATGAACGTTTACAGAACGTTCTTAAAACGTTCTGCTGGTCCTTGCACTTAAAAGCAAATACATGAAAGGTTTTTTATTGGTTTTTCTAACGTTTAAACAACGTTCTAAAAACGTCCATTTGGAACGTTCTAAAAACGTTTTCAACCTTCCACAAATAAACGTTTTAAAAACGTTTTCACAGAACGTCCAAATAACCAACTTTGAACCCGTTTAGAACGTTCAGAAAACGTCCAATTGTTAGTTGGGAAACTCTTTCATTGTGCAATTTAACTACATTGGAAGCAAGAAAAAAACAACTTTGTGAACAGTTTATATAATATCTTTAGAACACACCCTGTTTTTAATGATTGGTTACCAATTAAAAGAGAAAATAGTGCTCTTCCTTACCTTGTTCATATTTTAAACAATATATAATTACATTTTTGTATAATCATTTTCTTTTCTTATGTACAATTGGGTATTTTGCTGTTTGCATATTACTCATTACTTGTTAAACTTTACAACTTTTAACGTATCATGCACTTTACAAATGTAACAAATGTACAATTCAGCCTTTTTAAATTAGAGTAGAGTAGAGTAGATTAGTACAGAAATAACCTGAATTCTGTGTGAAAAGTGGATTTAAACTAAAAAAATTAAACCAGCTATTGATAAAGTGATTATATAGTTATGGATTTACATCTATGAAGGTGAGTTTAGATTGTAAATTGATCTTGTTTGTATTTTTTGTATTTCTTGTTGTCTCCATATGTCACTGTGCACAACACATTGCATACTGTGGCAAATACAAAATAGGCTATATACCTGCACAGCGCCCTAAAACAAAAACCAACGACCAAAATGACTGTTCTTGGTATCATTTTTCATTGTAAAAGACACTCTATCCTATGGACATAATCATTTTGTTACTTTATTTTGGGAAGTGCCCCGTTCCATTTTTTGGAGGGCCACCCTGTATACTTTACCTCTATGATCAATGATGTAGAGTGAACACTTGGCGTACCATACTTTGGTCGTTCGAGGCCGCTGCCCATGGGTTTGGTTGGATCGCGCGCGCCGCGCCACATCACACGGCCACGTGCCACGCGGGCTAGTTGCAATTCGGGGCGCGATCGCGGGGCTTGTCGATCGATTGCATGTTCAGCAGCGCATGCAGCATGCAGCATGCAGCAGCTACTATACTACAGCTAGCTGCATGCTGGGCCGGCCTGGCGCTGGCATGCCGGCAGCTCAGCTGGGCGGTAAATTTGAATGATCTCCCGCATGCAATTCAACGCAGCAAGCGGCAGCATGCTCAGCTAGCTAGGTATAGGTTATTAGGTAGCTAGAGCCTAGATCTTTTACTATTAGCTTTAGATAAGATACGGCCGTTTTACTGCTCATGCAGGTCAGAAGTCAGGACACGTCAACGTCAACATCTACTTCACTCTTCAGGGGGAATGTACACTTTAGCGGACAGACCACGCCTCCTTAGCAACCGAAGGTTGCTAAGGAGGCGTGGTCTGTAGGAGCTCCTACGGAGCTCCTTTATATAGCATTTTGGCCCGAAGGGCCAAAATGCGTCCGAAGGACGTTTTGGGGCCCCAAAAAGGCCAAATTCGGGTCCGCAAGCAAAAATTAGTTCTATAAACTACAATAAATTGTAGTTTGTTTTGGATTTTCAGCTTTAAAAAACGCTTTTTGACGAAATAATCGTCCAAAAAAGAATTTAGCCGAAACTAGCTGGAACTATTTTAAATGACGTCATCACTAGTTGAGAAAACTTCAAGAAAAACAACGAAAATTTTCTAAGTCCAATTTTTGTACACAAGGTATGGCACTTTGTGTAAATAAGCGTCGTGCGCATCACTAGCGCGCATTAACGCGCGCTTATTTCTTAATGCGCGGGATTGTTTCTTAATGCGCTCTCTTCCTGAATCAAACACACTCAAACCAATGCTAAAGGCAACTGCGTGTTGCGCTTATTGTGTACGCATTATTGTAATAAACAAGCTTGTGAAAAGTGGTGAAAGTGGCGAAAACTGTCAATTATCGTGGATTTTTGTGACGATAATGCCTTGTTCATGTGGAATATTATGGACTCATTATCGGGGGGAAACCCCCCGAACCCCCGCTCGTGACATTGATACCGGAAAACACTTGAAATTGTTAAAAAGTGGAATAATTGGAAGGAATGTCATGATTTTTAGTTCGGACTGAACTCACTAAAGCAGGTAAGCAAAAGAATGATCGCGTTAATTGATTGATTTGATCAAAAATACAACTCTACCTAAGAAACTGACCTTACAGAGGCGAAAGGTGAGTTCTAGGGATAGTTTCAATCAATGTTTTGTATCATTTATTATCATTTATCGTGATTTATGACAATTTTTAGGCCTCGTTGACAGTAAACTACGAGGGACTAGATTCGTTCGCGCATTAACATTAAAGGGTACCGCCGGGCATGATAAAACCAATCCTTAGTTGTTTTGGTACTATAATTGAATACCAATCATACTCTCATGGCGTCTGATATGTTTCTGTAATTTGAGAAAAATGCAATTAATTACTACGACCTACGGAACCACGGCTATTTACTGGTTCGCGTGCGCGACTTTGTTTGCACGACCGCTCAATCAATACGCGTACGTTATTATGGTAGTATGCGATTTATCGCATAGCCCATGCGATAGTTATTATCGTTTCGCGCGTGCTCGCACTCTAGCCACGGCCACTGCATCGCACCATATCTCTGCATGCATGCAATATGTATACATGCTATTGCTTGTACATTAGGGTTAGGGTAAGGGTTAGTGTTAGGGTATATTTATATTTTTAAAAACCAACACCAATCAAGCAATCCGAAATAGCTCCGTGGATAGAGAGTTAGATTGATACGCTAGAGATCCCTGGTTCGAATCCTACCTTGGTCCAATGTTTTTTTGTATTTGCTATTCGTTTGGCACTCGACTAAATGTTCGAAATTATACAAGTCGGAAATTTCGGGTATGCATGGTCTCTGACCAAGTCGCTATTTCACAAGGAGTTGCTGAATGGTTTGGGAAACGCAAATTCGCAACCCGCCCGACCCTAAAAATACCACCGACCCTAAAGGTTTTTTCTGATTTAAAAAAAAATAAATAAAATACAAAATTCCAATTGCGATAATTATGTGTTATTTGTATGTTATATATGTGTTTTTGTGTAATTTGCGAATCCTGAAAAAAAAAAAAAAAACCCTACCTACCTACCCTAATGTTTGGTTGCCCGTTACTCCAATTCAACAATTTATTGTTTTTGGCCTTATAGCGCTACTCGTGTCTCTCTCTCTCTCTCTCTCTCTTATAGCTCCGTCTATACGCACTGTGCTGCAGCAGCGCGCGCACACAAGCGATTTTCGAAATTTTCTCTGCTTGCTGCGATATATCGCAGATGCGATCAATAAGAGGATCGTTAAGTGGTATCGTAATCGGAACTGCGCTGACAGAATGAGTGATATGTGATATTAAAAATGATTCCATAGCAATGTAGAAATACTTTCAGGATCACAGACTTGTTTTGTATGTTCATTTGGGATATGTCTTGACTTTGATGTAAGAGAGCTAAATCTCTGTCCGGAGGTACCCTTTAAGGAAGCCCTCGCATAAAAACCTTCACTTTGTTCAAGTTTGCGTGTTAATGAATGACTATCGTCATTAACTTTGGAGAACCTCATCACGCATCACCATCACTAGCGCGCATTAATATTGTGACGTCATCATCCTGAATGCGCCTAATCCTCGTCTGTGATTAGCTGCTGCTAATCTTGTCTTGGGGGGCGTGGCCTGTCCGCTAAAGTGTAATTTACCCCTCTTCAGAAGTCAGAATCAGATTCAGAACACATCTTCTACCATGTCTACGTCTACGACTACGGCCGGCTACGTCTACGCCGGCGCGGCCTGCGGAGTACGTATGGACAAGTATTATAACTTCGCGCGTATTGAAACTTCGCGCATCATATAAGCGGTACGCAAACATTAGAACACGGACACGGCGACGGAATTTTCTGACGCCAAATGAAAGAGCACACATTACTTACTAATCAACCAAAAAAATAGCAAACAAAGATCGATATTTCTTGAGAAAAAACTTACTTTTTGTGTGTTTTTTCGTGTATAAATTATGGACAATAGAAAATCATCAAAATAAATCGAAATCCTTCCCGTAGAACAGACTTGTTGTTATCGAAATGCTGCGTAAAATGCTCCTTTATTCGTCCTTCCTTTCAAATTTACTTTCGGATCGCGCAATCTCCGTAGAAAGCTTCACAACGCGCGCGTGCCAAGATGCTAATACGCGCAAAAGTTTGCATCTTCACACACCCATTGACATGCGTGTTAAAGTTTGCTACACAGGATTGCGTGTTAAGTCAATGGCAGTGTATCAAAGTGTATGGAGCGCGAAGTTTCAAGACTACCGTACTCGGTGGAGAATCTCTTGTTGATATGACATGGTTACGGAATCGGGCCAATAACACATGAATTGTGAGTTTAAATCGAAAATGTTTTACATACATCGAATCCTCAGAATAGAGGGAGTATTTTAATGCTTGTTTATTGATATTACAATAATTTTGTTGCTCCTACGACACTTTGAAAAAGTTCGAAATTTTCGTGCGCGAAGTTTCAATACACCTTCATACATGTATGAAAATGGTCCTGTGGCCGAGAGCATATGCGTGCGTAATCCTGTACGGTTGACTGAGTGAGGCCGGTATGTGTGTTCTGCTACGTTCTGTTGATTTGTATCAACGAACGTTGAGGGCGGTAAACACGAGACCGTGTTGCCTTCAGGAAGGTCAACTCGTATATTGTTATACACGCAGTCTATGAGAAATCGCGAATTTTTTTTGTGACCATTTCGAAGGGCGCCCCAGTTGACAGTAACGTTTTTCGGTAGATTGTAGATTTGATAAATAGACCAGAAGTCCGATTTTGTACAGATTGACACTAAAATATATAATTTTGTTTGACATTTCATGTACATGGGAATTTTTTACAAAATCGCTCATTCCAATCATAGTCTTATTAAAATAAACCGCATCGGCATTTTCATGATGATAACAATTTTTGTCGGCAAAACTGTGTGTACAAAAACCGTTTGTGAGTGAGGATGACGTATCGAGATATTAAGCAGACGACAAAAACGAGCATTCTCAAAATGCCGGAATTGTATTTGTATGCTATTTATTCCTGTCTTAGACTTAGGATAATTAACTGACGTTCGCGTATAACATCATTTAAACTAGAACTAGACTCTGTGGCGACTCTGGCGATTAAGCACATTAATGTGCTTTATTTAAAACAAATTTGCGACTTACTTTTGCCCATTCATTGGCATTGACATTGTAATTTGTATATGATAGTGACCGGCAAGTGACTTCGCGATACGGTGTCTGAGATCTGAGAATGAGCTACGCCGGTCGGGTCGGCGGCAGGCGAGGCTAGTCTGCCGCTCATTCACCGGGCTTCTGCTCCAGCTCTGACTCGACGCTAGCTCATCTTCATGCAGTCAGTCTCGGTCCCGCGTCTCGGTCTTTATACGAAAGCGGTGGTTTTATTTTTACCTTATAATGTATGGCCTACTTTGTATCATTATTGAAGGAGATCCAGTTTATCAATTCCAACCCAAATCATGTAAATCAGTCTTGTTCTTGGAGATTTCACCTCAATCTTTGAGTCTTGTATTGACTATTGGACCTTTTTACTCGCTTGAATTTGATACCTGTTTTTGTTGGTCAAGTTAAAAAAAGAAATGTCTAGCTTAGACGTAGCCTAGCCCTAGGCAGGCTAGGGTAGGCCTTATTTAGATAGGTCTTAGCCTTAAGCCCTTATTTGGGGTAATAGTACGTTTCACCAGGTTTAATTACATTTAAATTAGATCTGGTTTGCAAAACAAAAAGAAAAGTCAATTCAAATCACAGTGCAAATTGCATTTTTTTTTTGTGCGGGGGGGGGGGGGGGGTATAAGACTATCCAACCCCAAAGACATAGTTGCCTGCATCAACCAGTATGATCATGAGTGGGGAGAAATTAGCCAAAATAAACATGGTGTCCATTCTTTAGGAGTGTAGGCTTACTTATTTGAACCCCTTTATTATCTTTCATTGAATATGTGGTCATATGATTGCATTGTAGATGTAAAGGGGGTTTAATGCCTAAAATAGATAGAATTATTTTGTAAACCTTTACTCCAGGAACTCAACAACAAAAAAAGGAAGCTAGGCAGCATAATTAAAAGGAAACTGGCATAATACTTCCATTTTGTTTCTCATTTGGGTAAAGGATGGGGGTGGTCCAGAATCAAGCCTTTAATATTCCACTGAATAGATGTCGATGTCTTATTCCTCTTCCAATAAAGTGCAGCTTCAGGCTTGAAGACTATGCACCATTTATCAAAACAAAATAATTTACATCAATTTCTTTAATCACCATCAATCATAGCCACCTTTCAACTAATCATTTAACAGGAGGGGGTCAAAATAGTAAAACATACATGTTTTGCAATGATTTGACAAAAATATCCTGACCTGAAGGGGAAAATATAAGACTATCATGCCACACTTCATACACCCTGTTAGTTAAGAGGAGCTCTCCAATCAGGAATTCCACCATGACACTCAACATCATCCACTAACCATTATCACCACAATCTGTGTGCCAAAAAAATAACAAATATCTCTCATTTAGCTTCAATTTAAAAATAAGAAATAAACATTAGATACCAAAGTAATAAGATTTGTTCTTGAATTATGATATTTCATAGATTATTTTGTTTGCAATATTGAAAGTTGTAGATGGATGCAAGCAGAAAATGAAAGTAAACCATTCATTGATAAAAATGTGGCTCTTGCATGAATCTATTTATCTACACACCGAGACCAAGTTTGTAATACATTATAATTTGACTGTAAATCAAATGAATGAGTGAGAGTTGAATAGATTTAAACATGATGTCCTCTTTTTGAAAGACAAAGCAAATGGTTGAGACTTGAGAGATAATTATAATATGAAGGAAAAAATGTTTTTAAAGCTAGCCTGAGATAGTGAGAAGGGGCTTGGAAATGTAATCTCTGCATGCATGTTGAGGTAAATTGAAGGCTGGTCGTCTAAACCACCAATAATTACACATCGCACCATTCGTTTCAGTTAAGAATGCATTCTTTCATGCATCGTTTATTGAACTCATTGGGAGAGTATATGAAAATCAGCTTGTAACATGTACACACTGGTTATATACACTCTGATTGTATACAGAAAGTGCATGCCTAAAGCTATGCATGCAAACCATGCACATCACATGTACAATGCAATTGTAGTCTACATAGTTTATGTTGTTTACAAGTACAACAACAGGTCACTGTTTGACCTACATTCAGTTAGGCAAATCTAGAATTGTCTAGACTGCAACTAGTCTGGGTTTTCCTACGAAAATACACCGCGCTGGTGGACTGTACCAAACGGAAGAAATCTTGAAATAACAAAAGGTTGTAACAGCCATTTCATCAGTCTAACTAAGATCTTTTACCAATCTGTAAAGTGAAACCTTGTTATAACGAGCATGATGGTTCTCAGATAGCCTTGGGTTTAAAGCAATTACCTCACTATATCATTATCAGGTAACTTATGTGATAACAGGTCTCCTTATAAAGAGGTTCCACTATAATAATGATCAATTTTCACAAACAAAATATTACATCTATTCAGGCTTGCCTACAATGAAAGTGATTCAATCAATTTTGTTATGGGGCGATTTTATCATTTTTCTTTTAACTTGACCATGAGGAAAATGGAAATCTATAATATAGATTCAGAATAGAAAAGAAATGAGCCTGAGGGTTAGACAATTAGATTATGGAAATATCATTTTTCTTGCATCATTTTAATTCTTTATCACTGCAAATGATTTCACCAACTAAAATGACTAGAGACGTCAACTTTTGCAAGGTCATGCTCTATAAGTCTCTAACCTCTGAGCTACATGGCACTCCTTCAAAGATTCTTCCTCAATGCACATACTAGACGGGTTCAGGAAAGTACCACTATGAGATGCATTCTAGCTCAGTGCGGGTTAGAACACAGTAAAGCAATTGACAGGTCTTAGGTAGAATCATAAGCCTATTTTCTTTGCTCACTTTCATTAAATTAATTTATTTCTGATCAGTTCCCATATGTTTGGATTTAAAAGAATTAGGAATGCCTAATTTTGTTACAGTGGAACCTTTTTATACCAAACTTCATTATAACGAGGTACCTGATATAGCATGGCTTGTCCATTGCTTGTGAACACTACCAAGTAACATCCATGGTGATCTGTCATGCTCCTATAGTCCGAAGATCTGTAATTAAAGAATGCAAACACACACAGAGAAAGAATGTTAGACTATAGATAGCAATTGCACTTTCATTTATTGATTTTGGTATAACATATTCTCGAATCCATGGAAAACAGAGTGGAGTATTTTTAGGGAACAGTCATGAATGAGTTAATATTAATAAAACTTTATAAACTTTAAAATAAATTGTCTTGACCTCAAAAAGCATGTAGAGTAATAAAAGTTATCAACAAAAATTACCAAAACATGCAAATAAATTGAATAAGGTGACAAATGATATTGAACACAATTAATGAAGAAATTTGCTTGAATTATATAGCTTAAAGTTTAATCATTCATTGCCACAAACCAATAAATAAATTCACTGAGAAGTTGATCTCCGAGATAGTTAGGATGTATAATACCAATAAATAATGAATTCAAAATATGAAAAGAAAAACTTGAATGGCCTTAATTATTCCTCTTATCCAAATTAATACTTAATTATAAATAACGGGGAAAAAGCTAACCTATGAAGAAAAAAAAAGAATCCTGCACCAAAAAAATGAGTGGGATGATTAAATTATAGTAGAAAGAATACCTGTGCCTGTGGATAGCTGACTAGCTGTGCATAGCAAGTAAAGAACCGGCAGATAAGTAATCCTGAAGTACCACTGTAACACCAGCCTATCACCAGTCGCCAGTCCTTGTTGAACCACATCCTCAAAATATTGCTATGAGATGAAAAAAATATAACATTCATAAGAAAAAATATTCACTTAATTTCACTAACATGTTCTTGATGTGGAATGAAAATACTAGACCAAAATAGTAAAAAAATACATCTGTTCAGAGAGTGCAAATTAGTAATTAGCTCCTGAAAACAGTGAAATGACAAACGAGCTCCTGTAAAGTCTCAGTTTAAAAATGCAAAATTGATTGATTGACTTTAGGGTTTAAACTGATGATTAGGTACTACATTTACTTTTCAGTCAAGAGCCAGTTAAGTAAACGTAAAAAAATAATCGTTGAAAAGAAGTTTTTTTTATTACTTCGACATTTCTTGGTCCATCATTTTGTATTGTCATCAATGATTTAGAATGGGCTACAAACGATACATCCTAAACGTGCAATCAGAGTAAGGGGTTGAACAAAAACATCAGATAAAAATGTGAATTCTGGGGCTGGCATGTGTTTGCAGGACAAATTGAATGTCAGTGCAGTGGCTGGAAGAAAACAATTAGCCAGGCCTAGGGTCAGTCTCTCACTCTCGGAATCTTTCTTGTTTTTAATTTAAATTTAAATAAATTATTATTAACCAGGGCCAGGCAGGAGTCGGGACCGCAATAAAAATCAATGATTAATAAATCATTGAAAGATGCTAGGAGTAGGACAAGTCAACTGATCTCTCTAAATCTAATGTGATTAAACATTACCGGTTCTTGGATTATCTAAGGTAGATGGCAAACCATCGTTTTAAGGCCGAGTATAATTATTAGTCCAGATTGCCGAGACGGCCAGAGAAGCCGAGTATGAGAGAGGGACACCTTAGCCTAGCTTCGCCTGCCGACAAGACCGGCGTGGCTCACTTCTACTCCTACGTTCTAGTTCTAGCCCACCGGCACCGGCAAAGGCAAAGCCGGTGAAGTTACCGACTTTTACTTGTCTTAGTTTTAGGAGTTCAGCACTTGCATGTCTTGTTGCCATCCATTATTCGGTCTTAGAGTTAGATCGATCGACAAAATGAATCGTTTTCATTGCCTATTTTACTGGTTATTTTAGTAATAGAATGGCCGACAGTAAGAGACTGAAATTAAATGTTAAAAGATGCCACAAAAACAAAAGATTTGTCGATCTATTCCAGCCGCGCCCCGCCCTCAGCTCAGACCAGTTCCACTTCCAAATATTTCTTTCAAATTAATAGGCCTAATGAAAATGAACTCACAAACTAGTTTCAGATATTATTTCAATCAAATTGTCGACATGATGACAAGTAGACACAATCTATAAAATAAGGTATTACAGCATTTTAAAATAAAATCGACTTACTATTTTGTGAAAGTTGATTCCGCCGTTCAACAGCTGTACGTTGTCGTCTGCTATTTTAAAAGGCTCAGTCACTATTGTGATTTGTACACACAGTTGAAATGCCAAATATGTGTAATAACTTAGGAATGCCGGTGTAACTTCTTTTATTAAAAAATTAATTTGAATGACCAATTTTGGTTACATTTCACATATCTGATGAAATGTCCAGAAAAAATTATATGTTCAGTGTCAATCTGTACAAAATCGGACTTCTGGTTGGTGTATCAAATCTACAATCTACGGAAAAACGTTACTGTCAACTGGGGCGCCCTTCAAGTGGTCACAAAAAATAATTCGAGTTGACCTTCCTCGAGGCAACACGCAAGTGTTATACGCCCTCAACGTTCGTTGATTTGTATGTTATTCTAGCATATTGAAATCGATGAGTTAGAGCCAATGCTGCTAATTACCATAGTAAATGTCGCTGGTCCGTAATCGGGCCCCTGGGCCCTGGATTCTGGAAGTCGTGAAATTGGAAGTGGTAACTGCACAGCCTACAGGGCACTGCCATTGCCTTGGCAAGTTCAGAAGGTGGAAACTGTACTGGTAAACAACATGACAATCCATAACTTAAAAGTTAAAGGTACACTTGACTTAATAATTGGTATGGTATTGGGTCCTATTAGTAATAGTATTACCGGATACCATTTCTTTACGCCATGAAAACGATCAACATGAAGAACAGAGATATGAATAAAACACAAATAAGTGATCTATATATTCTCAAGATAAAGAATTGATAACTTATTTCGTAGAAAAAAGCGGCCAACTTACGCAAATTGAACTTTTACGGCACCCTTTCAAGAAAGCAGAATTTTTTGTAGCGCACAAACCGGGTTGTATTAACCGGACGCACCAAACGTGAATGTTTTGCATGGGAATGTCATTGACATGCGCGCTGCCACTGGTGCGCAGCAAAACGCGCGTATAACGCCTCAGGGCGCTTATTTTCTTCGGGAAATGGTGGAAAATGTTTGCTAAACATCCATTTATTATCCTCCGTTAATGCCGACTTTCAAATTCAACTTTCAAAATTCGAACGTTTTTCCTATTGGAATTTGCATGTACGGTAATACAACCCGTTCGGTATTGCAACCCCTTGCTATATGATTGAGTGACCCCCGCATCGGCACCCTAAAACATTTCCGACAGTTACTTTAAGACTTGAAAATCATTCAAATTTCTTGAAATTGTACTCACATATTGAGAAAATAGTGCAGATTCCGATGCGATGATCAGATTTGCGATATATTAATTATATTTCGAGATATCGCCTTCGAACGCGCGCGTTGTTTTTTGGCTTCACGAGTTCGAAGTGTTTTTAATACCGGCACCCCCTCAACTCTCATTGACAATGCACGCAACTCAAAATTTCTTGTGCGATGTTGGTATTATTTATCGTATTACTCGTAGCGGACGATCAACGCATTATTTCTCCTCAAAATTTCGACCAGTTCAGTTTTTAAGGGTAGCGCGCATCATCTCATGCGCGATTTTTCACAACATGCGCAAAAACAAATATTACGCGGGGTGCCGATATTAAAAACAGTGCCGATGTGTAGTACACCTACCATACTTCCCAAAGGCAAAGTCACCTGAGGCTGAGTGAACCATTTACTTTGTAGATGATCATGTGGTACCTCCCACCCTAAAATCTCACCAATTAAACAGACTTGACATGATGGGAGGTATAATGTCAAACTTACATGAGCCTTCCAATGTAAAAAACACTTTAAATTCACATCTACAATGTATTGTAAACTGCTCACAGTGGTAAAAATCTACGGGACACAATTTGAACTACAAACAGAGAAAAGAACAGCATATCTAAACTAAAAAATTGCATACCTAGATTGAAGCTGATTTTATGATTTATTGTACAAAATTTCATTTTCAAAATGATAAGTCATACTTACAAAAATCGTCATATAAGTTCCATTTCTTTCTCTTCCTGCTCGATGTCCATCGTAAACAAAGAAAGCCCGCCAGCAACATGCGGAGGCCGCTTATTATTGTCCAAAACAAGCCAACTCACGATCTGCAAGCATGCCCGCCGTATCCGATTTCGGATACGCCGTATCAGAATTCGGATACGCCGTGTTAGAATTCGGATACGGTAACACGTGTGGTGTGGGAAGCTTGCGGGAAATACATGACAGTCATCCAGATAGCAGCAACACTTTCGAGAGGGATCACGACTGAGATTTTCTCAGTCTTTTTATTTTCCAAAACTGCAGATTTTCCATTTTTTTCGACATTTGAAGAATAATTTGGACCATTTTGGTAAGTTCATATAACACTTGTATCATTTTTAGGGCCAGTCATGATTGATTTTGTTGAATTTAAGATAAGAATTTTGTGTGAAATTTTGACAAACTTTTGTTGTACTGTCCCACATTGTTCCCGTATAGCGCAGCATTACAATGTAGTGTTGTGTGTTTAAATTCCAGTTTTTTAATTTCTGATCCAAGACTTGAGGAGTCATGCAATCAGCTTTTTGGCAGTACTGCACTCTAAAGCCTAGTGCCCATTTAACGATCTGGGCCTAGCGATCAAGAGCGATCTTGCCCGAATAGGAGCGATCCCCTGAGATCTGTGGTTAAGTCGCCATGCAAGTGGGCACCAATGGCCGCACCAGATCGCTGTAACTCGCGTCCGCAAGGGTGGTGTCGGTTGCGGTCGCCGGGGTTTTGACATGTTCAAAAATCTGGCGACCAGGTCGGTCTCGATCGCATTCGCGGCGATCTGGTGCGGCCATTGGTGCCCACTTTGCGACTTAACACAGATCTCAGGGGATCGCTCCTATTCGGACAAGATCGCATCTATAGGCCTAGCGACCTTGGAATCATCAGTTCGCAATGAGTCAGCCTAATTCCATTGTGTACGCGATCTTTTCAATTTGGCCTCCTTGGGGTCATAGCTTGGCCCCTATTTCCACCCATTGTCAAGGAATACAATAACGAGGAATTCACGCTTTTTTTATGCTGAATTTGTTGGCGAGGCATGGCTAGCCGTTTGAACATTTATTTCCTTTTCTTGATATCAAGAGTTACCAACGTACAGCAAATCATTTATTGATATCAACAATTCAAGACAAATATCAAGAAAAGAATTCTTGATTCTTGCAGGGCGCCTTTGTAGAGCAGTTTCGCATAACTGAACATTGAATTCTTGATATCAAGAAACCATTTTCTGTTGCTAACCAATGGCAATTCCTGATTTCAAAAATTCAACTCCTGGCATCAAGAAATCAAATTCTTAATATCAAGAAATCGAACTCTGGATATCAAGAAATCAAACTCTGGATATCATTAATTTATTTCCTGATATCAAGAATTTAATTATTGATATTTGAAAACAGAATTCCTG